>CM060964.1:298492044-298912044 GCA_030765045.1 Tenodera sinensis | reverse complement strand
AGAGAGTCCTACACCAGCACTAATCACTCTATTTTTGGACACTTCCCTAATTTTATTCAGACTCCTCTGCTGTATGGGAAGTAGCAGAATCTTGTTGAAACCACACATATGATTCCTCTCTTCTGTCGGTTCATGATAAAATGGGGTCAAAATGTCATTTCGGTACCTCTCTGCATTTACAGTCTGCTCGTAGAATACTGGAACGATTATGCGTCTAGCGCTAACTCCAACTCCAACTCTCAGATCATAATGAGGGATTTCTTGAACGCGAAGTGGATTTGCAGAGGTCCAGTACAGACTAGCCTCGTGCACAACGGCAGCCGGCAGTGGGGGAATCCAGCAAGCTCACGGGAGAGGCGAAACGCCGTGTGCTCCGTTAGGTTATAATTGAACAACCCTTTATTTAGCTACACCCTCACACATCACAAAGTAATAATGTCACTTCGTAACTCAGCTGCTTTCGCAGTTACAGATTTAAATTATTGAATAATTACCTGATTGAATTGTTCCACATTTTTGCCAATTTCATAATTAAGATGTAAATTATATATTACAAATGCATACGCACACACACGTTATATTATATACCGGGTGGAAGGGAAGTCGTTACATTAGTTTAAACCAGTGGTAGATCTTGGTATTTGGAGCAGATTTTGTATCTTACGTTTTTGTCTCTGACCATTTCCTAAGGAGATATTTTAGTTTTGTCGAAAACAAGCTGGCAACACTGCAGATTGTGTGGATGCCACTTTCACTAGGTCAGTACATAAATACCGTGCGTCTTGAGAACATAATCAAATATCCTGCCGTGTCCTTCCATGGTTACTGTGGAAGTGTAAGCCAATCAAAAGTGTTAGCTCCCAAAATATTAAACGATCCTGCAAGCGACCGACCTGTCTACATCCAGAAACCGGTTGATTCCCTAACCAACCTCAATGCAACGTTGTCGAGTTGCTTCACTTCTGAAAGAGCTGCTCGGAGTATTCCTTCAATTCTTTTAAGAGATTAATTATTTCGAAACCCTGAGTGATGTCCCATTCCGAAGCTATGTCAGAAATAAGTTACTCTGCGCATCTTACAAGTAACAAACTTTCTTGGGGAATTACGCATTCAAGTAAAAGTATTTAGTTTTTCGAAATCGGTTAATCAAAGAACAAAATGTTATTAGACTTTTTTGTTTGTATTGCTTCTATGAAGCACACGCTAGAAGGAATGTAATAGCTCCACTCCCCCCCCCCCCTCTCCCCCCCCCCCCCCCCACACACACACACACACTGTCTTAATATTGAGACAAATTAAGCATACAGTATTCAGAATCATGTGCCATTATAATGCCTTATTTGAATTTTATTTTGGATGGTAAGGGTTCATGAAGTAGGTGTGAATTGCATGGTAATGCTCACTGAAAAAGGCGGATCGTATACCACCATATAAAGGAATTTCAAAATACGTTCATACCGCTTGCACGGCATTTTTCGTCCGCGCAGTTGCACATGCCGCAGCCGGCAGCGATCGACTCTTGACTTTGCTTAAAACTGCATATAAACCTCCTCGGTTAAACAGACGAGACATTATACCGAGCAAGCATATTGCAATTTTTAGCTCGATCACTGTAACATTTCTGGTTCCTTCCTCGAGCTCTTCCAATGTGTTAAGATTTGTTTTATAGAATTTGTATGTCTAGCAGGTTGTAATGAGTGGAAAGGGGTGTTCGCCTTGACCAAAATGTAAAACTCCATTGGAGTGGTAAAACTATGTTCTGGAAGCCGTATACTTTGTGAACTCCAAATATTTCGTCCCGTGCAATGTGCTAAGATAGAGTTTTATTTTCTGAGAGCACATGATACATTATAATTGTGCTTTGTGTATTAAATTCATAAAAATAATTGTGAGTGAACGAGTGGCGTTAAAGGGCCCGTCGACAGCTAGGTCATTTAGTCCCCTTATGAAAATGATTAGTTTTCAACGTTTTTTCAAGGCAATTCAGATTGAGATATTATTTAGGAATATGAGCTGGTGTCATCAACACTGTTGAACTTCCTTTCATCTAAGGTCAGTCAAGAACTTGAACCAAAATGGAGCTCTGTATACAAATTGTATTTAAATTAACCACATAACTCTTCAGATCACCTAACCATTACAATTATCATTTTCCGAGATTGAATTTTAGTGATTCATGTTCTATAAGGTAGCCTACAAAGTTTAATCAAAAGTGAACTACTATATCCGTCAAATGGACAAAATGACATGAAACATGTAATTAATGTAAAAGGTTGAATATACAATTTTTTTACATCTTGTGCAGCATTTTAAAAAAGTATTCATACACGAAGTTCACAAAATGTAATCTTATGGTGCATGGAACGGAATGCACAAGGTTTTAAGAAAACGTGTGACATCTGGTACTACACAACGATATGCTACCAAGTAACATGATTGTTGGATGCTCAAAATCAGTGTGTCAACATATGCATTGACACATGCACCTGGTTCATGACGCTTGGTGCCGGTCTGTACTGAGAAACTTCCGATTACGTCACAACTCTCAGTAAGGTAGTTCTGACAAGAGTAAAACTGTCTGCTGCTGTTATGACAGAACAAGCACCTCATTATATGTTCAGGCTGTGGTGTACATCGTCTCGATGTGATTGGATTTCTGAAATTGATAAGCACTCAAGCATTCTCGACAGGCTTAGCAATCATAAGAAGAACATACCGTTCCTTAATGACCTTACGTCCGAACTAAGAGATGCAGTAAGAAAGAAGGAAGTAAGATAAGGTGTCTGGGTACAGGTTGTTGGTTCCAAATGGTAAAGAAGTTGCCTGGCAGACAGGTGTATGTATGTGAGACATTAAGCACGGAGCCACGTGCTGGATGTCTCGTGACTGGGATCTTTAAGTGTGACGTGTAGAGCTTGCCTGAGTGCTTCAGGATATTGTTACTGATTTACTTCAGCCATGCTCGTATCCTCCCAGTACCATTCACAACAATAACATTTATCCCATAGTGACCAAATAATATCTTTGTAACCCCCGTGTGAATATTGTCATCAAGTTCTTCATTTTTTTAAATGTTTGCCGCACACAATGACAAATATTTCACTACCGCAACGAAAAGGAGTTTTGGGGGTTAGCCCTCCCCCTAGAGCGCCAGAGAAAAGAAAGGGGAAAATCAAACAAACTGAATGGCAACTTGACGAAACGCAGCACCTAAACTCTACTTCAAGTACGAGTAGCAACTGAGTCCACCTCTCTAAACTCGGCAGCCACGATGTTTGCTCTTTTCTAATGATAAACAACCCTTCGCGAGAGATTGAATATTGTATTGTCCAAATTCCAGTTTCATTATTGAGCTCCTCCCCCAATATGTCTTTGTCTGATGTTCTCCCATCACACCAGTCGATCGGTTCTGAAACAAAGCCAACCTTGTTGATATTGGTAATTGTGATAAATTACTGTTTTTCGTGCCACTTAGTGATCGAATGGTACAGAGGGTCTTCAGACCCTGGCCACCTTATTATACATTATGGGGGATAAGTGTAAATAAATAAGTTATAATACATTTTAAACGTGATCTTAATTGTATACGTTAAATTTAAGTTACATTCATATTGAGGCGGAATACAACCTCTACAACAGCTAACACCACCGAAATTCCAATCGCGGATTGTTGCTTGTCAGTGGTGCTAATATTCCTATTCGGGATGGTAGTGATACCTTTTCTAATACATGTACTTCTTTGAGTAATGTTACATTCCAAATGACCATATTAATTTTGGCCGGAGTTGCTAGTCATTTGCTGTTGTCAGCTGGGAAATATCAGCCTGTTCGCATATCATGCGGCATAGAGTTTATTTATGAGGAAACTATTGGAAACCATGAAGCAGAATATAGCATGTAAAATGGAGACAGAATAAATAATGCAGTCATATTAGTACGATCTAATCAATGTGCAAATATGCTACAACTAATCAATGGCAGGTGATGCGAAGAAACTCCTTGCTAAGCAATCAATGCGAATAATGCTCTGGCAAAAGACTGCAATTGTTAGACAGTTTAAAGACAAATCGTTCATATGCGCAGAAGGGGAAAGCGAGAAGAGAGAATAATGGAGGAACTGGGTTTACAGTAAAGATGTTGGCTTAAACTGGTACTAACCTTGTTTTTAACTGTCTGTTAACGGAATTTAAAGCTTATTACACAACTCCCCCCATATTCTAAATATTTTGTTTAAGAACTGCGAGATAATTAACGTCATAGTAATATCCAGAAGAAGTCATTGGATCATTTACAACACGATCACTGCTACCATAACTACTCCATGTAATTTTTGGCGTTCATATGGATTATGCTTCTTACATTAAAAGTATTCATTTCAAAAGTGGATTTAAAGATAATTTTGGTATCTCGCCTTTCGAATATCAATTTTGAAGTTTGCCCTCGTATTTCGTTTGCCTAAATGCCGGCACAATTCTGCATGATGTGAATGATATGTTGTCTGTAAATTTATTACTGAGGTGGTATCCTTTGCTGTCAGATTTATGCCTGCTCTCCCTTTGTAGTATTTTTCTGCGCATAACCCAACACTGAACTTCCCTTAAACGAGAGCCTCTGAAGCTCTGTCGGACTGGGTTTCACATTTGCACTCATCCCACAGCAATGTTACTGTTGAAGGCTTTAATTGGTTGCATTGTCATTACTTTGCCTGGAATTTGATTGGAGCAGTAGTATTTGGGAGTTAACTCACAACAGTTGGTATACTCATTATCGTCAATGGAATGATAGCCATTTGTCCCAACATAAAAGTCATTGCACTGTTTGTGAATGTGTCTTATATCGAGTTCCTGTGTGACTTTTATGATTGAATTTAAATTATTAGCCTATAAGGCAAAACAAACTTTTATTACGCCCACTTCAAGCACCGTCTTTAAAGTCCAGCTGTATCTAAGAATAATACAGTGATATGAAAATTGCAAGTTACGCTAATATGCAGCTTGAGAGAAAATGTCTATTCCAACAGAAAATCTTTTCTTTTTACCTCTAATAGAGAAAGGGTTCATTCAAGTGCCTGATCAAATGCAGTGATTTAGCATTTAGCCAATGATAGGGTTGATATGATGAGAGCAGGTTGCACACTCAGTAGCAGGTCTCAAGTATACAGCTGGTGGTGATAATGACTGTTTTTGGAATCATAAACAAGTTACATTGGCACATGATCTCCAGCAAATCTAACCTGCACACTGTCAAAAATATAGTAATTTTGTAAAATTTGAATTCAATAAAAGCACTGGGTTCTGTTGTGCAGTGGCGTGTCTAATTAGGGACTGAAATGGATAAAGGAGCTCATCTTTTGCTAAATAGCAATAAGTAGGTAGTTAGTAACATCAAGAAAATTCTGCATTAATTTTGCTGATGATGCTACTGGGGCCCTCGTTTGTTAAACCTGTTTGATGATGGCGAAGGCATGGATTTCATGTAATTAGTATGGCCGAGAGGTCGTGCATTCGATCCTTCACCGCCAATGAGGTGTTTGGACTGCACCCTGTGGGAAAGCCCAAGTAAATCCGGTTGTTCATTACGCATGCGCCGCGAAACATCAGAAAATACAGCGAGCTTCTAATTATCTATTTGGAAGGTGGATATACCATATTAATTTCTCAGTATAATTTACTGGCTGTTACTTAACAACTATTGAAGTACAAATTTTCCGTGAGAATTATACATTACCAGATTCCAATTTATCCACTGCTGTTAAACCCAGTTTAAGGATGTGTTCGTTTTAAGAGCGAATAGATACCGCCAACTGAATGCTATGTGACGTCAACAAGCAAATCTCTTTTTGCTCCCTGCTCACACTTGGAACTCGGTGAGAAGTACAGAGGTATTTTTTTAGAGGTGACGAATGGCCTATAGCTGCTCAGTGGTTTATGGTCAAGTTCACTTTTGTATTTATAAGAGCATAGGGGTACCAGGTTAGTAGCTCTCCGACTTCCGTGCAGTAAACATAGAGAACAGTGCGTGATTAAGCACAGTGCTCGCTCGAATTATTAGCAGGGTCTAATGGAATTTAATATCTCAACCTAGTGCCTTTTTTGGAGTGTCAACCTTGTTCTTCTTGTCTTTTTTTTTTTCCGTTGGTCGTCAAGGACTATTTACCCATCTGGATGATTATTTCTATTAAGTTCACACACACACACACACACACACACACACACACACACACACACACACACACACACACACACACACACACACACACACACACACACACACACACAGTCTGTCTCTCTCGTTTACTCTCTCACTTATACTTTCAAACATACATATACCTACATACACACAAACACCCATGCCCGAGGCTGGGCTCGAGACCGCGACCCTCTGCGCGGCGGAGCGCCAAAGACACACGCTCTAGCAATCACGGCTGCGAGGGCCGGCAGGCCAACCTTTGGTAATACTCATTGTGCAGGAGACTTTTCAGTAAATGTTTCTACTGAAAGAAAAGTTCTGAAATTTTTTCGAAGAACTCCCTAATGTAACCACAATAGTTACATGGGCTTTAGGAAATACTAGAAACAGTATCGGTAGCAGAATGGACTTAAAAGAGAAAATATTAATATTTATTTCCTTTGAAAACCGAACAAGTTTATGATCTAGTGCAGTCTACCGAAATATCCTCTGTTGTGGCAGAAAGAAACTGTCGGATTTGTAGGAAGCCGTGTATTGTGAACTCTTCTCCAAGCATTCATCCGGTATTTATTACAAAGAAATGCACAATCAAAAGTTCATTGGCATTAGAATAGCAGTACGAAGAACCGAGCTAAATGGAATTTAATGAAATATGAAGAAAAGAAAGGGAGGGGGGCACGTGCAAAATATAAACGAGAAGAATACTTTGAAAAGATCTTCCACATGAACTCATTCTCTATTTGCCGACATAAAGGGATGCGAATTAAATCATTCTTCTTACAATTAAAAGAACCCTTTATTTTTCCTGTCTCTTTCCAGAAACTTCCTTGGAGATGGAGATTAAAGCACTGGTGTACTAGTAAACGCACAATTATTGTAATGCAAGTTAACGGTTTGTAGACTTCTTGGAATACATTTCGTTTGTTCCATAGTATTCAGAATATTCTGAACTTACTCAACCCTACATTTTATTTGCTAATAAATATAAGTATTTTGTTCAAATGACTCTCTATCCGGTACAATTTCACATAACATAGTATGCATATGAAAAGTGATTCTTATATTCATGCTACGTTGCGATACACCTTATTTTTACTAAATATACCTCAAATTTAAATATACGAACTTGACCACATGCGCTAAACGAAAAACAAAATTAAACTGTTCGTATGCAGTAAATCAGTTTTTTAAAATTATTTTTATTTATTAATAAACTCTTGCAGAAAACAAGTAAAATCGCTGACAGTTCAACCTGGGAAAACTTAATGATGTAACACTGAATATTTCGAAAAGGTATAAAAAGTATTTTGACATAAATTAGCTCATTGATTGATACCTTTTTCTTTAGAGAAATTTGTCTAGCTATATAAGTTTACCAACTATACAAAATAAGAGGGTTTCATAAAAGATTCAAGATGTACATTTTATTGGTTATGCATTACAGACATCTTAAAAGTAAGATTTTTAATCAAAATAATTAGTGGAATTTCCGAGAAAAGAAGCATAAAAATAAAACAAATGAAGCTTTTTATTTTGGGTAAGTTTTCTTTATTTATGAGCGTTCTTTAGCTGCTATGGTTCTCAGCGTCCCACTACATTGACTTAATTTTTCTCAGAGCCTTGAGGTTCTTTTATGTGCCGTGTACCTACGCCATGGAAACACCGACTTCATTGCCCTTCTGAAGGAAGCCATGCTAAGGACTTTTACGCCCGAAAAAATCCATCCCCGTCCACTGGGTGAAAGAAACATGAAGTAAAACTGTCCCATGCTGTGGGAGATTGTGAAAATCGTGTCTCATCCTTAGAAGATGCTGGACTAAGTACCACGTTTGGTATAGCTATATTTCACTTTTAATTCTTGAGTTATGCTATCTCCATCTCTATTTGTGTTTCTTCCCTCCATACAGAAGCTCGTGTGGTACTTTTTCTGAACAAATATATATTCAGGGTACCTCAAAATGTGCATTTGTGGTGAAATCTCGATGTAGAATGTTTGAATGGGATGCAACGCTTCTTTGCTTAGCAAGGGAAAGTACTAGTTATAATATAGGAGTGTATGGGTAGTAATTTCTGAGTCAACAATAACACCTGTTTGTTTTGGGAACTTTCAGCAATTGTAAATTAAAATGTATTTCGATTATATGAAGAATCGCCGAATTTTTTAACCTTCGTAGTGAGTGGTCACACCAATCTTCACATAAATAGAGCAGCTTACGACTCAGCTGCATACTTTAAGAAGTATCTCGATCCGGTATTTAAAAGTTCCCTAAAAATCAAGATTGGAATCCAACATGACTTGCAGTCCTTTAGAATAATTTGCTCTTGCTTTCCAGGTAAGGTGGTGAGTTCATCTTCCAAATATAATTTACACAGAATAATGTTTCAATTGTTGGCAAAAATCTTAATTTAAATCTATCAATAACAAAGTGATCTTGAATTGCTGAATCTAAATGAATCTAATGGCTGAATTTAAACATGAAATATATTATTGAAAACTCCCAGAAATGAATTTTTTTCCGCTGTGTTAGTGGATTTAACAAAATGAACTAGTTGAATTTATGATACAGCTTGTAAAACTTGGGGCTTATTACAATATTGGTTCAATTATTCATAGTTGCCATTGCTTCTGTTGATCCTGTACCGCCAAGAAAACGTTTTGAATATTGCTGGTGTCTCCTTTGAACGATATATAACAAATGCTTTCAGACATGTGGACCCTAAATCATCCTGGTTATACGTGTGTCCTGTGTTGGATTCCGATGATCGGAATGACCTCGGCAGTGCGTTGTTTTGCACGGGGAGGATAACAAAGGGCTGATGGCCTATCGACACCACACATTGCAGCCCCGGATATGCGATCTAATAATTTTCTCTCAGGGACATGTATGTATACGTGACATTAGCTTTTGTCCGGCATTCCACTCGTGCGCTGAACCGACGAGAATGTGAGCTGTCCTGAGCTTCCGGCGGAAGTGGCCATCTCCCAGCATCCCAGATTGTATCATCGTATTCATTACTGGTCCCCATTATGTCGGTTTTATTGTGTGCGTACTGCTTGTTTGTATGGACGCAGATCGATGATCGCGCTGCGGTGCACCCGCAAGATGAGACTATCTGCTGTCGATAGTGTGCAGGGTTCTAAACTGCGTAGTAGTGCCGATGAAACGTGAACTTTGACCGGCAGCTTATAGGGAACATATATGACACACATTTCACACTTATTGTGGAACTTTAGAAACTTAACTTGTATGTCCTGCAAATTTTCTGCTAACGACATTGTCAAACGAATTGTCCCAGATGACGATTGATATCAAGCATCAAGTACTGCTAAGAACTCTCTCCCAAAGAGATAGGAAAAGGTGTAGAGCATAATTGAAAAATTACCGATTCGCGAGCCAGAACTTGTCTCATACTTTAAAGCCTCAGGGGATGGCATGTCTCAGCACATATCAGAACAATTAGCAACGGATTTACAGCTGGAAAGTCGTTGCAGCACACTCTTAATCGGTGAAACAGCCACTTATTTCTATAGTATTGTATTTCTTCATTTATAGATTTCACTTGCAGCTCTGTTCTTATCTGATTTTTACATTAAGGATAATGCATTAAAGTAGTAGAACTCGAAATAATATACCGTAGGCCTAGAGTGATCACACATATTATCCTATACTCTATACTGTGGTAAATTACTCTACTGTAGGCCTAATTACAATTTTGGAAAGCAGCTTGAAATATCTGATTGGCAGAGCTGGTCACGCGGTGGTT
The DNA here is from genome assembly GCA_030765045.1 of Tenodera sinensis. Lineage (NCBI taxonomy): Eukaryota > Metazoa > Arthropoda > Insecta > Mantodea > Mantidae > Tenodera > Tenodera sinensis. The sequence continues at coordinate 298,902,090 of CM060964.1, read as the reverse complement.
TACTAAGAGACATAGTGGTATTGATTTGCAACACTGAACAGTTTGAAGCTCAAGCATGTATTTTTAACAAGGGGATGTAGGAGCAGGTATATAAGCTCAAGGCCGACAGCTGGGAAAGCTATTCCATCGCCCAAGCTGTATTTCACCTACATTCCGACAAAACAAACAACCCCGAAGCGATGGCCCTTTTGCAGAAACACGTGGGCGAAGTTATATTAAATTTCTGCATTTAGATTAATTTTCGACTGGCATTTGTGAACAAAAGCAATATATCTTGAAATAACAAGGAATAATCTGTGAAGTTCTCTTCATACTGAATTACTTTTATAGGTATAATTGGCAAACTGTAAGAGAGAGACAGTATCTTACCGCACAGAAAATGTCGATCTCATTAAAACATACAATTCATGACAAATAAATCAATTTGTGCCGTTAGCTATTGCCAAGATTTTTTATTGGATTAGTAGGTCGGTTTTTTCTCTGTATATGCAAAGTGCATGGAATTTCAAGCCATCACATAGCGATCCGCTTTTAATCTCATTTTAGCGTACTGTATTAAACCTTTGTGGGAACAGTTTGTAGAGAAAGTGATTTGAATACACACTTTTTAGCTTCTGCTCCTGGGTATAGTAGAGGAAGAAGTGAAGTATTCCCTCTCGAGAAATAGGAAATATTTTGTGCGATTCTAGTTTTACGTACGTGACTAAATGAAATACATATTTTAGTTTATAGCTGCAGCCGACCACCAACGCAGCTTTTGATGTCCGAGCGTAAAAAAGAAGTTAATGCAGTAACGATATGTAAAGAATGCTTGAAGCCAGCCGTGTTTCCTGTGGAAAGGGTTATCACGTCAGGAATGTCCTGACAAAGCGAGGGCGTTGTTCATTTCTGCATTGACAGTATCTCGGCTTTTGTTCCATGGTCGCAAGGGTCCACGTGCAAGAATCGGAAACAACACCCAAACTCCTTAGAACTCTGCCACTTCGGTATTGTGTCGGCAAATCTCCACAGAGAAATAATAAAAACATTTTAAATATGCTGATTAATGCCAGAGCACCCGTGTGGACACCTCCGGTAACGCAGGAGCAATTGCACCAGCAGCTAAAGTGGAGCTCCCACACAATGCTTCCAAAGAGATGCCTGAATTCAAAATTACAATAGGGTCGTATAAGTAACAATTTTTTGGAAAACCATAATATGAGCGATGCAGAAGGACCGTTGCACCCTGACCAGCAGTCCTAGAGAAGCAATTTTGCTACTTCCTTTCACTCCCCCAACGCCAATCGTACCCGTCATCCTGCAACAATCCTTGTCCCATCGCGGACCAGCCTGCCAACGGTTCATGTTATGCTATAGAGGCAGAGAACATTGATACTATACTTCGGCTGTAAAATAATTTGGCAATGAAGGAATGATAAAATTAAGGAAAAAGTAAAACTACTCGCCTTATTTAAACTTTATTACAAATTTGGCTAATACCTCTGCTTGGAGTTGTTTCAAATGTGCTCTGCAAATGGTTTGTGTATTTAGTTACATAATTTTCTCTATTCACTCTTCCACAAACTATTCTAATAAAAGCTTATTATTCAACCTACTTCTAATTATTAGTCGACATAAACATTCATTGCATATTTACACATTTCATAGTCTGAATACATTAAGCTAAAGCGATACTTAGGGTTTTTAAAAAGCGGATCACTGTGTACTTTCAAATTCCATGCTCTTTGTAAGATGATAAGGGGCAAAGAACAAAACCAACCAATGCTGACCTATCACTTGAAAAAATATTTTAAAATGCAAACCAATAACAGGAAACTGATATTTCGAAAATTGTTAATATCACAAAAAATTTCATTTGACATTATTGTGTGTTTTAAGATCTATAATTTTGTGCATAAGCTTTTACTATATTTTACGATTTAGCAGGTATACGAAAGTCATGCAGAATAAAGAGGACTGCATTGGCTATTCCCAGAAAATTCAAGATATACATTATACTTATTTATCATGCAACTATCTTCAACAGCTATTTTTACAAAATAAAAAATAACGAAAAATTTTCCATGTAAAGACCAGTTTGGGCTGGGGAATTTTGTTGAAAATCTTCGTGTCGCATCCCTAAAAGACACTGAGCTTAAATACTTTGTTTTTGAGAACAGACGTTTTTCTAAAAATGTTCTGAAACCACACATCTCCGGTGAAATATCGTATGGAATATTTGGTTGGAATACTATTTCCTTATTATAGGATAGTAGTAGAGAAAGTTAAAGGAATAAATGTGAACTGAATTGAAGAATCTATGAAGTTTTCTTTTCTAAAGCATACTTGTAAATTTTGTAAACCTGCCCAAGTTAAAAGAACAATGCTGAATGTTTTACTAAGAGCACTCCACTCATTCGAAATTGGGATTCAGGAGAGAGCGCTACAAGTATCTGTACTCTACGAGCACTAGAAACATTCGAATAGGGCTCTAAATGTCGGTTGGACTGATAAATGTTAAATTTCTGAAATTTATGTAACATCATTAATGTTTTACAAAGAAAGACAACTAAAAAGTACCCATATTTGAAGAGGACCATTCAGATTTAAATTGTCATTAAGATAGATGCGAGTAGCTGCCATACCTGGCGAGTGAACTGTATATCCAGAATATTTTTGTTAACCGCCGCAAACTAAACATTTTCAACTTCAAAATCCGGTGGCTTTCTACCCCGAAGTTTTCAGGTTCTATACCGGTCCAAGGAGTCGTTAAAAACATTAGTCGTCTGGGCGTTCAGGAGGATGTTTCGATGTTGTTTTTACGGAAACACGTCAAATTTGAAACCAATTCTGGAGAAACTTTCATATATCTGGTTCTAACTTTGTCGCTTGAAGTAAACAAATGTGGGGACATAAAATCGAATAGTTTTCGGAAATAATGTAGCATGATTTGTGCCTTCATGCATGTTCTTATTATATTGATTTCTTACCCCTGTCATGGGTTCAAAACTGCACCGTTTACACGGTGATCTGATATACCATTATTATAACATGAGGACGTTTTGAAGCTGTATAAGAATGTTACTTTTCATAATTGCAGGAAAGAAACATTTTGTACCTTTGCTTCGAATAAGTAGTTTTTATTGTCCATTGAGCAATCCTATTTATGTAGATATTGCATCAAACAGTCTTTTTACTCGTTGACATTCCGCATTGATGCGAGAATTACATTGCCATTGCAAAGGTTTCCGAGAGTGTGTGGTGTGGTTTTACTAGTCACTGTGAACTGAGTATTACGTATAATTGATTGAAAATACTTCTAATTAACCCAGTAACTCATTTAACAAATAACATCAGTTAGTTTCAATATGGGTATCATTCATTGTACGACAGTGGTCTGAGCGAAATTCAACTTCAACCTACACTCTGACAAGAATGACTGACGCAATGATTGTCTGATTCTTTGTTGTAGAGGTGGATATTCTCAATTCTTTCACTGTAGACCTCATTCTCGATTTGAAGAAATAGGAACTTCTGTAGTATGCCCATGTAAGTAATGGAGTTGTTGGTTTTTTCAGCAAAGAAGAATGGATCAAAAATATTGTTATGCATAAGGCCGCATCAAACGTTCACTTTAGGAGAATCTCGAATATGTTAGTGTATCACATGTGGATATTCCAAGGCGCAAATTGGGAAGTTGTGCCGATTAACCCAACCATTTACATGCAACGTGGCCTCATCGGAGAAGATGATATTCTCAACAAATTGTGCTTCATCGTCAATTGTTTGTAGCATGGTAACAGGGATTTCAGCCCTAAGCAATTTGTCCTGTGGTTTTGTTGCATGCAAGAGCTGAAGCTATGCAATTTCAATCTCTTCCGCATGACGTCATGCACTGTTGACTTCTGAAGACCTAACTATAGACTATGGCGTGGAACGTACTTCTGAGGACTGTGAACACAAGACTGTCGGATTCTTTCCACAACTTTTGATGTTGTGGGCCTTTTTGTTGATTTTCTTTTTTGTACATTGCCAGTCTCCTTAAGCTGTTTGTGCCGTCGTCTGTAATTGTGCCAAAGTCTTATATTATTCTCATGTGGAGGAACCTTGTTGTACTCACGTCTGAATTGCCGCTGTACCACAATCACGGATTTGTGTTCTTCCAACCATAAGACACATGCAGCTTTTTATTATGCAGTAAACATTTCACAAAAACACAAAGAAAACAGTTTGAAGAAAGCAAGGAGTGCTTCTATAACACATCTATAAAATTTTCTAATAATATTTTAACACAAAACAATTTGCAGATCTCCACAGGTCGTTTGTATGTAGAATGTGTTTATGTAATAACATGCAATACAAAAATTTTAAATTTTGCAAGAATGAATTTGACATTGGAAACAATGACAGGAGAACAGCGTGTGGACGTAAATTGTTTGAGCTACTGAATTAATTAAAAGTATTTTCAATCAGTTGCACATAATATTTAGTTCACAGTGAACTAGTAAAACCGCACCATGAATTCTCGGAAACCCTATAATGATCTGTAATTTTAACTGTGAAGATGTCTTGTAGCCTAAATTACCTCAGAATTACAAGAAATGAAATGTTTTGCTTCTTTCAAAACTGGTTTCTAAATAATGCAAAAGCACAGTTTTTAAAAATGGGTGTAGTCGATCGGTGAAACCCATCTCGGTCCTATTTTGTACTTTTAATATTTATTCGAGCTCTTCCAGAATGTAAACAACCTATCTCGGTCCCGTCTTTCAAAATGTAAACAGCCTAACTCGGTCCTATAGTGCGAGTACATTAGTAATGCATACTTTCCTTTCCTATTTTAAAACACTTCGAACTTTCAGCAGTCCTATAGTAATTGAAGTTTTATTTTTCACAAAAACAGAGTTTGACCGCTAAATCAGACGTTAGATTAAACGATTTGCTTTACTAAATACATATAACAAATTTGTAAAATTCACACACAAAACGGTTGAAAAAGATTGTGAAAAAATGCCAATGTTGATTTTGTGGTTAAAATCTTTGTTTAATGCAGGTGTTGTGTTATGAAAGAAAAGTGGGGAACTTAGGATTAAAATGTCTAAATAAACTTACATATATTTATCATGGAAATATCCACTATCTCGGATAAAAGATAGTGTTAACCTGCTGAATCAGGAAGCACTTAAAACAGCGCTTTCTCATTAACTTGCATATGTTGCGATAAATAATTACCAGAGGATTATTCTTTTGAATTAATGAAATGCGTTGAACCTTCTTATACACAGCCAAGTCTCTGCAGTATCAAAGAACGTATACGTTGTGAAACAATCCCACGCAGTTTTACGGAAAAGACAATGATTAAAATAATTTAAGTTGTACTTAAAAATTAATGTTTTGCGTTTTGAAAAATAATAAACTGTTTAAAACGTAAGATGGAAAAACAAGAAACTGCCATTTTGTAGTCTGCTGTGTAACAATAGGTTCTTTCTGGTATTTATTGTGTTTAGTCAACAAGCACAAATTTGATACGAATATACCATTCTGTTGACTGGCAGAATTCTGTCGATTGTGACCTACAGGAGGCAGCGCAAATTGATTCAGAATCCAGCGAGAAATTGGAATTGAATAAGGAATACAGAGCAGAAAATTTGCGAATATTGTCAAAGAGCAGATTCACCCCCTCGATCCTTTCCCCCTCTCCCCCAAATCTCTCCCACACTTGCCTGACAATAGCATGTGATATGCAAGAAGATTCACTTACCATTTCGCTGTCACCATCCTCTGCTCTGTTTATGTGGGGTGTAGAGATATCCGGCAACGTCGCGTCCACCGATGTCACTCGATTTCATGGCTGAGCAACGCAGATATTTCTTGATTGCCCTGTAGGAAAATATTTTGCACTTGATTTCGAAGTCACTTTTTATAGCACTCCTGAGTATCAGTTTCATATCCTCGTCTTTGTTGTATGATAGTATCAGTACTTTTCACAACATGATCCAACTTCAAAGGAGCTTCTTCATGGTGAATGGAGAGTGTTTCTAATTTCTGTAAAGTTTGTTCAATGGTTCTTAATCTTGCCGGTAGGTTTGAACAATATTTCTCAGGCATTAAAGCTCGTAAATGTATCCGTCAGTTTTTTCAGGTATCAGAAATTATATTTCACTGCCCATGGGGCAAATATTGCTGGCGAATTTAGAGTGAGAAATAACGCCCCAAATTTCAATACGTTTTGGCAAGATAAAAAATTGTTTTGCTTCCGGTTAATACAATGTACTGTAAACGTTCATTTGGACAGTTCAGTAACGCTGGAGCAGTTTGAAAATGTGTGGACACGTACTTGTTTTCGTTCAGAATACAAAATAGTCTTCAGGTTAAAATTCGAACAGAATTATTCACTGGCCACAGTTTCACGTTCCAAGATCCTTTCAGTTTCATTTATTTACTTTAGACTGTTCAGATTGACAGATACATTTCAAGGTGGGGGAGGATTTTATTATCTATCTTGGCAGAAATAAGTTTACTAAAGATGCCATTTATCGAAGCTGTTACAATCACCGTTCACTACGTCTGAAGTAGATATTCTTGAACTGCTTTATGAGCAAAAGGTTATAATTATACTAAATCACAGCCGTCTTTTGCAAGATAAAAACACTTCGATTGTAGCTAATACAATGGTACATGTTCAGACATGCTTGCACAGTTGAAATATTCCCGACACACTGTTTTCCTGCAGAAGTTGAATCACCTTCACCTTAAGAATTTGACAGAGTTATCCACTGTACACACACCTTCCATAGTCTCAGAAAAGTCAACCAACGTAAAATAAAAACACGCGACCGCGATGCTTCGCGCCACTGTAGATTAGAATTTGATCATCACGGCACGTACTGCTCCTTCGGGAGTCTGCGGCGTCATATTCTCTTAAAATCCAATGCGAAACGACTAAGCTGCTTGGAAGTCTGACTGAAAATGTGTGCCAGTATACTGGTAGCCAGGAAGGAAAGGGATGGATGTCCGGCCAAATCAATGCTACATCCCCTTAGTTGTATTGGATGCAGGATATCCTGAATCCTGTATGTTGTATGATGATAGTGTTAGTACCAATAGCCTTTTAATCGCTCTCAATGCCAAACCGTTTTCGATATTGTTGTGCTGTGGCGGAAATTCGACAATACCTAAACTTCCGCCCTCACGTTTCCGATAGAGGGACGGAGCAGGTGTTGCCTTTAAACGTTCCTGGTTCGGTGCCTTCCTGCTTTCTGGACCTCGCAGTAGATTTTGCTTTCACTCTGAACGATCAATAGCAAGGAAGCATATTGATGACCTAATTTCTGATGCAAGTAGACTTTGAAAAATACTCATGTTTGATACATCAAAGCATTTTTAAAAATTGTCCTCTGAATTTCAAGCCAGGAGTGGCGATATTCAGAAACATATTAACGGAAGTTTACCCTATGTGTATAAGTGCTTATGCTGTGCAAATTTTGACAAAACCTTTCTTTTCTCCATTGTAAATCGAAGTTTCTAAATGTCACAAAAGATCCGGAGAGGGAAGGTGAGGGAGAGATGCCTCTGTGTGTGTGTGTGTGTGTGTGTGTGTGTGTGTGTGTGTGTGTGTGTGTGGGTGGGTGTGGGTGGGTGTGGGTGTGGGTGGGTGTGGGTGGGTGGGTGTGTGTGGGTGGGTGTGCGTGCGTGTGCATGCGCGACACAAATGTATATAGGTATGTAACCCAACTGACTTCCGAAATGTAATTATAAGTTCAAAAAAGGTGGAATTTCGGGTTTCGGTACAAATTAGTTTACATGGAGTGCTAAATATCTGATTATAATAATTAAAATAATCTTATTGTTATTGCTTTTGTCAATGTTTCCCAAAAAAGCTAGCACATTTAAGAATATAAAGACATAAAACCTGTGTTATTAAATTCTTTGGAATATATTAACTAAATTAATATTACTTTAAAGAGGGTGTTATTTTTATCAAGTACTTAAGATGCCATTATCGCCCGTAGCCAGTTGGTCCGTTCAGTTTGCTGCGTCATTTTGTATTAAATGACAAATGCTAGAATAAAATATTCTGAAAGGAACTGTGCGGAGGGATTTTTTGAATGTGTCCGTTTAAGTTTGCATTAACTTGGACAACCAAGTTTTCGCTGGTGATTAACTAATCTTTACTGAATTGATTGATATTGGATATATGAAATAACATGTTTTTCAGTGGTACTAATTTAATGATGATGGGAAAATCCTCAAAGGTGTACCTATCTTATATCAAAACTGTGTTAAAATTTACAAAAATTACAAATTTAATCAATCATTCAATTTATTTGTCCACGATCAAAATTATATAAGAATAGGGCATTGTCAAGAACAAAAAACATATACATATTTAACTTAATACTCCATTGCAGTATAGTCATTAAAATCGCTAATAGAATAAGATGGTTTTTCAACTAGGCAATTAAAAGCTTTCTTTTAGAAACACTCGTGCTCAATGCTCTAAATTTAATATATAATTTATTATATACAATTCTACACCCTTAAAATAATAAGTCGCCTTCGTCAGATTAGGTCTGCAATTTAGTATATTTGATTTATTTCTAATGCCAATGCTATGAGTGTCTAGTCTTAATAAGGAAATTAAACATTTGGGAAAACCCAGAAAATGTGAACTATAATATCGTTTATGCTTTCTGCATATTAAGAATGAGATGTTTGTGTTTGTTAATTTGCTTTCTAGAATGTTTCTAAGTGGGGACGAATGCTGTATTGGAACCACTGCGCATTGTAGATATATAGAAGACCTTCGGCTCATAGGTAACAATGTTTGCAAGTGACTAATTTCCGTCTATTCATTAACAAGAATGGCTATTTAGAAGCAACAGTTCTGAAATGTTCTTAGTCCGAACACTAAATAAAATGATGGTTTATTTTATATATCTTATACTCAAGTATAAACGTTTTATTTTTATATCTACTTAGGTTAATAAACATAAGTATTTGTAGAAATTGCTTCTAAACATGTTATTGTTTGTATTCAGGAGGCCTCAAAACATGTATTCCCGAATAAATCTCGACGTCGAAATTTTGGGAGGAATACTAGGTAAAATGTAAAAATGCCTCTGCGCCACAAGCTTCCCATGCTTACTTGTTAGTCTGTTCATAGACAGGCAATTATTTCAAGTTTAAGGGACCAATATCCGTAGGTATATATTATTGCCATATTATGCTAAAATAAATATGTTGTTTGTTAACGACGCTGTCAATTGTCAGGATGATATCAGCGCCGTCCGTGTGCCGGAATTGCTTTAACATGCCAGTAAAGCTACTTACATTAGGCTGTCTAATTTAAGCACACTTGAAAACCATCGCCCTGGACCGGGTTTGAACCCACTACCTAAAGATCAGTAGGCCAATGCCTAAGCAACTGAGCCACTCAGACATGAGTGTCGGCAGACTTTTTTCCAGGGGGGGGGGCCACATGTTGTAAATTTGCAATCATATAATATTAAATCATTATTTTATAGTCAAAATTTATAATATTTGTTGCAGATAACCGTATTAATTTATGCTAAATAAAAATTGTTCTTTACATCAAAATTAAAATAATAGTTTAATAGTTAGTAACTGGCTGCACATTAAGTTCAGCAACTTCCAAGGGGGGGCCACGGCCCCCCGTTGCCCCCATTTCGCGACGCCCATGCACTCAGACCCCTCTATACTATATTATGGTGGAGTTGACGCCGTACAAAGACACTAATTTGGAATTGCGTCCTTAACTCTAGTTCCGTATGCATGATAGTCGCCTGAATTATTCACACACAGATAACTAATTGAGAGAGAATCTTGTTCTTGGTCGCCTCGAACATGTTTCCCCAGTTTTTCACATGGACGTTTCTAAGTTGTAATGCGCATAATCTAGGAGTGTCCTAAGCTTTTCTGGCCTCTGTGGAGCAACTCCTCGATACTAAATGAGTGTCAGAGAAGACTGCAGCTGGACTTTGCAACTCCCTCGCGTGCCACTAGGCCCCTTGTGGCCACAGCTGTTCTCATAACCTTGTTCTGGATGCTCCTTTCCATATGTTAGTTAACAACTCACACATGTTGTTCTGATTTATATTACCCTCTGTATTCATAACGTATTTTTTTCCCTGGATTTTATAATACCTCGTATTTCTGTGTACACTAGCTCAAGCAGTGCTGTCGATCTACGGATCTCTTCGGGTTAATTCTGTCTTCCACTTTGAGATTGTGTATCTGGTTGTGTATTCTTTCTTTGTAACAATAATAATAATAATAATAATAATAATAATAATAATAATAATAATAATAATAATAATAATAATGATAATAATAATAATTGATAATGATAATAATTTGATAATGATAATGTATTTAAGAGAAAAAACAGTCGTTTGTGTGAACTGCCATTGTGTATACGATAGTGTTAGATTGACTCATTATACAAAGTAAACGACCCGCAATAGTTTGCTTAAGGAGGTTGTACACTTCAGAATTGTTATGCTATTCTGTATAAGCTGTTGCACTGAAATTGTGTGTACATAGCTTTTAAAATGTACTCTATAATGAAATGGGGTGTGTATTTTGATTTGTTTGAATATTTAAAAATTATTAATTCATAAAATGCACGTTTACAGCATTATTCCCAAAATAGTGTGGGGTTTTAATAGCTCTACATGCAAACTAAATATTAATGATAAAAGTGCCGGCGTGTCAGTATCGAGCAATTTTTTTAGATCTGAATTTTAAATGCTCCCATGTACTTCTGTATTGAAAAAAATACCATGTTTTAGATTGTTGACCTCAGTAAGAAGAATGCCTCCGCAATTGTCTTGGAAAACTTTTGATACAAACATTTTTTAAAAGGCTGAGCGGTTAGAGCGTTCGCCTATCATCTAGGCGGCCCGGGTTCGATCCCAGGGACTCACATGTGGTATTCGCATTGAACGAAGCGGCGTCAGAGCGGGGTTTCCGGTTTCCCCAGCCACTCATTGCACCAATTGCTCCTTATCACCTTTACAACCATCGATTTTGCCTGTATTTCATATCCTCTTCCTCACTATCATACCTGGTGCTGTTCTGAGCACCCGCTTCCAGGTCTTCACTCTGTCCAGTCCATAGGCTCCTGTGCTACCCAACAGGCGTCTGACCCTAGGCACTGCCTTGTAAGGGTGTAAGTCCTACTTAATGGGAGATTAATCAGGTATACAGAAAAAAAGAAGATTCGGATAAAAAGAGTTAACCTTACTGGTTGACAAAACTTATGATTGCACTCTGATATCCTCTAATGACTAGCTTTGTCAATTTTGAAGTTTTTAAATGATTTTTCACAAGCCTGAAGGTGATAGTTTGCTTCAAATTAATGCGCAAAAACCAAAGGACTAACCTGACCCTTATATAGTATTTTTCAAAACACAAGAACTCTGCACCACTCCTCTGCCAAAGACGGTATTACTTAGCTACGGGTTTTACAAGGTTTGTGGTTTAAAAATATGAAGGAAGCATAAGACGGTTGCGTTTCTTCTCACCATATTTATGAGGTACCTTTTGTTTGCTAATGGTTACTACCCAGTGGCAGGAGGAGCGGTCCTCCTTTAGCTTCTCACCAAAGCGGCCCGGGTTTGGTCCCTGGCAACCGCGTGTGGGATTTGTGGTGGACGGAGCGGCGGTGGGGCGGGTTTCCTGCGGGTTCTTCAGTTTCCCCCGCTATCTCAGTCCACCGGTGCTCCATCTTCATTCCGTATCACCACCTGCGGTGCCCTATGAACTAAAAGCGGGCGTTAAACACTACAAAAAAGGTCCACCTTTGAGACTTTAACATTTGCAAAAAATGTATAAGTGTATGTAGATACATATGTACCTCCATATTCGTGGGCGGATCGAAGAGTAACGCACAATAATTTTTACAAAATAATTGTAATAGTTAAAAAACAAAAGGAATCACAAATGAACTTAACATCTGTCTACTTTTTGACAGTCACCAACTTTCCCAACACATTTATCCTATTGTGGTACCCTGTTTGTAGAAGTTCATTTGGTTGTAGTCTATAGTCATCTGCGGACTGCTGTTTTCACCTCCGCATTTGTTGCAAAACGTTGGCCGGCCAGGAATTCCTTCATGGGACCAAACAGATGAAAGGCCAACGATGCAAGGTCCGGACTGTATGGTGGATGCTGGATCACCTCCCAGCCAAATTTGGCGATTTTCTGACGAACAGCAGGAGCAGTAGCAGCATCCCGGAGCGCGACGAGCCACTAAGGTTCACACGGCCTTCTTGGAACAATCATCCCCATACAGGCCACGCATGTCGGTGAATTTCACTTGGTTTATGCCCTTTGGCCCATAAAAATCGAACTACAGCTTGCAGCTTTTCCCACATGGACGACAGTAACACGCGCATCATCTTTGTTGCGTAGTTCACGCCTCTCTCACTAGAGCTGCACATGAAAAAAGAAATACCCTCTGTAGTGAAAACTTCAAATTATATCTGTGAAATGTCAACATTCCAGCTGCAATATCAACGCATAAAAATCATTGTGCGTTGCTTTTCGATCCGCCTAGATACATGGAGAAAATACTATAGTTAGATATCAAACTAATTATTATTAATTTGAAAGTCATGGGATATGCTTTAGTTGTTTAAACACACAAATAACTTTCAGATGTGGAGAAGGAACGTTCGGCGTTGGAGAACGTGCCAGCCAACCTGTACGAATCTGTGGTCGTTCCGGACCTTAGCGAGCTTCTAGGGGGCTACCACCACGACCAGAAGCCACCTTTCTTGCACGATGGTAAGTGTTTACATTTCTAATAGCAATAGCTTTGGAAAACCAAGTGTTTCTCTGCTCATGCTGTTGATTGCTATGGGGTAATATGTTTTCATGGCAGTACAGGACACTCCGCCGACAAGACTTCGGTAGCTTGGTAACACACAACACTCAACTTAATGCTGGAACATATTCGTATTGCGTATTACACACATACACACTAATGCAAATTACACGCATAAAGTCTTAAGCCCTAATTCAACAGCACTGTACTTTAACAGTTCCTCCTTTGTGAGTTATAGTCTATCCATACTAAGTGGAATGGCTCAGGCAGTAGCGTATGTGGCCCGCATTCGGTAGATCGTGGGTTTGATTCCCGTGGCCAACCTTCCTGACCCACGGGTTTTTCGGGGGGTATCCCCGGGTCGGTAGGCAAATGCTGGGAAGTATTATTACATCCCCCAAATTTTCCTTCCTCCATTTCACTAAGTGTTCATCCTAAGCGTCGGAGGAGGTTTCAGCAGGCATGACAGCGAATTTGCTCTCTGTAAATCTTCGTCCTCCGAATCGGGGGAAGTCCCCGTTTCCCGGCCCCCTCATGAGGTGTTTAAGCCGTCAGGGTAGTGAGCCGGTTATATGAACCGCCACCGGGGAGTTTTAATCTGTTGCTGTTAGGAACCCCGCACTTTGCTGTCGTCTCTCCCCAGGTCCGTCTCGCTTAGTATCCTCTCACCTCGTCCCTCCCTCTCGAGGGGCGCCCTGTCAGGGGCATAGGCATCTTCTATAGGTCGAGGCGCTAGATTCCCCCTTAGCACCTTGTCCTAGTGTCACAGAGTCAAATCTGTCCATCCAACTTTCCTCCATGGGCGCAATCACTGCCTTAGAAAGTCATTAAACGAACCACCGAGAACTCGAAACATCTCGCTATAAATGAGAGATGTTAATCTTTAAGGGATGAACAAATGGGGGTGACTGGGGAGTAGAAAGAAGTGTTCGTATCCTTGCCTTCCTCAGAGAGCCATTTAAACTAATACTCTTTCATAAATTCTTTGTAAGTTTTACAAAAAATAGGTGTATTTTAAGTGTTTTAATTTTTAAATATGTATGTATATCCCACAGACGTCCAAGAGTCAATACGAATTTAAGAAAATATGCATTCAGCTTGTTTTGTATAACATATGTGTATATGAATTCTGAGCTTAATCATCTGCAACAGACTAGTATTACAAAAAAAAAAAAAAAAAGACCATCCACACGCAACCTTTAAATATTTAAATGGTGAATATAAATGCCCTGAGAACAAAATTAGAGATATTTATAAATGCGGAAACTTTAAATTAAAATTATATTAGTAGTGAAAAGAAATATTTCGGTCATGTGTTTCTCCGCTTTCATATTTTGGGCTCCTTTTAAATCTTACTCTTCGGACATAGAATATACAATAACTTGTTCGATACTTTTATTAAGTTAGGAGCATTGTTTTCTTGGAATTGGTTTGTATCGCTTTCTGCTCTCTCCCCTGCTAACCAAAACTATGTCGTGAACTATATTTGGCACGGTAGCTATAGTGTAATGAAGATGTAATGCAACTAATTGCGAGATACCAATAGGAACCTTCACTATAATTCTATGCGAATTTCTTGGCTTCTTAGAACAAAGGAACTGCAACTGTGAAGAAATGGAGTAGCCAAGGAGTGAAGACGAATAGGCAAGTAATTTTGTTACGCTCTTGTATTCCGAAAGTGCGGTGATAGGGATCTTAACTATGTTATAACGCTCTCAACTTAAGTTACGTAAGGGAAAGCTAACGTATGTTTTGCTCCTACAAAGGAAGTGGGCCAAGAGCTGCAAACTTGTAAATTTATCATACTTGCCCATAAAATGTAATAACATCTTCATACCCTGGCTAGCCACGATTTTGCAGGACCTATCCTTGGGACACTTCTGTATACATCTAATGAGATAAGCGTCCAGCGAATTTGCTGCGTCATATTTCTGTTATCCTTAACCATTTATTCCTCACGAAACTTAAAAGACTTAACCAAAACCAACATGCAGTTAAAATTAAGAGAGGGGAAACAGGCCGAGCAAAGTTACACATTCAAGCACACGGTTTCTGCCTTCAATAGTGTGTTTCAGAAAAATACATGCAGTTTATATGTATTTGCATAACTACTGTGGTAACTATACAGCTAATAACTGTAAGAATAAATATGGTAGGACGAAAAGACACTAATAGTTTTCCCTTTAACTTCTTTCCTTTCTTTTTTTCAAATTAGCCTCTTACTATGTTCAGTTCGGTGGACAAAACCAAAATTGCATAAGTCTTTCACATAAATTTATGTCCAACACTACCATGTAGAAAGGAAAGATAAAATAATATAATTTTAATCCAACTTTCGTATTGGCTTGAATGCATTAAAAGTAATAAAGCATGTAAAAACCAACATATGACTTATATTTGTATCTCTAGAGAAAGGCAAACTTTTTATCTAGGTTAAGAATGTTTTCAGGTTTTTCTTCCAGATTCGTTCAGTTGAATATGTTGCCCTGTCTGTTACCACCGTCCCTTCATAAAAACACATCATTAAACCAGTAAAGCACCCAGTCCTGGTATGGTTTTGGTCAGGAGGCTCCACCACGGTGGAACTACCTCTAATGACACCCACCTGAAGAAGAGACTTTCTACTTTGATTTGCATGGTTTTATTCAGAGGTTTTGTTATACTTACAACGGTCAAAGTTTACATAGTTAATTATCACCAGCCTATAGCTGGGAATAATAGCTATACGTATTTCTTTCATTCACGACAAATTGTATACATTTTATGTACTTGAGAACCAATACCTCACTACCCCCCCCCCCCCCCACTAAAGTCCCCCACATGTCATTACTCCCTGATCCCCGAAAAATATTAAAGCCCTATTTTGTTTGCTTAAACCTTTCTCTCTTCACTTTCCTAATCTACTTTCCGCTCACTTTTCACAAATGTTCACCTATAACCGTATTTCTTTCCCACTCTCTGTCAACATTTTTATTGATGGGATATCAGGGGACCAATAAGAATGAACTCGTCTCCGTGATGTGGGGGTGGGGCCACTGTCTCACATGCAAGAGGTCCCGAGTTCGAATCTCTGTTATGGTGAGTTATGCGGATAACGCTTTATCCGTGATTTTCCCTTATCCTGATGATACAAATGTTGAGTAACTCTAAGCTATATGCACCCTGCTCGTTTGAGCATCATTTCACCCATTCATTGTCCAATAGGACATAAAGCTTAACTTCAAGGTGCGACAGGAAGATGACTACGTCATTAAAATTATTTATCCCGGAAACTGACAAGTTTTCAGTTCTTTCACGTTGTCTAGCAACTGCATTGCGATAAGTAACAGATTTTTCAACACTGCGAAATGCTGAATGCAGGTTTTAAACCACAGTGTTGCAATGCAAGTTTCGATAACACCTCATGTTTGCCGAGAAAGCATTAATTTGGTCCCTGAAATTATCAATGAAACTTAATCTTCATTTTTAAAGTTTTAAGGAGCGGTAGCCGATAAATGTAATACCAAAAAAAAAAACAGTGTTTTTCATCCTTTTGGTGTAACTTTGTAGGGCTTGATTACGTATTCCTTCTTCTGGTACACGATTTAAATGTATTTACATCATTTTTCTGTATATTTTTCTACATGCTGTAGTCATGATTTTACTTTCAGTTCTTCTGGAATCGTCTTGTTTTTTACACGTTCTTTCGTACAACCCTTGGCTGAAAGCAGAGAGCTCATTTCAGCTGTTTGTATCTTACGTATTTTTTTTTCTTTCTTTCTTTTCCTTCCTTTTTTCATTTATACTCCGCTTTTAAGTTGAATGGTCATATCCGCGGGCTTTCCTTTGGACATATTCCCTACAGGCAATGGTGTTAACTGTATACAGTGGGTTTTGGGTCTTTCAGTTTTTTGTAGATTAGATCATACACGCATTCACACTATCATTCATACTTCCGGACTCTGGGGAGGTCAGGAAAAATTCCCTTTCCCCAGCCGGGAATCGAAACCGGGACTCTTCACAGAGCAGGGTCAACCACGTGCCCCCCCCTCCCCCGCCTTTTGCTTCATTTCAGTGGTATATCACGTTGTTGACAAGGCTGTGTAAAATATTAGTTGTATCTCATGGCAATAACAAAACGTAACCCCTTGGCACAACAATCCATCCGGGCCAATGCCCACCGCCCGACCGCTGCGTCCCCCACCTCTGCCTGTCACAGGCGTCATGAGTGGGGTGCAGTACTGGAGGTGGAACGTGGTCAGCGCCCAGTTCCTCCCGGCCGGTCGGTTACGCGGTGTTCTCGACCAGAGGCTGCTACTTTTCAATCAAGTAGCTCCTTAATTGGACCCTCAGGGACCTAACGAGGCTGAGTGCGCCCCGGACCAGGTCTCCCAGTGGGAGAAAATCTCGACGCCGGTACCGGGAATCGAACCCTTGGTAAGCAGCAGCGCTACCACCGCGCTAAAGAGACCACCCTCATAGCAATAGGCCTTGAGATAAATTTCGAAACCAAATCTCTCTAGGCAAACGGTAGTCTTCAACTTTGGATTTTTGAAGACCTTAAATTCTGGTGAAAATAATATTTGAATTAACCTCCTTTAATTGTGTTTTTCAAAATTTTCATTTTATGTGTGTTCATCATTTACTGCCTGCAGTTCTTCAATAGTTAATGTTTCCCTTATCATGGAAAAAAGCGTTAGACACCGAAGTGTAAATAAAGAATACATGCGCATAATTTTGGCACTTGTTTTATCGCCTGTTTATCACCATTGTATACTGTCCCTCAGTGTAATCTAGAACAACATTTGGTGTGGAAGGTTGAGCCCTTTTGTCTCGTGGACCTTACGCTATCAACAAAGCACAACACGAACATGATAATAAAATAATGAACTAATTGCGATAAAGTGGTGTCATTATCTCAGTCACTACATTTCTGTTTCCGGAGCTTGGTTTCTCCCTTTTATCATCACTGTTGTGTGTGTGTATGTATGTATGTGTGTGAGAGAGAGAGAGAGAGAGAGAGAGAGAGAGAGAGAGAGAGAGAGAGAGAGAGATGGGGGCGGTGTAAAGTTGGACTGCGTCTCGCTTTGACCTAAGGGACGTTTAAGTAGACAGGCACTATGCAATTGTTATCTGATCGAAATGAATTTAGCACGTTACAAGCCAGATATTAGGGTTACCTTTTAACACCGGTAGTCATTTTCCTTGCATGCAGGAAAACTTGCGTTAATAACCAATTCTTGAATATGTAAGAGTTTGCTGTAGTATGCAAATGGCGAGTAAATGAATAAACATCGGTCCCTCTGTTTTGTACCATCTTGTTGTTGCTTCTTAAAACCTTTTACATAGTAAACTGCGTTGTAGTGTTTATAATGCAAAACTGCTGGTAAATACAAAGAGACATGTAGATACTTCATGGCTAAATGATCAAGAAATACTTCAAAGGAAATTTGCCGCAATTTGGGGAAATGCCACATAAAAATAAGCAGTATTTTAATGTACTTTATGCATATATACATAAAGCGCGGTTACCAAAACCCATAAAGTTAGTGACTCATGAAACATTCAGTGGTGCTGGTCGAGGCAATGGAAAGGTGAAAGATTTCGCTTGTTATTTAAGTGTATTACAGTAAATGCACAAATGAATGTAAATTAAAGTGCACATTTTCGAATACAATTTCTAAGTTGTAGAACAGAAAAATTTTCTAACTCAAATTGCCTGTCTACTGCTGTAGAGGTAGCGTGTCTGCCTTCAAAATCGGAGGAGTTCGAGTTCGAATCCTGCTTGTATAAATTACCCAAATCAGAGATTTTCGCTTTTTCTCGGAACCGCACTACAGAAGAAGTAACCTATGTCCTATTTTCGCATCGTTCACACAACGCACTTCACCTTCTAAATTGTCTTATTACCGGACTTAAAAGCAATCCCCAATCATTTTGGGTTTTAAATTTGCGTTGAGATTTGCAATAGGTTCTCCTCGCACCGTTGTAAAAATTGTGTATTTTATTTACCACGTAAAACTTAAGTTAATTGAATATATCTAAAGTGAGAAGTAGCAGTTCAGGTTGAAATTAAACTGGCGCAAGTTTGTCGATACAGAGATAATTATTTCTCTCAAAGACAGTGGTATGTTTTAATTACGTTTTAAATTTTTTTTTTTTTTTTTTTCGTTTTGCTGTTTCGGTATTTTCTTTATTTCCGAAGCAAGATGTTCTTATTGTTAATCTTACTCTGCTCAGCTTTGAATAATTTCTATAAGGATGTGGTGAAAATGAAGGAGATCAACAATGGCAACTTTTGTTATGTAAGTATCAGAAAATATCAACCTTATTACTTATTTTCAAAAGGAAACATCTGTTTGGAGCGTGATCTCTAAAAGACCCTGATGCTCATTAGTTACTTATATTTCAAGATTATGCTGTTTGGTAATTATTTTCGTTGCATTTGTGGTTTACAATGTGCATAATTCCTAAAACAAGTGTTTATTCTTACCACATTTGTTGCTGTTACTGTACTAATTTTCAGAGCTATATCAATTTAAACAATTTAGGGTAATATAATAATATTTGCATTATTTATTTCTTACGAAAAACTTGTTTAAAAGTAAATTGGATGATATTTCTCGTATAGTTGTTTACGTATGCCAGGCAAATATTTGTCTAATTTTAGTTATCACATTCTAGCAAGTGTAATGAAAATCACTAATGTATTAACACTTAAAGTAAATAACTCAGGAAGCAGTTGAGCCATGCAGATGGAAAACTTTATTATCATAATACAGCTAACACTCTGAGACCAAAACTATATTTATGCATCTCAGTATAGGGGTGCTTTGAGTGCAAGTTTTCAGAGAAAGAAAGCTTACAGGCAAAAGTAATTTATTGGGGTGGTGGCTGCATTTAATATGTCATATCCAGGCTGCAGAATAAGAGACGTTGCAGGAAAATTAAATACCTACCCTCTGCTGCCAAGCCCACTATCTGTGGGAGCGATGCAAACGAAAGCCCTTTGCTGGTATTTCCTGAAAAGGTAAGCCACTGTATCCTGTCGCGGTCTACTTTATCACTGGTACTTCCGTTTGATGACGTCTTTCCTGGCTGTGGTTTGATAGTAGAGATATGAATTGGTTTCTTTTCCAAATATAATATCTCATTACTTGGTAAAGTTCATTTTCATGAAGCATTGTTGTTGCCTAAGAAAGAAGCTAGCCTTAAAGTAAAATATGCCACCTAGCCACCTCTGAGGCCAGAATAGTGGGGAGTACAGTTTGTTTGCCACTGCTTCCTGTTAAAATATTTACACTGTCAGAACTATACTGCTGTTTGTAAAAACTAAGCCAAACTCGTAGTTTGCATCCCAAACGTAAATTCATTTTTCAAACCTTGTTAAACTAACCAATCTTTGTCCTATAAGTGAATGATAATTTTTAAATTGAAATCAACTGAAATATTGAATTTCCAGTGGGGGGAGCTAAATCAGTAGAATAAAAAGGAAAGGAACATCAAAATCTTCACTCAAGAGGAACTTTACATGTGATAAATGATAATTGGGGAAGAAGCTCTAGCTAACCAACTTTTATTGCTGAAAGATATTCTTTTAATATCAAAGAAGGGCATGACGAAAGAAGTGCTTTGGATTTTATTACGCAAAAGCTTTATAAGCTTACAAACGTTTAAGATGTTACGAGAAAAATGTGTAAAGTTTGTACAATTGGAACCATTTTTATGTAGGAGGATGGAAAACGGGCTGAAATAAATATTAGAACAAAAATGTGTAAGGGATGAAAGTAACCCGAGATGTGTCATCAGTTTTAATGGGTGCATTACTTTTATCACAGTCCTTCAGTGAATGTTTTAAAATGTAGGTCCTTTGTGTATTTTGATTGTTTGTGGTGTTCAGAAAATCTTTTTTGAAAACAACTGCCTTTAACGTTCATTACAGACCGAAATATAAAGGATATGAAGCTTGGAAATAGTGCTTAGTAGTGGCTGCGAACTTAAATGATGACTTCGTTGTTTGAGGGTAGAAGCAGAAGGGCGTAAATAGTGTGTTCCTCTATAAAACCCCTACCCAAGAAAAGTACGCACTGAAAAATAGGTTCAGAGAAACTTCCGCGAAACGTATCCTAACAAAGAGGAAAATGGACGACAAATCTAGAACAAATGTTGAGGAAAAGATATCGACATAGCAAAGAAAATGTAGTTGGTACCGGGAAAATTATTTGGTAAACAGCAACTTGTTTACACGAAAATTTCTAAGTAAATGATAAAGAGTTTCACAGTCACGTAAAACATTGGTGAAATGACTAAGTTTAAAGAGTTTTTAAATGTGTTAGTGTGTGTGTGTGTGCGTGCGTGCGTGCGTGTGTTAGTATACACACATACATTCACCCGCATCAAACTAGCACCCCCTCCAAACAAATGCGGTTTTTTATTCTTCTACTCAGAATGAAGTTATGGAAGAGAGACACTTAAATGCAAATCTAAGCCCTCTCCTTTACTTGTACCTAAAGAGAAAAGTCTCTTAATCAAGATGCGAAAAGAACGTTTTGTCAGAAAACAAGTTGATTTTATTGAAAATCCGTTTGATTTGATTTTAGTTGCAGCTAAACACATTTTACCTCAGTGCTTTGTAGTGGGAATAAACTATGCATAATGTATTGTCATTTAAAGCGCTCATACATGGAATCTGTAAGATATGTGAATAAAAAGTCCTGATGTTAGGTATATAGGTATTTGTTATGAAATTAACAACATATTTTAGGAATGAATTGATATTAGTCAGGAGTGAAGTGATAGTGTTGCAGTGATTAATTTAGTACATACTCATTTCCTAATCTCCAAAAAATAAAATTCTCCTATACAATGGCACCTAACGTCCTCCACAAAAATAGGAATTAAGCTATATACAATATCATAAATTTGCATTTATTTTGAACATCAGAAAAGCTACTTTAATAATAAGTATTAAAACTGTAAATATAAATTAGTTCTAATAGGCAACACTGTACCCTTTTTAATATGTGTCCCTACGTAGAAGTCCTCAATTGCAATAAGCGCGCAGTGCTGTAAAATTCGCTTCTCACCAAAACGGCCCGGGTTCGATCCCAGGCAACCGCGTGTGGGATTTTTGGTGGACGAAGCGGCGCTGGGGTGGGTTTCGTCCGGGTTCTCATGTTTCCCCCGCCATCTCATTCCACCTGTGCTCCATCTTCATTCCATGTATCATCAGTGTCACCGCCTGCGGTGCCGTATGTAGTAAAAGCGGGCGTTAAACACTACTAAAAAAGTGCTGTAAAATTATTTTCACTATACTAGTAGACACTTTTCTCAGTATGTTTAATTAAAAACTATTATTTATTAAGTAGCGTGAGCTTATTCTTTCGGAAATAATTCAGAATTTACGGTAATTAAACAGTGCATTTGGATATTCCTTTAAAGCGTCATTATACCGAGAAAAAAATTCAACATACTCATATTTTTGGCTATGCTATATTGAAAGCTATTGTATAAAAAGAGCAAGGCACTTACATTTTGTCGCAAATTAACGAAACTCGTATGTATAGTAAACGAATGTTGCTGATCACAGGCTAACAGTGGGCAGTACCGCAAAAAGTTTCACCTATATAAGGCCGCATTGACAAAAATCGGACTTCGGTTTTTTTACTGAAGATAAAAAATGGTATCCTGACGTTCAGTATAGCGATAATAAACAGAAGTTTGGAGACTCTACGTAATATTTCAGTTAAAATCAAAGAACTTCACAAAAAACGTCAAATTGATTATCCGGAAATTCCGTAATTGTGTAATGTTCCACTATACATTGTTCATTTTACGCTGTATTTAAGGTGTGTTAAATATACACCATTCAGAAGTCGGTTTCGCAAAAATGTGCCTAGATTTCTTTGGCAACAATGTACCTCCTCTTTGCTTTCAGCTGTTATGGGGTCAGACTAATTCTTTGAGTGGATTTTAAATTATTATCGTCATATGTAAATGAAGGAGGGCGTAGATTGGAAAGTAAAACTGCGAGTACAAGTTCTTGCAGTGTGCGTCTAGTTACAAGCATCGTTCTTGAGAAGCGTTGTGTGTATGTGTGTACGTGCGTACGTTCGTGTGAGTCGATTTATTTTCTTAAATTTCCTCTTTTGATTTAAATTCACTGGACATATAACGTGATCTGTGTCGAACCAACATACTTTTTGCTGAAGTATGTATTTATTGTAGAGGGCTATCCATATAAAACTGAACACTTTTGAATGCTTATAGATTCCCCTCTGGAAAGTAGTAAAAATTAAAATTTAGTTGTATTATCTCAGTGGTTCTGTGAGAATTGATATTGGTGTTGTTTTCTTATGTTTAACGTCGTTTAACTGGGTTAGTCAAGTCGGACGATGAATGGATGAAATATGTAAAATGATGCCCGGGGTCCATGGAGCTTAAAGTTACGCGACATTGGAGGTATTTGTTTTTTAAAACTTTTGCGTTGCTGGATATTACCAGGTTCAGTTCTCAAAAGGTCGCTCTGAAGGTACTAGAGCTTCTCAAACAGTTCATGAAGACTAGTCATTCGCATTTTGGAGAACACGTCCGAAACTGTTTGAATGAAAGTGTATCAAAAATATATGTCTGGCCCATTGATGTAATGAGGACTATTTTTTACATTACACATGATTTGTCATGTTTGAATGTTCTCGTTGATGGAAACCCAGACTCTTTTCACAAATCTGCATAACTATTTATCTCCGCCGTCGCAGTTACAGAATTCACAATACGACTTGGTGGAAAGAGATCTCTTTGAGAATGCTCAGAGGTGAATTTTACGGTTTGAAGACGACGTTACATTATGTTTGCGTTAAAATGGGGAGGAAGGGAAAGAAATACACATACAGACACGATGGGCCTGGCACGGAAGTGGCCTCCTAGCGATGGTGAAAGTTTCGTACTAATTGAGTCGGCGAGAAGAGACTTATGGTTGAACTACACATCCCATTTGTCCATCGTAGTGGAAGCAGGGAACATCCCTGTCGAGAAGCAATGGGTGCACAGCGCGGCATTCAAGCCAACATCTCTTCTAGAAGCGCAGCGCTTTCAACCATTTTTATTTGACGATGGAGTGATTTAGGATACTGAAAGGCCAAGCTTAAGTTAACTTCGCAAAAGCTGAATGTTAAGTGTGTCGTTCGTGATCTCTGAAAACTGCAACAGTTCAAGGTAATAATTCCGAAAAACATAAAACTATCAATCTGATTTGCAATTGAAAACCTACCATTGCAAACGCATGTTTAAAAGAAAGCTTGGAGTTAATTTCTAACCGTGGAATAAGGAAAAATCGTATCGTGTGACGTCAACATAAACTGATTTCTATGTGCAAACCGACCGGAAAAGGCGTGAGTGGTGCGATGAGACAGTTGTCGTTGACTTAAGACAGAGTGAAGCTGAAAACGGCTCATTAGTCCTGAGATTTGTTGCCCTCCATGATCAACTGTGGATCCTTTCTACGTCACTTCCGTCTATGCACCGGCGGTCCTTATTCCGTCGGATATGATGATCTGGAAGGGTGAGTATCGCGCATTTCCGATGATATAAAACTGTTTTTGGATTCATTGTTTGCTTCAAAGGATGTATTTTAAAATGTTGATGCAAAAGAATGTCATATGTTAAGCTAATGTGTATATTGTTATAACTTCATCAAGAGTAAATTTAAAGTCTGATAAGGCATTAAAAATCATCCAAATCATTTCAAATTTTATTTCAGAGAAACTTAAATGTCTTCTCGAGATATAACGGCATACAAATAAAGAGTGTTTTGCCGTCTCCGTATAATTTTGCTTGCAGTCTAATTACTTATATCTGCTTTTTTGAAACTGTCATATTCGAAAAAACTAGCAGAACATTTTGAAAATGTAATTATTTTAATTTAGTTCTGTTCCTTTCTTCGAAGCTTTTACAGGGATTGCATTTCTTCTCTTAATATTTTGGATTAATAATTGGATAGTAAATCCTGTCTCATTTGCTAAAAGTGTTTTAAGACGGTTTCACATGCTGTGATTTGCATTGTAATTGTTTTTCTTGAGGGTGCTGGCCCTGACATGAATGCCTAGAAATGTTGGGCCTTGAATTTACTTTGCAGCACTGTAAAACTGCTGTAGTTTCCAGTGATTTAGCATAGCGGATAACTGTTCGTCCTAAAATAATGTTCTTTCAACTTAGACTTGCATATGTGGGGCAAGAAGCCACCTATTGCTTTCAATTGTACAATTATTATTTTTATGTTGTTAGAACATTGTTATTAGCATATCATCTTGGAATCAACTTTAGTCACTAAGAACCTAGTGGCTTGAAGTTTCTACAACATTGCTGTGTGGGATATCCTTCCTTCATAGTTTGTTTTGTACTAATCATGCTTTTTATATATATATATATATATATATATATATATATAAAATTGCGAATTCTCAAGATTTTTCACTCTTTTTCAGATCTTTCTATATTTAAACATTGTGTTTGTATAATATTTTTTTCTGTACATGATGTGCATAATAATCGCGGTTTCAAATTTGTTTATGTATCAATGGATCGTTGTGTTCTATCAGGGCAGTTCTTATAGAGAAATTAGAAAAGACAACGGTGCTTCACAGCGTTTCTATAAGCTTGACTTTTGTTAAACCGGGAAGAATTCCATTGTAAGCGATTTTAGTTTATGCGCATTTAAATGTTTTAGTTACAAATTATGTTATGCAATGCACTGTACTATTAGTTTCTCAAAAAGAAATGCTTTAAGATAGCCCAAGTCGCTATGATTTTTTAATTCGTTGCCATATTTCCATTTTTGCAGTTTACTATTTTAATATGATCTTGCTATTTTCTATAATGTCTTTTTGAGCTATATATCATCATCATTATCATTATTATTATTATTATTATTATTATTATTATTATTATTATTATTATTATTATTATCTACTATTATATTTAAATACAGTAGAAGTCCAATTATTCGGCTAATGGGACCGGACCCGATCCGGATAATCAGATATCTGGATAATTGGATAAATAATGATAAAATACCATTGCTTAAAGCTAAAATTGTGTGTACTGGAATATTAATTAAATGACTACAAAACAATGTTTATATTTTGTACATTGCTTACTTTAGTGTCACTTGATTTTAGAACGATACAGAAACCTGCAGTAGTTTACAAGTAGGTATGTACTCTGCCAACTGTCCAACAGTGTCAACTTGTTGGTTTCATAAAGTAATTGTGCTACACAAATGTTTCGTTAGTTCTTTTTTTTTTTTTTTTTTCCTCAAAACGCTTCATATAGTTGGAGTTCGGATAATTAGATTTCTACTGTAATTCAGAATTGAACATATTGCAACGTTCTTGGCTGCCTCTTCCAACCAGGAAGAGTGCTTTTCACGGCCTGATGATACTTTGACGCCTCTTTCTGTGCTTGTACTTTTGAGATACAGTATAGTTATATCAGCATATGCAATCCGAAAATGCCTACCCATAAATCGAAAACAGTAAGCAAGTTTTAAGGTAAGTTATCCTCCTGAGGTAAAGTAACAATATAAACTTAATAGAATTACCCAGTATGCAGTGAGTATTCCGATATAAATTATGTCTAAAATAAACTCAATTCCTGAAGCTCACAGGCTAAACGAAGAGGTCATTAGTTTTTTTTTAAAAAAAAAAGCGTTTTTGAGACTTCTGGCAGGTTATAATATCTTTCACCAAAATCGTGAACTAAGATGTAATGAGAGAAAAAATGTCAAGAATAGGTGAAATTAAAGGATGTAATACAGACCAGAGAGGAGGAACCATGGGAACTATCTTAAATACCTTAGTAATTATAAACCTAAAAGTCGAAAGAAGAAAGGAAAGGAAAGCAAGACGACCAAATACTTGTAAAATGTTCCAGTCGGAATTGTTGCAGGGGATGGTTCTGATTCTGCAAATGACAGTTAAATATTTAGCTGCTTAGATATTTGCAGAGAGTTGTCCGCCTCTATTTTGTTTCTTCCTTCAAGTTTAAATGACGATATTTCACAAAGAAAAGTATTTGTCTCGTTTCCAAGAATTGAGAAGATGAGCAAAAATAGCATGAAATGAATGATATGCCAGTAGAGAAGAAGAAATTATTGAGCATATTCTGGTTCGAATCATTTGTGGAAGATCTTTAAATCTAGAATGCGCCGGTCGTAAAACAAGACAGCGATAGCGGTGTTTAGGAAATGCCAAAGAAACTAATCTAGCGTGCCGGCGATGTGTAAAAACAACTGAAAATCACTTTAGCGCTAATATCTTTGGTCGTTTGTATGAAGAAGAACGCGCCTGGCCTTTTAGCGGGATATAAAGAGCGCCGTTGTCGGGTGAATTTTCGCTTCTTCCCAGGACTGACTGTTTTAACCTTCAGCTTTGAAGGAGAGAAAGAGAGACAGACATGCACCGAAACCAGTTCTGCTCTCCCCCTCCCCGGGGTAATTATTTCCGCCACTCTGGGGTGTATTAATAGTCCAATAAAAGTATCCCGTACTATTTCTCACGGATAAGCACTGGACACGATATTAATATAGGGTCTTTTATTTTTGTGTGTTGGCAGCGCTCATTCAGGAGATGCTAATCTGGCGGATGTGCGTTAGTCTTTTTTTGTTTTCCCCTTTCTCGTATGTATAACTACTGCAGGATATTGCTCCGATTGTTGCCTATGACTCACAGAGATCTCTCGCAAAGCTTTTGCAACTGTCTGTCAGACTATACGGTACAGAAAGAAATTAGTGTTTTATTTTCGTGACGTCTTAGATGTAGCAGATTGGGCAGGTGGCGGAGTTATAACGGAAGATGTTACAACTTTTCGATGAGAATGCAACGTTAATAAATTGATAACAAGCACAACAGTCCCTAAGGTGTTTTATAAAGCGTTATCAACAAGTTCCTCCGCACCGTGCCGGTGCCTACCGCTTGAGATTAACGTTGGTGTATCTACATTACTTTTCATGAATTACATACGTGAGTCTTATAAGATTTTTTATTTCACGGCAGCCAATGCTACCACCAGAATTCCCGTCTCTAGGGGAATCTTGGTTATACGAGAACTGCGGAGCGACTTCTCGATAACCCTATATTACCTTTTAAACCAGTATTTACCTTTTAGTGGTGCTTTAAATGTTGGTATGTACTTCACAATTTCTTGTATTAAACGGTTAAGAAGCAAAATATCTGTTGTGTTGTATGTACATGATTTTCTCTACGTACTCTTCCACAAACTATTCTTACAAAAGCTGATTCTTCTATCTAATGCTGCTAGTACTGATAAAACTACATTGCTCATTTCGTTGTAGGTATAAGAAAACCCCAAGTGAAGATCAAATCTTTTCAAAGTAGGTCACTATGTGATGGCTTTGAAATTCTGTATCTTTGCATGAACACGAAAAACAAACAAACAAAAATAAAACAGATGGGAAAAGTATAAAGCAACTGGAAAGTCAAACGAATAACAAAGAGTATTCTGGAAATGGTCAACGCAACAAACATTGACAAATTGCGGCAATTATCGACTTGTTTTATGGAGTAGGATTTTGTCTTTTTTCCTATGGTTTATCAATGATACAGAAGGGGTTCAGGGGGTAAGAAGTCTTCTGATACATAAATTGTATTTGTCATGTAGTAGGTATTTCAATCTAAATTGTTAATGGGTTTTTCAGATAATGAAAAATAACGAAATATTATGCATATAAATGGCAATTTGGAGTGACAGAGTTTCTTCAAAATAATCATGTGGCATCCTTGGGGGCTCCGGAACTTAAATGCCAATTTGAAATACAATTAAAATAACATTCCATGTTAAGTGGAATGAATTTATGTATAGGTTAAGTAGTTAAAATTAACGTTTATTTCTAAAATAATTTGAAATAATTTATGCACTTAAATACTATGTAGAAGGTATTAAATTCATAATTTATCAGATCACTTTTTCTTTCCTTTTGCTTCAAGTGGTCTGTGATACTTTTTATAAGTCGTCTCTATAGGAGGGCCACTCTCCCCTTTTGGAAATACTTTGCGCTAAGCTTTGGATCTTCATAAATTTGTTTTTCGTTATACTTATGGCTTTTGTTCAATTCCGTTAAACGTTGTGTTTATTATTATGGCAGTTAGCAGTATTCCAGTATTACAACTACACACCAAGTTCGCTATTCACTTCTGCAAATATTGCATCTTGCAGCGGCGTAAAATGTATTTTTATTTGTAAACACTTGAGCTTCTGACCAATAGGTTGTACACTGATTATTATAATTTTAGTATATTATACTACTTTCGACCTGTCAAAGCTGTTTATCGTTACAAGTTTAGTTCCTGGCTCGTATACAGAAACAATTACTATGTCTGTAATGCATTCTACAATCTACAATCTAAAAGTATAATGGAAAGCTGCATAACCTATTTTAACAATGAGCTTGTGAACAAGGGTTTCCCCTGTTTTATAAACGGATTCAGAAACCGGAAAACACAATTGAGTTGCCATAACTAACTTAGAGGTTAGATTTTGATTTGCATTTATGATGGAATAATGCTTTTCTTCTAATCCTTACATACTTCGTTTCAATCATATACTTTTCTAGTTCAATCCACTCAGATTTTTATATGCTCTCGACTTTAAACACTCTTAAAGTTATGTACAAAATAAAAGTGTCTAATGAGATTAATGTAGATAGTTAAACTGAAGAATTTTCCGCCTGGAAGTTAACACTCATACCGGATTTCTTTGTCTTGAGTTATCACGGGGTCCACTTGATGCGCATGAATCACATCTTCCTGTAGATTTTAATAATAGCATCAGGAGTCATGCCCCAACGGGGAATGCAAGTGACGTTACTAGAGATAAGCCAGGAAAATGTGGGTGGTGGTATGGTGGTGTGATTTGTAGAACAAGTCGGAGGACTTGTGAGAATCGCGTGAGAAGCCTTGCAAGGGTTTTGTGAGGGATGAAGAAGGAAGTTAGGTGCTTGTTTTATGGCATTCTCAATAATGGAAAACATGTCAAAGGGCGACTGGGACAACGTGGAGCAGCATAACCAAAATATTCTTCCACCATAATATTCCCGTTTGTAGTCTGAGTCTCTAGGCCATTCACTTTTAATATTAGTATACTTTTAGTGAGCACGAAGGTGTCCTCTTATGAAATTTGTTGAAAGGGATGTTCTAGGAGGTAAACACTAACTCAAGAAGACATCCTACATCAGGGCTGGGCAACTGGTGCTCATTGAGCGCAGCCTGCTCACGGCCTTGCATTAATAACTGTATGTTTGGCAAGTAAAAAAGAAGTGAAGGTCACTCAAGCTATCCTGCGAGTCACCCAGGCCTGGCCTACATTCATGCAAGGTCGCTGAGACAGCTCGGTTTCAAACCCTTAGAACTTGAATATACGAGTAACGTTTCCAGTCACAAACATTTCGAAATAGTTACTTAAATATCTCGGTTCTGCTGGATGAAATAGCGTGCATGATTTCATTAGTTCTGATTCATTTAATTGCTGTCTCTTAATTTTGATAACAGTACAATTTCATTCACAAAATACATGAGCATTCATTTTATGACATAAGAACTTGCATAAATAACTCCACATGTCCTTGTTTATTTTCTTAGCATTATGATTATCACGTAAGTGATCAGCTTCATTTGATAGATTGTAAGAAATCATATTGTGTTGCAATCGCTCACTCATTATTTTTATATCTCTTGCATTCCTTGTGTATGATACTCCGCATGTAGAACTGGAGTTGAATCTAAGAAGCGTGAGGGCCAGGAAAGTGGGCCACCTCAGCCAATCTATCTATGTACCAACGCCTAAGATAGGTCTCGAGTGACAATTGCTAAAGCGTCTTCCAGTAACTCGTCCAGTAGAACCAGGGGATTTAAGGTCGTTTCCAAATATTGTACTTTTTGAAGATAGGCTCGTATTCAAATGTTATCCTTAGTTCTAAAATTGTAATTTCCGAAAACTCTCTTGTTTTCTTCTTCTTTTCCTGATTACCCTCCCCTTATGTAGGTCTTACACCCCCTAGGACTTACAGGCCAGTGCCTAGGGTCAGACGCCTGTCGGGGAGCAGAGGAACCTCTGGACCGGACAGTGTGAAGAGCTGGAAGCGGGTGGTCAGCCAAGCACCAGGTATGAGAGTGAGGAAGAGGATATGAAATGCAGACGAAATCCATTATTGGAAAGGTGATAGTGGAGCAATTGGTGGAATGGGTGGCTGAGGAAATCGGAGCACCCGGAGAAAAGCCGTCCTGACGCCGCTTCATCCACCACGAATACCACATGTGGGTCGAACCCGGGCCGCCTAGGTGGTAGGTGAGCGCTCTAACCGCTCAGCCACGGCGCCGCCGCTTTCTTGTTTTCATGATAGTAAATTTTGTGGTTTCTGATTAGGGTTTTTGAGATTTCTCCTCAGCCTTCGTGGTTGGCAAATGCCCGAAGGTATGTGTTAATTCTAAGCTCGCGCCATTCCCAAATCTTCATCTTATAATTCATTAATTTTCGGCCGCCTGCAGTACTTAGATATTCACTATAAAAATACACGCGTAAGTCATTATGAAATGTTAATTCCAGCGACAGAAGTCATAGCCCAACGGGGATACTGAATTAAAATTCTACGTTTATATCCACTTCTTGCTAATCTCGATATAGCCCTAAAGAGGATAGTTATGTTAGCGTTTAGCTTATTCATATTTCAGAAAAGTAACCTCTTACGGCATTTACTACACATTGTTGCTATAGTCCTGTCTCAATCCTCAGTATAATTATTTGTTTTGGTACGGATATCGAATTGCAAGGCGTATATTACAGGTGCTGTTCGTTTCTATTGAAACTGAAAGCAGCATTTCTAAAATCCATATCAAAACCTATGTACCTACAGGACATTGTGACGAGAGGAAATTGTGTGCGCGCTTGTAACGAGATTTTCGCAAGCCCGTAGAAGCAAGCACCGGAAATTCGTAAAGATGAGGACAAGATCTAATGTCGAAATGGCGACATTTCTACTTGAGGATCATATCAAGTTCCTGAGCATGTAGGAAGTGCATGTGGCACCACACCTTCGTAAGCACCACGGATGTTGAGCCCTACTGCTGGCTTCATTTTTACGCTTTCTAACTGTTTTTATAATAGATTGCGTTGTGATTGCGTAACCACTCTGTAGGTGCCTTGTAGATGTTTCCGTAAACATATCTGTTTGGAAAGTTTATGCAGAATTTGGGGCTACTTCGTAAGTGACTGCTACTCCATTTCTTTGTGTACGAACTGAAGATAGAATACCTTGCTGCCATCTTTCTTTCCAGTGGGAAATACAAAGTAAATTGACAATACAAATCAGATTTCAATCTATTTTCAAATTTTCTTGCTCAAGAATTACAACTAATCTGTTTTCTTGATGTTGGAAAGCAGATGGACCAAAAACAAAATTTTAGTGTGTTCAAAATTGCTGCATAAGATTTTAAAAAGCAAATTGAAATTTGTACCGTTTAATTATGCGGTTCTTAATTTAGTTTTTTCCTCTTTTAAATACGACATTCCAGTATCTCCAGAGTTATGAATTAAATGTTTGAAATAATCTAAAACTGCCTGGACTCAAAATACTTTTGATTTAACGTGTCTCAGTTGTACATTACCTACACACTAAGTTTATCCTATTAATTTGTGCAAAATACGAGTGTGCCCAGAAACAATTCTACTTCTACTTTGTCAAAGTTCATCGTCGTAGAACTGGTAGTTTTATAAACTATAACATGCTGAACACGGTGTATTTAACATTGTAAGAATAGAACAAACAAGATCCACTCTATAAAAAAATTCTGCTTTGTCACAATTACACAACTTTAACTCTCTATCATTATTTTTTTAATCTACCTCACAAATTATTTACCCAAGAGCTTGGCTTTCTGTTTAGTTCCTGTTAATCATGATACATTTTGGCAACAATGATTTCAATATACATTAACATTTGTACAAGTTCAGAAAGAAATTAAACACTTCTTATGCAACAATAATTGTAGCAAAGGATAATTTTAATATATATGCTATTCAGTAAATCCACTCAAACATGTGACTTTTTACGAAAATTCATTGGGCCATTTTTCAGGAAATAAAAGAATTAGAAATGTCAAAAAAATATTACAAGGGATGGAAGAATTTTCTTGAATATGTTCACCTGGCACGGTTAGAGGTGTTCAACTCGAACGCGACATACCGTACCATACTGCAGTGGTCAGGTAAGTATGGCAAAATGAATGAAACCTTTTGTGTCTTGGATTAACTACGTGTTAATTACCGTAACGTTTCCGTAACGTAGGAATCCCTTGGCTATTAAGGGACAGGGAAATAACCAGCAGCTGCTTGTGGGTGTGGAACACGTGGCCCATGATGTGGTAGAGAAGCCCCAGGAGTGACGTAACATTGTTGCCTCGTTTTCAATCATAAAACTTGCGATGCTGTCTGAAGTTCCTTCCGCGTTATAAGTTTGTAACAACAGTCGCTAAACATCTTCTCCTTTTCAGGTATTCATGTGTAATAAATGAATGTTCTCCTTTAACTGTACATAACTGAAGGAAATTTAATTTATACCCGAAATACAAGTCAGAAGGCGTTTTCGTGTCACAAATTCAAGTAACGGTATTGTTAGTTTTGAGCTACCGTGTCCTCTTCCCGGAGATGATCGCATATATTCCTCTTGAGTACAGCAGAGTCGATAATTTACCGGCAATTTAATTGAGGCTAAGAAATGCATATTATGTTAATTGTTCGCCAGTGTTGCAGGCGTGAACGTTTTCATTTGGAACAGCGAATTCGTCTATTGACTAAAAGACATTTAGTACTAATGACCACCAAAGTGATTCTGAAATTGCCGACAAATGCATAAGGGACATCTTTCATTTTGATTAATAACACGCAATACCCCCCTCATGATGCCTGTGGTGGGCAGAGGTGGGGGACGCAGCGGTTGGTCGTTAGGCCTTGCCCCGTATGGGCTGTTGTGCCATGTGGTTTTACTAAGACGCAATGCATTTATTTAGATCATTCAATGAGGTCAATAAATATAATAATAAAAATCACTAGGTACTCTCGCCCGCCTATGTAGCTTGGTGGTTAGCGTGTCTGCCTCACGTTCAAGAGGTCGCGAGTTCGAATCTCGCTTATAGTGAGTTATCTGAATAAGGCTTTTCCGAGGTTTTCCCTTATCCTGAGAAGACGAATGTCGGCTAAGTTTGAGCATCATTTCACCCATTTCATTCATTCACCGTCCGATATGACACTACGCTGGAGGATGTTAATAATAATAATAATAATAATAATAATAATAATAATAATAATAATAATAATAATAATAATAATAAATCTAGGTATTCTCGCATTCAAATGGAAGTTCTGCTATTTCGAAACAAATCACCATCACGTAGCAAACTAAAACAGCGTAAGTCAGAGCATGTCTAACCCCAAATGTAATATTAGCCAAAGCTTATATTTTAAGAAAATAAGTGTTTTACAAAAACTTGTCCAAAAACTTATAACCAGGATTTAAAAGTCATTGCCAAGAGACACTGCGACTTGATTAGAGTTGCGTAATTCATCGCCACTAGTGACTGATTATTATTTGATATGAAGCACGTTGTTACACGGGGCTCGGGCATAACAGTTCGCATGCCTGCGAGAAACAGAACAAAATGAAAAATATTTTCAAGCCATCTTATCGAGAACGCCATTTCATGTGAATTTGTTGGGTTGTGCTACAGTTTGAAAATTCTTTGTGTTAAGATGCTTAAATATGGTGTGAGCACTTTTACAAAAGAGCATGTAACTCTTCAAGAAAGCACCGTCTGTAATAGTAGAAAAATAATAAGGTAGAAGACCTGAAAGATGCCGTGATGCGTACCCTGTGGAGTGGCTGATTCTTCGACCCCGGAGGGAAGTGTTAACGATGATTAGTCATCAAGGAGTGGCAGGAACACCCAGGGCATCGTACGATAACGCGAGTTGCGGTCTTGCAACATTGTCTTTCGCAGATCTTAACAAAGAACTGTCCCACAAAGCTTTGAAGGAGTCGCTCTGATGAGTTCTAGAGCAGTATTCAGTAGACACTTCATCGGCTTCCTAATTTAGTTCACTGCATTCTTGCATGTTCTTTCGGACAATTTGACAGTTCTGTACTTCTGAGGATTAAGACCTTTTCTTTTTAACTAAGACTTCAATATGATTGCAGCTCATGGCATCCATTACACAACTGCTGGACATGGTACTACTCAATGAAATATTTTGGTATGAAGCATAGTAGCAGTGTTGTAGGGAAACGCCCTGAAAACCGTACTACGTACAGCTACATCCTGAGAAAATCCCGCTGAATTTAGGGTCGTGTTACTTTGCTCTGGTTCATTGGTTAAGAGAGTTTTAGCAGCGTGTTGCTTGAATATAATTGAACACTGAAGACCTGTGGACTGATCTCGTATCCAAGAAAGAGGGTAGACATCTGAGAATAACATCGCAGCTGCCACAGGAGTGTTCTCACGTTTATCAGTGGCTCGATAACGTGTTGCTGCTAATTGGTTGACAGCACAATCAGCACCGCACCATGTTGTGCTGGCTGCCTGCCTGTGCAGATTAGATTACTGCCTGGGCACAAAACTGACATCACTTCAAGCACTTGCAGTTTCCGCTGCAGCAGACTGCTTGCTATCCAAATGGGCAGATATCTCTTTCTCTCTCTCACTCTCTCTCTCTCATTTTTTCCAAGGTCGGTTCAGTTATGATATATCACCCCGAATTACAGTAATGTTTTCCAAAGCATCAGGAGAGGTATAAATTGTTACTTTCATTTTTTCGCGATTTTATATATAAGTTCCATTCGTAAATTGCCGATTACCTCAAAAAGCAGCGGTTATTTTTCTTTCACAGGTTACTGCTAACCGATGTAGAAGTAGTACAGTAAATTTTTCTGCGATTGCAAGTAAACAGTTTGGGCTAGTTCGGTATAAATGGTTAGGAGTATGACTTCGTAGAAAAGGTGGGAAAAGATTGACAGTTCTCATGAATACTACATGGACTCCTTCCGCTTCAGTACTTTGATTCAAGACTTAATGAGGGTAGTAATGCTAAACAAAATGTATGTACGCAATTTAAGACGCACTTAAAGAAGCGATAAAGTAAACGTTTTGCGCTACATACAGTATTGGAGAATAGTTGAATGGTGGAATACATACTTACTGCAGGTTACACAAGCTCCTCTTGAGAATGCAAACAAATACAGGTGCTTTTTATTAAAGACATGGCAAAGACCGTGTTTCACGATTACACTTGGATTCCCTCTGCCTTTTAATGTTTGGTAATCTATGTTGGTTCCCATTTGTACTTACGTATTGTTGATTGGTGTCTTGCAGGCTGAATAGTTATAGTAAAAGATGTCATGTTTTCTCCCAACATGCAGGTTAATAGTGCTGCCAGTTCCAGGATCCTTCTCTGTAAACGTATCACGTAGCAACACACAATTAGAAATCATTTGCAAGTGCTGTATTAGTATTTACATCCCAATGACTTATTAGGTAGCAAATATTAACAGATCCGCGCCGTAGCCTATTGGGTTGGAGCGGGTTGCTCTGGTCCCCAGGCGCGAAATACGCGCGAGTTCGAGCCCTCCTGTGGGGATACAGATTTTATAGGACTAGTGTCCTTTCAACATAGTAATGCAGTAGAACAGCTATAATAGATAGCATTCCTTAGGAAAGCCGCATTCTGACTGGGGAAGCATAGTGCTGACCATATTATCTAACCATAGCTGCTGGATGACGTCCAGCTCTGCCATGCGCATGTGGGCCAGCAGTTTGGTAGGCTAAGGCCATGAAGAACTGTACTTTCAATGATTAATCTTAATAAATAAGACGGTAAAATCTCCGTTGCTTTACCGGCGTTGCATGGGTGACTTTTTAAATCTTGAAAGACGATTTACTTGCTTTTATTTAACATTCACCTTGACATTTTTTATGAACTTATAGCTCAATGATGTAATGCATACTAATTTACCCTCAATCTCTCCATTTACCCCTTAAAAGTAATGTTGTAAAGCCCAAGATATTCATAATAATGGACCCATAACCCTCTGGTATTCGTGGAAATGGAAGCAAATGTAATACGTCTCTTTCAAACTCTTGGAACTCTTGGTTTTGTTGACTGTAAGGATGTTTTAGGGGTTAAAAGTATCGAACGGTCGAGAAAATTGGAGATATAA
The DNA here is from genome assembly GCA_030765045.1 of Tenodera sinensis. NCBI lineage: Eukaryota > Metazoa > Arthropoda > Insecta > Mantodea > Mantidae > Tenodera > Tenodera sinensis. The sequence continues at coordinate 298,865,008 of CM060964.1, read as the reverse complement.
GTTTAAACTTTGGTAGGTGCCTTCTCTCCAATATTGTAATTATTTAATGGCGAACTACATAATTGTCACATTCAAGGAAACGGGGACAAAAACTGGCGGATATGAGGAATCCATCACACCCAAGCCTGCATAGAGAGAGAGGAGGGGGGGGGGGGAGATAGAGAGTTGCCCTTTAGCTGTAACCCTGCAGAAAAAATAATATTTTTAGCTGTTTATTATTGTAGGTTAAGCGGTTGGTGATGTTACGCTGGATATAAATCCTGTCTTTAAGTATTTGTTCCATCGAGATTCCCTGATGATTTGCGCATTCGGATTAAATACATCTGATTGACAAAGTGTTCAACAATGCCTGGATATATCCGCGTGCTGCGTACACCTGTTCCAACGAACTTCCGATCGGCTCAGGTCTCTTCAGAACCAGCACCTAACAAAAGGCACGTGCCGATTTGACCGCCAACCGGTAGCAAATCAACTGATGCGCATTAGAGTGGGTTAGTGGGTGGGTTTAAGAGCCTGTAGACATCTTGGTCATTTGGGCCCGAAATATTTCGATTTTCTCAAAAATGACTCTTAGCTGTTTTGATTAAAATAGCATAGGTGTGTATAACATATTTTCATGACAAATGAAATGTATACCTTGAATTTTCCTGGAAATAATCTCTGATGTCCTCTTCATTCAGGGTGACTTTTTGCATACGTGGTAAACCATAAGAGATAGACAAAGTGTTACTATAAAACAAACGTAGATCTCTGTAAAGAAAACAATTTGTCACTTTTTAAGAGCAAACCGTTTCCGAGATATTTCTTGTTATTGATTTGAATTTTAAAATATATTTTTCTCAAATAGGAATACGTCTGTGTGTGTGTTCTCTCTCTCTCTCTCTCTCTCTCTCTCTCTCTCTCTCTCTCTCTCTCTCTCTCTCTCTCTCTCTCTCTTGACCATGTAAAGAGAACGGAATGTCAAACCCAATTACATTGCCTCGAGCTCTTAAAAGATTTGACCGTCGCTTAAAGCTTACTGGATATATTCCCCTTACACTTACAAGGCAGTTACCTAGTAATAAGGTAATTTCCGCAAACGTTTATCTCGATTAACTTGTAGTACATAAAGGAATAGAGAAGAAAGTAGAAAAAGTTATGCGAGTGCAACACATCAGATTTTTAAGATTATGGATGTGTTGCTGTATATTTGCTGTTGGGTTATGATTTATGTCCCAAAACGTGTTTTTGTAAGAACCATTGCTCTTGAACATGAAATAGGAATTTACAAAAGGGAAGAAATACCAATTATTGCTCAACATTACCTATTCAATAAAGAATTCCCAAAAGTTTAATTTTTCTTTGTACGGTAAGAATGTGAAACAGCGAAGTAGCAGAGTCCAAACTTTGTACTGCATGTGGTAGTTTAATGAATGAGATGCACAGGTTATCCACTACCTAGCACCTATTTGCGGCTCGCTGTTCTTGACCTTCTCAACGTGGGTGGGTTATTTCCGTGACATGTCCCCTTACCCCCCTCCCCGGATGTGGACCACAGCTGCTGCTTCATCGTCTTGAACACGTGTACCTTAGTTCATTCATTCCGGGAGTTTACTTGATACCAACCCCATTGTGCCATTCCCCACTTTATTACGTCCTCAGCCAACCCTCGCATATCGATTCCACTTATTTATTTACTCATTCTTTAGTTATCACAGCATGTTGAATATTTTCTGTTCTGGAATCTTAAATGGAACTAAGCTATTACAGTTATACATTTTTCATTTATACATAAAATACATAGTAACTGACATTATTTTTGATTCGTTTATGCTTTTATTTTAGTATTCTCGTGACCATAGGCGGGTCCAGGAAGGGGCTGCAGCGTCCCCCTTGTTAGTTAAAAAATAATGTGGTATTTGTTATACTTGGTCTTGCTTTGTTTTGGTAAAATTAAAAGCAACACTTTTATTTATGTGCTATTTACTTAAACCAAATGAGCAAATATATGCTCAGAGTCGGTGAGTGAGTTTATGTAGCGATGACCTACATCTCAAAAGATATTCCACTAACTCAGGAAGAAAAAGAGACAGATAGGCGGAAACTAGTAAAAATAATGCTGAATAAAAATTAAACGCTCAATCAATGAGGAACAAACAATTGCAATAAAACTAAATGATAGAACTGCTTAGATATTACATTTAAATATTACGTTTAAAAGATATATGTATTTAATAAATCCTTTTATAAATTTTTTCAATATTTAATATTTGCATCCAAAGAATGACCGGTGAATTGTTTATATGACGTTTGAAAATCTAGGAATGTAAAATGCTTTATTATTGACCGCATTCTATTCATGGTAAGGCATATTTCAAAATGTGTTACTCCCTAAAGGAATCCTGGAGGCACCTCTTCCTTGCGAGGTATTCTCATATCTATGTTTTGAGATCAGGGAATATTTAGGATGAAAGTACTTCTAAAATAAGTACCCTGACATTGCCTTACAGACTTCTACTTCCCAGGAGTTTAAGGATTAACCATATTTGTCAAAATTATATACGGAACAACTTGCATTCAAATCATTTTGGCCTCATGAAGCGGGACCTACCGAATGCATCCTTCTTCGTGATCAGCTCTCTATACATTCTAATAATCATAATCTGCCGGAATATACTGTTAATTGCGTACTTATTATTACTTACCGTAGTAAAAGTTTTTATTTATTCTTTCATCGGGAAATACGCATCAGAATCAGTGTGGCTGAAAATGCTCCGTTGTTTCTCATTTTCATTGTTATTTTTCTTGTTGTATCGTACATATTACGGCAGAGTCTGAATATCCTCTCATATGTTCGGATGAAGATAATGTGTGTAATTCCAATTTCACATAAAAGTATGACTGCCTCTTTTCTGTTTCAAACAAACGCGTTGATCGTTAACTGTATTAATCCGCCACTGTGAACAGTTTAAGAAGCGAAGAGGCACCACTCTTCCAATCAGCAAGAATGTTACGCGGGTTGCGTGCACAGTGGATTCGGGGCAGACACTATTCTGCCCGCCCCTACTGTAGTCTCTGGCTTAGATGGAAGTATGTACCTATGCAACGTCTTTAATTTTTTTTTTTTTTTTTTTTTTAATGTTCTACTTTAGTAATTACTGATATCAGTATGCATTTTCGTACTATTTTAGCGTTCAATAATTATTATAATAGATCAGCAAGACACACTGTCCTCTTAGTAATGTACTTTCATCCTTTTTTTTTTTTATTAAATATAGTGCATGGTTGTATCTAGCCACTTTAAAGCACACGTAATCGTATAATGCCCATGTTAGAGAACCAGTTGTGTTTGTCCATTATTGTGATTATTGTTATTATTATTGTTATTGTTGTTGTTATTCTAAGTAACGTGATTTATAGAAGACACAACGCTAACACGATTAAAAGTATTCTTTTTCTTAGAAAAAATACGAAAAATTCTCAATTCTTCAGCTGTCTTAAACCACAAGAACGTTTCACGATAAGTTAAAAAGAACTTGTTAACATCGTTGTCTTGTTGGTGAAGACTCGGAAGAATATTCCTGACGTCAACTGATGAAACTATTGAAATGGGACATGGGGATGACGTGAAGAGGTTGGGAGCAGCGTTATCATTGCAAGCACAACCCCTTCATCATCTGCCAACCATCATGCTGTTCCAGTTTTTTTGTGAAAGAGGTTGAAGGAATGTGGAGCCACTTGTGAAAAAGGGTATCGCTTCCGGGCACACGCTCAAGAGTGTCTCTTGTCAAAATTCAGAGCAGTAATAATCGCACAAAAACAGGAATTCGCCTTTGATGTCTTTTTAGTGTCTCTTGGGGGAGGGGGGGGGCGGCGGGGAGGGGGGATTTATACCAAAGTAAGTGCATTTATGCTCAGGTCGTAAAAGTGGAGAATTGTAGTGACAGTGTATTTTGGAATTTCTGAACTGTAAAGTACATTAAAAAGGGCGACAACTTGTGCTTTTGGTGTTACAGTTTTATTTCAGTATTAGTTTCAAGAAGTGTGCCTCGCATAGAGACGTCTTAAAAATTGGGAACGATGAACAATTAAATAAAATCAATAATTTTGACATTCGAGAGATCAGAATTCTGCATAGGTTTTTATGTAACGGAACTTCAGGCCCTTTTCCAATTCTAATAGATATTAACTTAATAATAATAATAACAATAATAATAATAATAATAATAATAATAATAATAATAATAATAATAATAATAATAATAATAATAATAATAATAATAATAATAATAATAATAATAATAATAATAATAATAATAATAATAATAATAATAATAATAATAATAATATGAATTTTGTTTGCTTAAGCAAATTTTAATGAAGTTTTAGGACTTAGAATTACTGAAGGCGTTAAACGCCCTGAGTATATAATGTTATTACAATATAAATAGTTAGGCATCTTTTAAAATTTAATTTTCTTAAAATTAATATCTAAAATATGATCCTTAATCTGCGATCTGTAAACCTATTGTATACTTTGGAAATCATATTATTATTTTTGCAGATAAACAACGTTTTGTAAAGAAACGAAAGGCAACTATCTTAAAATTTTAATTAAAGAAAACATTAAAATAAAGTGAGTGCTACTAACAAAAATTGATACATACTATGTCTCACTACTTTCTTTTATCTTTAAATGCGGCAGAGTGTCATCTTCATTATTCAGTTTTGGAAAAGGTGCGCTCTGAGGTAAAGCTATAGTAGTAGCGTCTGGAAAAACGAACAGGCATTTCGCAATTCATTAGGTAGGCACTTTAAAAAGTATACCCAGACTAACTTCCCTCTATAAAAACTGGGACGAAAAGTGTGTGTTCTAAAATTAGAAACAGGATATTTAGTATAAAGAAGTAAAATTATGGAATATTTTAATACCAAAGTATCATGAATCTTAATGTACCGGATCATTCAAGATTCGATACACTATTATTGCTATGTTGTATTCGATGGTGAAGGAAGAAATGCATAATTTTACTTGTCACACATGTCATTTTTGTAATCTGTCATCTATCAGCATCACTCATAATTGTAGCCGATGGTAGCTGTTGTGCACTCGTTAATTTTCCTTTGAATTTTACCTTTCTGACAAGGTCACAGTGCATTCAGATCGTTTAATGCTGTAAAGCGCTTACCCCAAAATGGAAATTTCAGGCTGGAGAAAGGGTCATAATGAAGTGATTAATGTGCCTAAGGAGTGTATAAACTTAGGTTTTCACGGCCGGTGTCCTGACTATTAGGTATGTTCATTTCTTTAGGGTTTGTAGACCGTGGTCTAGAAGGCGTTTCGCCAAGTACTGCGCTTGGCATCTTCAGGATAAGACGATCCGTTGTCTGCACTGGTGAGAGTTCGAAGGAACAATGGATCATCTTACCCTGAAGATGCCAAGCGCAGTACTTGGCGAAGCGCTGGTATCTACAATGCCTTCTAGACCACGGCCTACAAACCTGAAAGGAATAAACGTACCTAATTGCCTAAGGAGTGTTTCCCAGTTGTAATCGGTCAGCACATGAAATCTGTATTATTCCCAAGCATTGACATCAAGTGACTTCTGTGCTGAAGTCCGTGGCGAATTGCGGTTTTGGTTGTCTTTTATACTTATACGACAACGTTTAGGGTTAGGCCATTGGGGAATGGTGCCAGAAAATCTTTTAAGTTTTAATGAAACAGCTTACCAATGTGACTTCGTCGTCCACTTACGTAGGTTTTTTTAAAGCGGATTTAAGGGCTTATTTCGCTCCATGGCTGTTTCAGGGGTGTTCGCTCTTCAGCCTCGAGGTAGCTTTTTAGTTACGTAGTTTGTAAGCAAGGGGGATTTTAAGCTATTGAGATAAAGTTGCACATACGTGCTCAGAATGTCTCACACTAATAACATAACAGCTATTCGTAATGCATTCTCATGCGGAGGAGATTGCTCTCTGGAATATTTCCTTTCATTAACTTTTAAGTTGATTTTGCGAAAAGGTCTGTTAACTGTTAATGTTGGTATATCAGATATAGCATGCATCTACAAATGGACTAAAATGACAGATGAAAAACTGAAAAATAAAAAACTAGCAAACATTTCGAAATGGAAAAAAAGTGTTGCTTATTTCTTGAAAAATGTACTTCTCTCTTGTAAATTTCCTGATTGGATGATAAGGCTCGTGATAACTGGACTATTAATAGTTTTCTGTGAGTGAAGAGCAGAAACCAATTGCCCACATATCTATGCACTCTAACGTTAGTACTTCATCCGTCTTGCTGATTCATAGTCCTTTTCTCTTTTTTCTGCAAATATAAAAGCTAGTAACACTTAATGGATGTTTGGATTACACATTTTGCCACTAGGTGAAAGAACGAATAAATGATGAGTCATATGGGAGTAACAGGAACCAGACTGCAGCACCCCAAATCTGGAAGCATCGAGACGCTCCAGATGAAGGTTTGCCCTTCTTTTTCTCCCCTTCCGTACTCCGGTTGCATCTTGAGTAAGAAACGATGAACATCTGCAGCAGTGGATTCGATGAAAGTCGAGCAAAAGGAGCCTGCGATGCAATGAATGATTCGCGAAGAGATTGACCGGAAGTAGGGGGGGCCACATATACATAGTCAGACCTAGCGCGTCTTTGTTGGCGTTTCCGGTAGGCGAAGACAAACTAAACGTTCCTCTCCCTCCACCTCCGCAACGTGTTTGTTGACATAGTGGCACGCGGGACAATCTACATGACAGGAGTTCCTCGCCATGGGGAAGGTTTTCGATTACGGCAACAATTCTTATACGCGAAATGTTTCGGTTGTGTAACTTAAATAAACATGTGGTATGGAGATTAAACTGACTGAATTAGTGGAATAAAATAAAAATGGGGGGGGGGGGGAGGGGGAGGATCATTTCTTTCTTTCTTTCCCAGTCATTGCAATGCAGTTGAAATTACTGAGACGATGAATTTTAAGTTATTTTGTACAATGTTAAGGGAAATTAACTGCTATAAAATGACCAAATGTAAGGTTTCCTATCTAGCCAAAATGAGTTCTTTGGTTCTAGGAATGAATATACATATTAGGGATATCGACAAATTTCAACTTTTAAAAATAATTTAAAGAACTTAAAAGGTTTGTTGCACACAGTTTCCTCATTTTTGCTGAAAATAGCTCCGTGTTGCAAAACATTAAAATACAACTTTTTCCATCTATGAATAATGTGATTCTTAAACATATTTTAGAACTGAATTACTTGAATTATCTCTACAATAATTTAAGATCAACTAAACTGTAGACATCAGTATTTAATAAAAACACAACTATCGTGTAATTTTAAAATTCGTTACTTATTAACACTTTATGAACGCAGGAGTAGCCTCTTGTTACATTTTAACAGAAATCGACGAATGCTGTTAACATCTGTATTCACTCAGGTTAAGTCACCCTGCATCTTTATGGAACCCTCGTCATGTTGCTACCCCTGCGAATCATAGTTGGAGAATAAATGCAAGAAGTGCATTTTGACATGCTGCACCAAGATAGGCAGAATAGATAAGTGTTCAGGATCTCTTTTTCAAATGTTCCTTATTCTGAAGCTCTTACAGCGTGAAGCTGGTTTCTCCGTTTCCGACATTGTTCACAAGTTAGTCTCTTTTCCTACATGCCTAGCATAAGCTGCAGCATATTATTAGCATTAACGATTCCCCAAGGTTTACCGCCTGCGGTGCCGTAGTAGTAAAAGCGGGCGTTAAACACTACAACAACCCCAAGGTTTAGATCAGAAGTTCGCTACTTGTTTAATCTCCCTCTCTTGCCCACTATTCCACTTTTCCGCGTATTGCTGTCATGCTTGTTGCATATATTAAGGAATTCGGCTGACAGAGACTTTCTCAACACTAATTTAGGCAAAAGCGAACTGCCATGTATAGTTAGTGCCTAGCGTTCGGAGTGTTACAGCATTATGAATAATTTGTTTTTTGCCTAATGATCAGGTGAATTATGTAGGAAGAGTAATTTATACAGGTAGCAACAAACACATTTTATTTTATCTTAAGCTAAAACACAAACAAGTTGATATTCAGGCACATTTTCACCCATTTATATCTATAACGTGATGAGAAGCTGATATGTGTATTTTCTAGCTGGCTTACCCCCCCCCCCCCCCTTCCGGCACCAGCTTACGCCACGGAACTTATAGCACAGCTGGAAGATGAGAAGGAAACCAATGAAAAGGAAATTATGAAAAGGAAATCGTGGCAGATTAGAGACCATCCCAGCATTCGCCTACGGAACAGAGAAATCCAAGGTCACAGTGGGCGTTCGACAGGAAAAAATCACTTACATACAGATTGTTAAATTATAAGTCCATAAAGCAATGTACATATCTGACACACACACACACACACACACACACACACACACACACACACACACACACACACACACACACACACACACACACACACACACACACACACACACACACACACACACACACACACACACACACACACACACACACACACACACACACACACACACACACACACACACACACACACACACACACACACACACACACACACACACACACACACACACACACACACACACACACACACACACACACACACACACACACACACACACACACACACACACACACACACACACACACACACACACACACACACACACACACACACACACACACACACACACACACACACACACACACACACACACACACACACACACACACACACACACACACACACACACACACACACACACACACACACACACACACACACACACACACACACACACACACACACACACACACACACACACACACACACACACACACACACACACACACACACACACACACACACACACACACACACACACACACACACACACACACACACACACACACACACACACACACACACACACACACACACACACACACACACACACACACACACACACACACACACACACACACACACACACACACACACACACACACACACACACACACACACACACACACACACACACACACACACACACACACACACACACACACACACACACACACACACACACACACACACACACACACACACACACACACACACACACACACACACACACAGACACATCAAATATGCAGTTGTTTACTTCTATTTTGAATTAGGAATAGGTAACAAAGCAATGTGAATACCTTTTCACCATAATACAAATCCTTGTAACTTTTGAACATGAAGTTGGTCAGCTAACCTGTACCTGTGTGTACGTAAGCACACATCAGCCATGACTCACCAAAGAAAAGCCATCTTCACTCTTGCTTTCCAAATTTTTCTTAGGGCTTTTATGTACTCGCGCACCCAAATTTGTAAATGCGCTGGACTATATTTGGTCAGCCTACTTCTAAAATATTTTAGCCCTCTTTTGATGAGACTTTGAGCAGGTTCCGTAAGAGATGAACTTTCCATTCTATCATCACTACAAAACACAACTTTGGGCCTCGTGTACTTCATAGCTCTCCTGTAGTCCGCTGTCAAATTTTCAGAAAAATCTCATAGGAGAACTTCAAACCGTACGTGTCTTGTAAGTTGTGAAGTATGGCCCATCATTTTACTTCCACATCTCTTTTACTGTGGGAAACTAAAAATTGTGGTACAGCAGTCACCGAGGTTTTAAACTTCATTTCAAAAGGATCTGTTCTCCAGCGCCATTATCTAAGGAGCCCACATTTTACTTCCTGTTATTAACTTCCGAGGACCGCTGATAAAGTCGCCTTGTTTGCTTGACCTCCTTGAAAACTAGGGCTATACATCCTGTTGGGATTTTTTTACTTTTTCATGGATATTGATTACTATATGTTCTGAAATGCCCACTTTCCCAGCTCAAAATAAGGACTGCGGAAATCCTCCCTTGGCTACAGAATGGAGTAGAATTTGGATTCGTGTCATGTAAGAAAATTTATTGTTTACGATTTACAGTCAATGCATGATTATTTGAATGTACTGCTTCCAGAAATTCACGTTCTAGTCCTGAGGAGTAGAAGATTGTAATGTAGTGTAAAATATAATACAGATCTGCAGTAATTTCCCAGTTTTTTCTTTTAAGTAATCCCAAATGTCAAAAAATACGTAATAGATTTGCCCTGCTCTTTGAACGGTGTTAGAAGCCCTACGTAATGAAGATTTGGTGTTCCCTTGGCATAGAGTAACACTGCACACGTCGATTCTGTTCAATTTTTCTCCCCGTGCTGCGGGAAGAATGTCGTTTCTGATGAATTGTCGTGGCTAATAGGCCGAGCTCTCCATATGCGATGTTTTTGTTTATGTACAGGACCTTGTGCAAAAATAACTACTACTAGCTGTTTGGGAAATGGTACACTTAGTTGAAAACCAGCTGTGTCATCACTGCGCATCAAAATATTTTGAATTGATGGGAGGACTGCATATGTAGCGCCGCACATAAGAAATAACGCATGGGTGAATCCGGTTTCAGGGGTTTGACATGCTGTTACTAGTAAAGATGGTTTATTTTATTGCAAGCCATCGTTTACTTTCATCAGGTACTTCAATCGTTCTTGGGGAAATTCCAACAGCGTTTCTAGAAAGGTTCACATCAAACCATCCGCATAAAACTTGAGCTGGAATAATTATTACATAATAGCATCTCAAATTTCAATTCCACAAATACTGAACTCAAGCTTATACACTGATCTAGCTTAATCTTTCATAATACTATTATGTATTGGTTTTAGTAGGAGTGGAGCTTATAAACCATGTGGGAATATTTGTTGATTTCTCAAAAATATTCAGTTATTTGAACTAAATAGATCTTTAATGTTTAGTACAATGATTTCGTGGTTTAGTGAAGTGTGTTAAAATTGCTAATCATAGCGAGAGCAATTGTTTCAAAACTGTATAGAAATGTTAGCCCATAAATTTGTAATAGGTATATTAGGTATATTAGGTATATAAAGAGATTGTAGTCGGCGAGCAACATGATTTTAAAAAATGTTTTAGAAACGATATAAGTACACAGCAAGCGTGAGCTTTGGCTACTATCGTTTATTTTACAGATTATCATATTCCAAAAACGGCAATATGTAGATTTATTCTACACCGCAGCAAACCTTGCCTTTTAAAGCAGTTACCACTCCGAAAGCAGCAATTGCAGAGTACTTTACAAGATTTAAATAACCACAAACTTTAGGGCCGCCATTCAGTCATTGGAATTAGATGTAATTCACTACTGCTTTGGAGCCCTTAGTTGTAATGTTATGGTAACATTTTGAATGACAATTGTTAGTACAGTTCTGGGAAACTACTCCTTTTTGTTTACATAGAGGACTTCAATGTGTTGGCATGAAACTAAGCTTTTCGGTCAAAAAAGAAAACAGGTTAAAAATAGAAAGCATCTGTTCAGCTGAAAAGTTTGAAAAATACTCATACATTCTGAGGTTGAAGTTTGCAAGTGCTTGTTACCCTTTCCCTAGTGTTTCACATGAATCTCGCTGACAATTGTTGCACCCATTAGTCATGCGGTGCTTCAGAAATCTAGCAGCAAAGTAGCGTAAGTCTTTTGTTCCAGGGATGAGTTGATATATGGACTTGTCCAGCGTAATTAAATACCATCTTGAGTAGCTGAGCTCCATATTACCTATATTCTGGAGATTGTCCTTAATTATCTTTAGGGATAACGATGCCCCATTTTATTGTAGAAAATTACCGTGACAGCTCGAAGTATTCTTTGCACTAGAACTGAAGGATGTGAAAGGAATCCCAAAAATGACGCAAACAGTATAGCATTGTTATAGGTCACTACTAGGATTGAGAACATAACCTTTTGTGTCGTTTGTACGCTACAGATATCTTCCAGGAAATATTACTTAGCCATACCAGTAAAGTCATATTGAATAAGTGTATGTTAAAAGCTACCTACGATGAATTGCAGCATACTTTGACATGATTTTCCTCAGTATGCGACTGTCGCTCCACTTGCAATTAATAGTTACAAAATGTGATAGTAAACCAGTAGCCGTAGCAGCAGCAGTTTTACTGAAGTCGGTTGAAAAAGTAGCCCTGAAGTTGTGTTGAGCGCCGATGCATGCCTACATTGCTGCTACAACCTCCCCCGCCAAGCAATTAACCCGTATGCGCCAGGTGGTGACTTGTGTTGAGGAAATGGCCGCCGCTAGCGCTAGTGTCGACTCCCGCTCCACTGGCTGACTGGCACATGGTGGGTTCTAGCGCATTCAGTTCGGTTCAGGCAACACTCTTCGACACAAGCAGAAACGCGATGGTCCTGCAAGTGCTGGATGTAGTCAACTCCGCACACGAGGCTTTTTACGGGGATTACCCCACCACTACATTGATTCCAGGTAAAATAGTATTATTTCACAACGGAATTGCTACTGTGAATGTGTTGTGGATGTTGTTTTGTTTTGCCGCGTTCGTACCATTGTTGCGTTGAAGTGAAAAGTTAGAGTATTCTGCGTGTTTCTAGCTGGTGTTAATGATCCAAATGTTTTTTTCTCTCAATTAAATGTTATTCTGAGTGATTCGTAATTATATGTGTTTCATATTGTTCGGAAAAAATAATTCTGTGTGCGAGTGTTACAAGGGGCGCCTTTGACGCATGCGCAGTTAACCCTAGGCGCCGTTTCAAAATACAATTTTGTTGTAAAACAAAAGAAATGTCATTTCCCCATAAGTTAAATGACATTGTGATAATCGAAGGACATATTCGTTTGCAAACTCAACGTTCATTTTCATTTCAGCTACCTTTTAAATGTAGTTTGTTTAATTGTTTTTATTTTTTTATTTTATTTATTTTTTTTAAATATATATTTGAAGATGGTATTCTTTCATATTACCATTATTCTCTTGATTATCAGTTCATTACAACAGGTTTTAATAGCTTGTACATGCATAATTACAACTGTTGATGCTTGTCTTTTTGTTTTTCTTTTCGCTTAATATATTTAGAAGCTAGAAACAAATCGTTGATGACAGTCATTTTTCCGAAGTATATAGATAACTTATGTGTTCCTTTTCACTGGCTGTAAACTGCAATTTTGGAGCAGCAATACTGTTAACACCACTTAACTCGTTTTTAACAAAAAAAACTGTAATCAACCAGCTTTTTATGTGACGTGTTGAATACTTACAATTAGTTAATTTTCCTCGGAGCACTCTTCAGTAACATTGAAATGCTTTACAGCTATGCTAAATATTATTTAAGGCTACTTTGTTGTTTTATTGTTTTAAGCTAATGAGGAGTGCTGCAGGCAAACAATGAAATCCCTAGCAATGTGCTATAGTATATAATAAAAATAATTTGTTTCTGATATCGTAGAAAAATAATGCATTTTCCGCTGAAAATAGTACAAAAACCAAAAGCCAAATTCAAGGTGGTCATTAAATAGAAAATGATTATTCGGGCTTGTGGGCCGTGGTCTAGTGGAAAATCTGTAGTACTCTGCTAGTCTCGTCGACGACTAGCAAAGTACTACGGTCACACCACTGAGGATGTTCGGCGCAGCTTCTGACGAAACGTCTGGAAGGAGATTTTCTTCCAGACCACGGCCCACAAGCCCGGAGAATCATTTTCTATTTAATTACACCGGCCGTGAAAGCTTACGCAATTTGATCAAGGTGGTTATGTTAAGCGTTATTTTGTTAACTTGTAAATACAGTAATAGACTGACAGAAAGGAAATCGCAGTTGAACAGTGCATTCATACCATCCGTACTGCATATTTCTCATAACGCCGCAAACTGAGCGTTATACGAGAGAGTTAATTTTTGCGGCGCCATTACTGCAAGAAAAACAAAAGAAGGCAGTCATTTGTGGTGACCAGCATCGCGGAGTTGTTACTCTCCACCAAATCGCATCATGAAGCGCTATTAAATTAGCCCATAGAACTGTGTCGGGCCACTTAGAAGCCGCCTAACCAGTCGCGAAGTCCGAGCCTTAAGGGCTTGTAAATCCTCTAATATGATACCGGTGTACCGAGAGTAGAGTCATAATGCTCTCTGTAAGAGTGTTGCTTTTAAACATACGGTCTTATTATGTGTAAGCGCGTACAAAAATCTAATTAAAATAATAACTCGTCGGTTAACTATTATGAAGCTTGCTATAGAAGGCGGTTGCCGTAAGTTCCTCGCTGCCAAAGGTGGTTATGCAATTTGTAGCAGTCGTTTGGGACAGATACTTAAATAATAATGTTTAACAAACAGGATTCTTCAGCCGAGACAGTGGAAGAAGTTTTGCATGCCCCTAAACATTACATATAGAATTTTCACAGAAAACGCACGCACACATGTGTATGTTTGAATGTGAAAATAATCACCAAGAACAATAGAGTACCTATATCTGTATCAAATTTGGTATTTAAGCTAGGCGCAGTTTGCTAATTTTTATATTTAAGTTAGGTTTATTTCGCGAATATTGAATAAAATTGTCAAGAAATTTCCCACATCCAGTAACTACTAGGTTCAAAATTGCTTTTTATATTTTAAAAACCATAAATCATTATTTTATAAAAGTGTCATCGCTAGTTTTATGAAAAAACGTGTGTGTTGCTGTTTATGCAAACCGCTTCTGAAACACCTTTAATTAACAATCGCTTTTAGAGTTTGGCATTAAAAAGTTTTTGAACTTTCACTATTGTTATTAAAATTCTCTGAGATATTAAACAGAATATAGTGTAATTGTGTGCTCATACTAATAATAGCATTGTTGTTATTATTATTATTGTTGTTGTTATTAGCAGTAGTAGTATCATCATTATCATTATTACCATTATTATCATCAATATCATGGGAGCTGTTACCTCAGCACCCTTCATACATGAGTGAATGTATGCAGTTGCCCATCTGAATCCTTACTCTATAGATAACAAGGGAACATCACACGATGTTCTAATTTTTCTGAAGTTTTACGAATGGAGTAACCAGTAAATGCATTTAAATGCAAGTTAGATTATTTCATGACTATTGAAAGAGAGTATGTAAAGACCAGAAGAAATGAGTTATTCCAAAATATTCAAAACATTAATTGGAATCTGGGCACTTAGAAGAGCTACACAGACCTTGCAACTCAATTGCCTTTACCGTTGTCTGGAAATGTTTATATAACAAGGAAAACTTTGGAAAATACCATAATAACTTTATTAATCCATTTTGAGTGTTAAAACAGGTTTTAATAGACGGCGGTTTAACATTACTGAATCCATTACAGGTGCTATCACCTGTGTCATGGTTATCGATTTTATGCAAACAAAAGATAGTTGAATGTGATCACAAAATGACAAATTTATACCAATATCAGCCTTGGAAATTCGACATTTTCTCTGTTTTCTTGGTCGCAAATAGCAAAACGTGTTAAATGAACTGAGTCGGATGAATAAATAAAATCTGGCTTGAATGTTTCGTTGTTGCCGTGAAATAGTAAGTGATAAGAAGTGAAAGATACGGGGGGGGGGGGGGGGGTACCCCTTCCATTCCTATAGCCCCCTTTGACTTCTGTGGCCATGTCGGACTTTGAGAAACCACTGATGGTGTTATTCCACATAGAACTGTAGGTTTTATTAACTGTTGGTTTTATCAGTTGCTGCGAGCATATGTGGGAATGTTACACCTTCAGTATTGTGTGTAAAACCTCAACATTAGTCATCAATGGCCAATGTCGACATTACCAAGAAATATTTTTGAGGCAATTAGCTGCAGAATGAGGGCAGGTAGATGCAACTTCCGCCAGCTAGGGGGGAGATTTCAACCGGAAGTTTACCAAAACTTCCTGCGAGGGGGGATTTCCTTACTGGTTTTGTTCTGTCTTCGAGATAAGCAGACGCTGTAATGCGTAGTTACCCCAGGAGATGACTCTTAGCTGTGATTGTGGACATCAGTTGCATAATTGCTGAAGAACGTAGTTATTCTTTGTTTGCGTACTTAAGTTATTTTTCTGCGAATACTGGGATGATAGCTTCTAATAATCCTAGTTTTTGCAGTTAAGGCAACACAAAGCAAAAACAAAAAAGGACACAAATTTCGCATTTTCATTACTTTTAACAGTGATTCTGTGAAACATACTTAGATGAGAAAGCTTTATTTTCTTTATTCGGCTCACATTAATAAATAGCTACAATATACTTCAGTATACCGCTCATTATACACAGGAATGTCAGATAGCAGTCAGCAGCTTTTAAAACAAGTCATAATTATATACAAAATTTATCACTTGAGAGAACGCTATAAATGTCTAATGCACGTTCTCTCCCCCCCCCCCCCTCTCTCTCTCTCTCTCTCTCTCTCTCTCTCTCATACACTTAATTAATTTTGCAATAAGATATACAAAAATGATTGGAAATCGAAATATATTAAACTTAGAGCTTCTAACATTTGCTTAAAAGGATACATTTTGAAACACTTAAGTTTTAACAAGCAAGATAAAGCACTTTACATAAATTACAAAATGAACCCCAAATTAAAAGTATCAAATACCTACTTCTATTCCATTCTATTTTAACAGTTTATAACAAACACTTGAAGAGAAATCTGAATTTATCGTTCATTTCAAAACTGAAACTTCAGAGGTAATCCCCAACACCCCTAAAAAGCATGTTTTAACCCGAAACCTCACTTAATGTGCTGTTTAACATTAAGGCTGCTAAAATCCTCCAAACTCCAGACCTACAGCAACGAATATTCTGGAAATTTTTGTCACGAAAAAGAACAGTTTAGTAAATTGTAAGTATATTTGATTGAAAATTCACGTCTTTGCCTACTCGTACCTGCCCTTTTTATAATTTCAAAAGAGTGAAAAAGGAACAACCGACTTTGTACAAGAATTTTAAATATGCATTTTATCTGCTATGTATTGTTTAAAGAGTATTATTATTTTAGAGTCTTAGATTTGAGAAACTAACAAATTGACACCTTTTATTCGCATTAACTGAGTAACTGGTTGTGGAGATTTCTTGAAAATATTGAAAACCTGAAAATTTAGAATTCATGAGGCTACTTGCTTTTAATTAATCTACTCACAACACACACACACACACACACACACACACACACACACACACACACACACACACACACACACACACACACACACACGCACGCACACACACGCACGCACGCGCGCAATGTTTTTAAAGTATGTATTTCCTGTCAAATATCATAAGAAAACTTTTGTTCAAGACAGTATGCGCTGAGCTAACCAAAGTAAGCCATAACGCAACAGCCCTTATCGGGCCAAGGGCTACCGCCCGGTCGCTGCGCCCCCCACCTTTGCCCACTATAGGCGTCATGAGTGGGGTGCAGTACTGGAGGTGGGACGTAGTCTGTGCTCCGACCATGCTGTCTTCACACTTCTCAATTAAGTGGCTACTATATTGGTTCCTCGGGGACCTAACGAGGCTGAGTGCACGCCGCTACTGGGAATCGAACCCGAGTTCCCGCTTGGTAAGCAGCAGCGCTACCACCGCGCTAAGGTGTTGAACTACCTGATTGAAAAGAGATGTTGGTTGGGTGAGATGCCTTAGCCAGTTGTCACCTGTAATACTTCCCTCTGCGTATGATGTAGGTAGGTATTTTGTGCACAGCAGCTGTGTCGTCGGTTCATGCACATCTCAGGGTGCTCCTTCAAGGAGGTAAAAGCACTGTCCTGTCTAATACACACGTTATTTGGGGTAATAATTTACAAAACAAGTTTTCGACTTGAGAATGTCTAAGATGTAAATGTTAACATCTGCTATGTGTGAAACATGTTCTGGAGTTTATCAAAGCGAGAGCTGCAGCTGTAGAAACGGGGAAAGGCTAATGTTTGCTCTTATAGATTAGAGCTGGAGGAAGATACTGCAAAACCTGTATTTTTCTTAGAGATATCCAGCTTTCCATGAACCAGTGGCATTATTCGCTGGTTCGGGAATATGGGTGACGTAATAATTTGTTTAGTATTGTGTTGAAAGCTACAGAGGTCGAATGAAAAATGACTATCACAAAAGAAGACGGGATATAGGCAATCAGAAGCTGAGTTTACTCAAAAAGGAGGCGTAATGTAGGGATGCATGGCATTCTATTCCCTTCTGACTTGACAACCCCCAGTCGCCTTTCATTCTGTGCTTAAATGCCGAACTATTTATTCTGCACTCAAGATAATTATTCTGTTCTTTTCGTCAAGTTTAAAATAATATAACAAATGTGTCCCTAGATGTTAATTTTCTCTCGAAGGCCAGCAGATGAGGTGGTAACGATGAGTCAAGAAATGTTGCTTTTTCCCCATGTGTATGTATTGTTAGCACCACCTTGTCTTCGACGGCTGAAACGTTCTTTTCGATGCCAATTAAAAAAATGAGCGGGACGATGCGGGCTGTCTGTAGAGCAATTGCCATGTGGCCAGGGATATTTTTAGGTTCAAAGACGTGAAGGTATGGTTGGGTGGAAGGAATAATGGCACGTTTTGCACAACGGATTGGGTGAGAATACAACACGAAGGATAAAAATAGACCAAATGTTTAAAGCCCCACTGTTGTATGAGAAAAAGACAAGATAAAAATGTGAAAGTCAGTTTTGATTTGGATCTTTTCCATCAACCAGTACAACCACAAGAAAGTCCTTCAACCGTCACATTAAGAAAACAATAGGTATTAGCTCTTAGTTATGCATTGTAGCACATTTCCAACATAGTGCCTTAAACTGACTTTATCGCCTCTGGACATCATATGGAACAAATTATATATCTTCAGTGCTACATGTCTGTTAATGACAGACGGATTGCAGAGATGTTCCATTGATACTGACTTAGTTGATAAAGGTGAGAATAATTTATGAAAATCGTGTTATTTAATACATATGAAGTAAGGCACTTAAATATAATTAGTGAATACTGGGACTTGTGCAAACCACAATGTTTGTGTTCAACTATATGCATTTGAAAATCAGAATTTAAGACGTTTTCTCTGTCTTGGGCAATAAAAATGGCACCATCTATCAAACAACTGTTTCTTAACATCCTGAGGATGCAAAACATGTAATATCAGCTCATACTTGTTGTCATGTTGCTCCTAAAATCAGGTCGGTGAACGAAATTCTAAAAACAAATGTTACCTATTAGTTAGGTACCCATAGCTGCCACAATTTTTTTGACAGACCTTCCATTTTTTCATGAGAGATAAAGTACTTAATCATGAACAAAACAAGTGGATTGTTTTTTTAGTCCAGTGAGATATAAGCTTTACAACTGGCAATAGAAAGAAAATATTCTTAGAATACACTATTTTAAAGGTTTAAAAACCTCGGTATGTTGCATCTGTAAAATATATTTCTACTCATGTAGTTAAACTACTAGGTTTGTAACACCACAAAAATATCAGCCCTCTTTAACTTTAATAGTTTCTGAGAAAGTACACCTAAAGCACTAACATTTAAACTTGCAGAAAAATGCGAAAAACTAAATATCAGGGTGTGGCCTAGGTGACACCACGTTTAAAGATCTTCACATTGAGAATAATTACATTATGATATATCATTGAATTCAAAAAATATCATAGATTTGTATGAGAGACAAAACAAAACAAAAATCGGGGTTTTGTCCCGGAATTCTTAATGGATGAACTCGTATGTGTGCATTTACAAATATAAGTAATTCAATATTGAAAATAGGATTGATATAGCTATTTGGTTCTAATACTGTACAGCAAACTTTAGGAAAGATACAAGTAGCTCTTAAGATCTCCGGAATTACTGACTGTATTAAAAGGAAGTTCAAATAATAATAAAAAATGATAAGAGGTAACTTGCTGGCAAATAAGTTATTGCCAGCAGCATTAGTAGTATATTTTGCTAATGTACCTACAGCAACCACATCGGTGGTGACACCTCTCGGAGGAATTTGGTTCATAATAATCCACAGCGGACGTGAGGGGTTTTGATTCACGGTACCGCGGAAACGGCAATGTCAATCGATGGCAATGTGAAAAGTCAGTTTTGCGCATTTTGCCATTTATTTGGAACTGACTAATGACATTTTCATCTGCTTTCTGTTGAACAAACTTCGATGCAATACTTCTAAACGCAACATCATTGCTGTTTCTTAATCTCCTGCAAAAGTGTCATCCTAATCCATTTATGATAAAATGCTAATTAAAGTTCATTATTCCTTGCTTTTTTAAGTTTAATATCCTTTAACTGATATACCGGATGATGAATGAGTGAATTGTTGGTCAAATGAGCCCGGGGTCCGTAGAGCTTAAATTTACTCGGCATTTGTCTTCTCAGGATAAGGGAAAACCCTAGGCAAGATTCCTGCTGAGGACCTCTTGAACGTGAGGCAGACACGCTTCCCGCAAACCACAGAGGCGGGCTCATTCATTGTTGTTACCGTTTCATATTTCCAACCTCTATCTAAGGTTGTAGTTGACGGTCACACTTGAACAACTTTTTACCAGTATACCTACAGTTACTGGGAAGGTGAATGAAAATGTTGAAACTTCACAGGTCTACCGTTTACGTTCCCTGGCACATGTAAGTTTCCTCTTAATTGTGAACGTCCACGTAACACACTTAAATTTGTGGTCTCCGTTTTGGTTACTATGAACCATCCTTTTGTGAGGGGCGAACCGTTCATTTCTAGGAACCTTTTTACTTATTCTCAATTATTATGGTGAAGTAGTTCGTTCATAAAATACTGAAGTCTGGAAAACTGATGAGCTTTAGATTCAGGGGCGATTTCGTTCGCCATACCTTTCAACAAACACAGGCGAGCAAACTAGACAGTAGAAACCTCCCAATGGAAGTCGATCATAGCGCTCTATCTGGTCCAGGCTTGTCAGCTTTTAAATGTAAGCACATATCGTACCAGGCACTCAAAATTTTAGATTTGCGCTCAGAATTATCGTACCTACATCTAAACATGTTTAATAATACTGAAATAACGCTGACGATAATAATATTAATTTCATTGTAGGCACAGTATCGATGAGTACAGTTAGGATTGGCACGTGTTTATCGATCTATTTATCTTCGCTCTAAACTACTGCAACAGCATACTAATTCGTTCTCATACAGATCTTCCCGGTGACTTGGAAGTTTTCTACCTCACCATATTTTTGTCACAAATTGGAATGACAGAATAAGCCCATCTACTGTCTGTCCGAATTTTAGTTTCCATTGAAACCATTTTAGAAAAATACTCGTTCACAAGAAGCGTTGCTTTAGCGCAGTGAAGCCACATCGGTGCAAATTCTGCTAGTTCTTTGAAACCATTATTTCCTTCAAGGTCGGTCACACGTGTATTTAATAGCACTCCAGAAGCTACCGAATTCAGACATGTTCTTTATTTCGCAGGGAATATCTAGAGGTTTTCTTCCCTGATGATCAATTTTCATTATTTAGTGGCATTAGCAATTCTGGGCACAATGGCATTGAGAGGAAAAAAAGGGAAATATGTTTTGTAGGATATGCAGTTGATGCTTTAGAGCAGCCCTGTCCAAACGCAGGCTCATGAGCCAACCTATGCGTCACGTGGACTTTGTACCTACCGACACACCCCTTCACTTGTCGTAAATACCATCGTTCTCGTAACGAACAGTGATAGATTTTATCACATTGATGTCGTTGTATAAACTCTCCACGACTTACGTGAGTTTGAAGTGGATTGGGTGGACGAATATTTTTGTTGAACTAATAGAAAAGGATAAAGTATGAATTTTACAGTTCACAGATTCAAAGATTTTAAAAGCTTGGAAAATGATTTTCTTCCTTTTACCAAGCCCTTGCCAATAAAATCAAAATCAGCACCATTGCAGTTGCAAGTGGAATTAGTTACATTGCAAAATGCCACGGTTGTTAAAAATATTTGTAAAGAGCATTTAGTATTTAAACTTGCTCTTAGGAATAAATACCCTCGTGTTAGGGCATTTAGCACTCGTACATTGGCTGTGTTTACCTCAACATTCATTTGCGAGCAACTTTTTTTCTCGAATGTAAAAATAGAACTAAAATATCAGATCTAAATCGCTCGGCACAGGTAAAAATATGTAACAGATATGGCGAATTTGGAAGCTGTTATAACTTCCAATGATGTAGCACACATACAAGAAGTAAGTTAAGAATATACATGTGTTTGTTATTGCTAAGTCCGTCACAGTTATATTTTGAAATGTTGTGCGATCCATCCGATGCTTAATTTACTGTTTATTGAAGATTATTATTTATTATACAACATGTCTTAAATTTCCTTGGTCATGTGAATGTATAGAACTTTCTTGTGCACAGTTTAGTCGTAACTTAAGATAACGCTACTTAACAGTGCAAAGGTCAATTTACTCCTCTCCCTTCTTCAAAATACATGTCATGCGGGAAGTATCAAGGACTAGTTTAGCGTTTGGACATAGGGATGGAGACAAACCACGAGGGCAAAAATTCAGATAGTTTTGGTTACCTCATTCAATGATGCAACATCAGCATAAGCAAGCAGCTGGTGCTGTCACACTCGTTTCGTTTCTTTGCTGTGACAATCATGACAGAGATGATATCGTATGTTTAGCCGGTATTCTATTAGGTGCCATCGAGCATCGTACAAGCGTCCATATCATCATAGTTGACATGTAATGTCTTTATTTCAATTCCAATGAATTGTCATAAGTTAATGTTAACGTGACCTTGCCAAATCTCTCTTAGAAATTAAAGTTTGCATGACACGTTAACATTAAATTGTGACTAAATTCGTTTGAATTAAGGTAGAAATGCATTACAGCATTGTTCACACAATGTTTGCATGACAGTGAAATAAAAAATCATTTATATCCATTCGTGAAGAAGCTAGATGGGTTCAAATATTTGACACAAATTATTTTTTCTCGGTGAAACGGCTCTTTATTGACAATAATTGTATTGGAGATATTTGTTACCTCATCATGTAGAATCCCTGGTTAACGTATGGCCGAAGTAGTACCTTCCACCTGTATATGTGATAGTCGACAATCCATTCGAATGTGCTGAAAATGTTAGAGCTGTGGTGTTGTACCTAGAATTGTTAGTTCATAGGAGTGAAACCTTCCTATTCACTGAACCGTGTATTGTAGGTTTTACTACTACTGCTGCTAGTGGTTGTATATGCACTACACGCCAAACGAAAATGTTGAAATTCACACTCTTCTCTCCTGTGGGATGCATTTACTAAGTGAATAGCAATTAGAACAGTAAGAGCAAAGATAACCCGATTTGATGATATTCTTGCCAACTTTCTTTAAGTTCCATTGCGTTGAGTAATCGCAAAGCTTTAAAACGAGGAGACTTTTGTTCATATATTCACGAAAATAATTTCTCTTGGTACTCCTATTCAGTTTTTCGTATGAAACAGTTACTAGACCTCTGGCGAGAAAACGTCTGAGGGGTGCTTTAATCTCTGGAGGGGAAAAGAGAGAGCAGTAGCTCATGGCAGCTCACGATTATGTCATCAATATATCTGCTGTCAACATTGTGTTCCTCTTACGAGAATGTGGCTGTAAGGATTGTGTTTGACATCAACAGCTCTAGCGTTTTCTGAGAAAGATTACGATTGGAGTTTCAACATAACAAGATCTAGGCCTCTTACAAAACATACGCTTTTGTGCTAGCGATGTTTGTACCGAACACATATGCTGCTATGTAATCAGCTGCACTTTTACCCAGAGAAAGAGAGTTTGCAATTCAAAATACTTAGCGAGCATCTCGTTGATCACAGTAATTAAATACATGTTTTCATGCTTAGCCTCCTTGAGTTTACTACGTGCATTATAATCAATTAAAATTCAGGCTTTTACTGCCGGATATGCACGAAGGTTGCCTCAGGATACGTACTCCTGTATAACAACCTGAACTTGGTTGCCATGGAATTAATATCACCTAGTATGATTCACAAATACCTATGTAGTTATTTGATTCTTGTGTTAAAGGAAATGGCGTGTATCTCCTTTTAAGCTACTTGAACTCTCAAATTTAAGGGTATTTAATAATCATTTTATGGTAATGGATAGCTGCAAAAAATCAAGAAGTGCTAAAACCGGATTATTTCTGATACTGGATGTAAGAACAAGAACTGCTTAAATATGTACCCGTTATTTCCTATTTTTTATTATATTTTAAACAGAATGATGCTATCAGACTTGAACGTTTCATTCTTATTTCGTTTTCAAATAAGTTTGTATATGCAGTTTGTGATTTTTGCTTACCCTGAATAAATTGAAAGTTTTCCAGGGCTTTTATTTCTGAAAAATAGCTTCAAATAAAACAGAGCTTAAACTAACGTGCTTTAGTTCAGCTAAATTTTATAGTTATGTGATTAAAAATCTAAAAGAAAATTCAAGTTGCTCTATTAATTGTCCAGTTTAAATTTGTTCGACGTACCTAAGTCACACAAACTCGACAGTTTCGTTGTGTTATGCATTTAGCTTTTAACTGGAAGTATTTCATCTGTAAGTATTCAGAAGGGAAAGTGGAAATCCACAACAGTAGTGAAGGAAGGGAACTGGAGGTGAAGATATTTTGCAGAATATTTTTACTTCCTGTATCACGTACATAGTAGACCAGGCCTAGGTGACTCGCGGAATACGTCGAACGTCCTCATTTTTTACGTGCTAAACATACAATTATCAGTGTAAGGCCGCGAGCAGGCTGCACTTAGTTAGCACCAGGTACCCAGACCTGTAGTAGACAAAGAAGGTATTGCATTCCAACCAAAAATTCGATACCAAGATTTCACAGGAAATACATGTTCCGAGTCTTCCTGAATAAAAAAAATCATGTTAGAAAAAGATCCTTATGTGTATGTGTCTGTGAACAGCATAACTTAAAAACTGAAAGTTGCATGAATACCTAATTTGATTTTTAAGTTCAGCATCTTCCAAGGATGCGAAGAAAATCAAGAAAATCGCCCAAACCAACTACTCTGTACATGGAACACTTCGAAATGTTTGATTTTCTCAAAAACTGGCTCTAACGAAATTAATTGTTCTTTCACACTAGCCGTGTGTAGTGTGTCAGCATGGTGGTCCAGTGGTTAGAGCAACCAGAGGGAGACTGGAAGTTTCGTGGTTCAAATCCCGACTATAGCATTGCATTTTTCAGTATTACTCCACCTTTCCAATTTTTGCCCTACACACGGCTAGTGTGAAAGAACAATTAATTTCCATATAACAAGGAATATCTTGCAAGTGGTTCTCTCTCACACTCTCTATCACTCCCACTCACTCACTCACTCACTCACTCACTCACACACACACACACACACACACACACACACACACACACACACACACACACACACACACACACACACACACACACACATTTTTCTAAAAATGCATTTTTATATTCAGGAGTGAGACCTCAAAGCATGTATTTCCAGTGAAATATCGATATCGACTTTTTGGGTGGATTGTAATATTTCCCCTACTTATTGTAAGTGCCTACGTGGTAGAGAAAGTAATGAAACACCAACAATTGTATCAGTTTCCCTCTTTAACGCTGCTGCTTCAGAGAAACAACTGCGCATCGAGGTTTTTAACCTCCAAGTGTTACTTTGTGGTGATGGAATAGTATCTAATGCAAATTAGGTTGTAAGCAAGGGCGGATGCTGACAGAAGCATCGCCGGATATTTCAACTTGCTTATTGGATTCGGCATAAACCAGTTCTGCAGCTACAATCTCCGCCGCGGGTTACCTTCCGCGTCTCAGCTCTTGGCTTTTGGCCTTCTTAAACTACTGCTCCTTTCAGATCAATGCATCGTTTTGCTCTTATACTCACCCCAGTGGTCCTGGGTTGGATTCCCGGCTATGGCGGGGGGGGGGAGGGGGATTTACCTTCCACGGGGTCTAGAATCATTTCATTCTGAAGTAGAGGCCCCCTATATAATCGCAGAATTTTAAGGGATCTGCACAAATGAAATAACTGAAAAATAAAATAATTTGTGCTATTATCTTAGCCTAAGGTTTTGTTTCGTTTTCCTTCTGAGCTAGGTTGTAATTTAGATTTTTACGTACCGTAGTAATTATTACTTTTTGACATGTCTATTTTCCATAACGTTCGTAGTTGTGCATAGTTCTACATATTCTTCATTATATTCCTTGTAATTTTCAAGAATATAGTTTATGATCTATTACGAAATAATTATTGTTTATAGACGCCTAACAAATGCCATAACTTCATTAGCGCCTATTTCCAGGGGAGGAATGGAGGGAAATAATTCTGAGACTTAACTAAACTATGTCAATGTCAATGTTTTCACTCCCATTACATTAAGTTTGATGTCACCTGAGTAATTTGAATCAATCGGAATGAAGCAGTGACATGGTATAATTAAAGCGACGGCCATTACAATTGTTCCCTTTACGTTAAGCGCATCCTTAACTTCACGTTAAGGTAAGTTCATCGTAATCCCGCCGTTATTCGATAAAGTTAACCCTAGCATTACCAAGCCTTATTCCAGAACTTACGATTGCCAAATAGAAGGTACTTTGTGGCCACCATAGTAACAAAATGTCTGAGTAGTTTTTAAAACAAATTTATTTTAAAATTGGGTATTATATCTTGTCATGTTTATAAAGGAATATTTAACATTCTTTAACTATTCCTTTTTTACATGAATCACATTATACTGGCGGGGCGTACTTTTTGATGACCACCTTGACATTTCATTATTTCCCAAAAGGACAGCAATGAAAACCTTGAAATAATTACGCAATTCAGTAGTAGAAACACTGATTGAGAATAACTATTAACTGCATGCCTTTAATAAAAAAATTAAGACAGAATTTAAACAATTACAGAAGGCGAGCAGAAATTATAGAAGGGTGCGGGGCTTAGTAATACTAGGGTTAAATCTTAATTTCAAAAGTTCTCATTTTATGAGCCATAAGATGCAAATGAGCACTCCTCTAGCAAAGACGTATGAACTTGGAGCTCACCTCAGTAGTCGATTTAGCATTAGAATGTCATTTACTACGTTTCCATGCAGAATTGAACTCGATTTGACTGCATTCCCATTTCCGCGTTTCCATGTTAAATTGAATCCGAAAATGGGTTCCAACAACATTCATGCAACAATATTTCGATCCGATCTCACTAAATAAGCGGATCGGATCCCGTGGTTGGGCTTCGTTTGAACCCGCGCTTCCATGCGGTATCCAACCCGGAAAGAGAACTCGAATCAACTTGATTTAGCCATAGAAACGTAGTGCACAATAGTTAAAATACTGTTTTTGCCTCTACATTGCTACAAAAACACATTTACCTATCTATTATCAGTTGTGTAAGGAATGTTGTCAGGTGACAGCAACGGGCTGTAAGATCTGTGCGCAAACCACATTCAGATGTGGATTTGACCCACTTGTTAAAAACGTGACCCGGTCTAGAAGGTTATCTTTATCGAAACACTAGAGGAACATTCGCATGACAGGGATTACTAGTGTCCAGGGGAGGCGAGAGGGACACTTCCGTTACGACTGGGATGGAATCTAGCAACAGGAAATACAATGTGATCACGATAACCACACAAATGATTTTGTTGCGGATGTTTACTGGAGCGTGAGAAATATTTTAGAGCTTTTAATTTCATTTTCTGGCCTGGAGTTTGGTGATTGCTACTACTAACTGCCAAAAATCAAGGAAGCTAAGTAATGACGATCCTTGATAGGCTGCTGAGTGAATAGCTCCAAAAGTCTTACCATTGGGGACGTGCTTTGCACACCACGTTCTGTCGTATAAAACATGTACAACAATAAAACTCATATGTTTTGGTAATAAAGCCTCCAAGTAAAGTTCTTCATTTAAAGTTAACATGTCTGATTTAATTTCTGTCTCGCACAAAAATTTGCTTGATAATTCATTACACTCATTTCAAACTAGGTGAAAAAGGATAATGATACCAAGAAAGGGAGAAACAAATGTTTTGTTTGTTAACGACGCTGTCAGTTACCAGGATTATATCAACGCTGCCGGTGTGCCGGAATTTTGTGCCTCAGGAGTTCTTTTACATGCTAGTGAATCTAGTGATGTGGGGCTGTTGCTTTTATACACACTTAAAAACCATGGATCTGTGGCCGGTTTGAACCCGCGACCTTTGAATCAGTAGGCCTGCGACTAAGCAACTGATCCACCCGGACCGACCCAAGAAAGGGAGGGTTGACTGGGTTGTGGGTATGGAAAAAACGCGGATGATCCTACAGGTCAGTCAATTTCGGGCGGAGGTGCCAGTTGCTTAGGGAAGCAAAACGTGTAAACACGCGATACTTGCGTTATGGTTTGCTATTTATCCTTCACTTGGTCAACTAATACCTACACACTTTTGAAGGCTACATGTTGGAACTATTACGTTTACCACCTACAGATGTACCTAAGAGGTACAGGTGCTCATTTAATCGCATCAAAACAGCATCTATAAGTATTTCTCATAAACTAAGATGTATAAGAAAATGCGATTCATTTTGTTGAAATTCAACTTTGTTAGCTCCAGATTATGTAAATATTGTTTCTTTCTCTGCAAATGCTCTTCGTTTCAAAATTAATACAGGTGTTCTTTTCATCCTATCCCATCTCATTTAAGGGGATAGGAAACAAGTATATGTTTTGGTATAAATGATAGACCAGTCAGTGTACAAAGAATACTGCATCATCAGTATATGATGAGCTGTTTTCCCGATTAAATTTCGTGTTCACGTAGACAGTAGTTACTGGAAAAACATTCTATATCTACCTTACAGCTATGTAGAGAATGAAGAATAATTTATTTCGATCTAAAACAGAAACTGCTGAACCTTGCCGTTGTACACCTACCGATTGCCCTAAAATGCAATTTAAATTTCGTATATTTTTACATTCATTCTAGGAAGCATTTGTAGAGAATTTGCATTTGATATAGGTAACTTGAATAACATTATTAAGCTTCAAACTTTGAATTTTTGTATGAAACCATTTTGCAAATCCTTAAGATGACCTGATACTGTTCGGTATAAACAAACAGTCCTGGCAAGACAGGTGTAGCGGCCACGTCTTACAATGAGGCAGCAACAGGTGCTATATAGCTACAGCTGCCAGACCCCCATGACCCTCTTGTCTGACTTGCCCGCTGGACTCCACTGGCGCTGTCTGTCTAGCCCGCACATTGCTTACTTCACGATCTTTTCGTCTTGTTACAATCATATCTAGAAAAATATTAGTTTACCAAATTAATAAACAGAGTTTTATGACCAATGACAAGCTCTACATTGCTTCCACTCTTTATCTTTTCCTCTTCACTTCCGCTTAGAATCATCTTATACCATTGTTGCTGCTCGCAACATTTTTACTACCTCTGCTAGTTATGTAAAGTAGAGGAAGTACTGCATTCCAACCAAAAATTCGATATCAATATTCACCAGAAATACGCGTTTTGAGACTACCTGAATACTAAAAAGAAGCTGTAGAAAAAGGTAGGCGCTGGTGTGTGTGTGTGTGTGTGTGTGTGTGTGTGTGTGTGTGTGTGTGTGTGTGTGTGTGTTTGTTTGTTTGTTTGTTTGTTTGTTTGTTTGTTTGTTTCTTTGTTTCTTTGTGAACAAGATAAATCAAAAACGAAATTTCAGAAGATAAATATCAAATTGGAATTTAAGTTCAACATCTTCGACACGAAGATTTTCAAGAAAATTTCCCATCATTTCCATGTAAAGTCATGTGAATGTAACACACCAGATAATGTTTTATTTCCTTTCTTTCCATTCGTTGTTTCTTTCAGTACATTTCTTAGGAAACAATTTCTTCTCATCCAGTGTCCAGGACAATGTATTTTTCTCTTGCTAACGTTAGTGTCCCTTCGCCCAATATTTGAGTTTCATTACATATTTCACATGCTGCGTTCTTCTCCATGTCTACATTTCAGTTGCTTTCAGTCGCCTTTACAGACTTGTCACAGAGTCCAAGTTTCCGCACCATACAGTGCCGTGCTCCACTTAAACCACTTGACTTGTCTAATACATAATTCTTTCTTCACTGTACGAGATGTTTGTTTTCTCTGTTATCCTCCGCTTTCTTGACAGCAGCTAATGGTGCATCACACCACTATAATTCGGAAGTGCTTTTTCATTGTGGGAAGACTCAACAAAGTGCAATGGCAACAGAAGTAGCGTCAGTGGTGGTTTCGTCTCTCCTAAGCTCTTGCTCCTTTCTTTTATTTCTTTCGGAAAAATAATTTCGCAGAAATGTTAAAATATTCAAACAGGTCGGAAAAGTAGTCCGCTTTTTAGCTACAACTGTCTGGGATTATTTCCTATTTCACTCAGCTATCACCTGATCAGTCTGGGAAGAAAAGCTTTCAATTTACGCCAATTACGGCTGTCTACCTTGCCATCGCCATGACGTGCAGTTGTTTCCTTCTTGGAACAGGCGACTCTAATCGACACAATAACTAACAATTGAATGATGATCCATTTAATAACCTCGTGTGACAAACTCAAAAAGTGCATTAGCGTATGCTTAACAAAAATCTGATGTGTTAAATTCGCAGACATACTCTGCCTCTAACGTTTATTAGTGGGCATATAATTACTCTTACGAAAGCTTATTTGTCTAACAACTTCACTTTAAGCGAGTTAAACCTTTGCAGAAATAGCTGTATTACCCATATCATTATGGAACAGCAATAGCCAAATGTTTAAGAACTGCACGCAATAAGTCGAGATTGACTGGGCATCAGAGAGAAATCGTTTCCAAAGAAGAAAAGCGGAGAAAGACACGAGCGGATAATGGGAGATGAAAGAACCGTTAACTGGACCACCCTCGCACCATAAGGGTGTGCTCGCAGAAAAATATTTGGCGCCTGGTGTTCTAATGCTATGTAGGAGATAATGTCCATGTTTGGAGTAGGGGCACCGTCTAGTGAAAAGGCGTGCCAGGAAGCAGATAGCATACTTATTATTACTATTATTTGTGAAGATACAGTGCAGCCAGGGCGTTTCCGGTGGCCCAGTTGGAGCAATCACAATAGACTGCAGTGACCCGAAAACAAAAATGAAGCATTCCTAGCTGAACGTGTTTCAATATGTATTGCTGCAAAGCGAATAATTACACAGTACATGGCATCTCTTTTGTTTTTCTTGTCTGTCGATCTCAGCTAACGGTTTATCTGAGGCTGCCACGTGGCATACCCTTGAATATTGTTGCGTTCAGTTGTAGCTGTAACTTCGTCTACAAGAGTGAATCTTATTCCGATGCTTAATATTTGATCACGTTACTAGTTACCTCTTCATCCATTCTAAACTTTGTCATCGGCAGTAATTACCTGCTCAAAAACAGTTTTGTTAAGTAATACATGTTTTGTTGTATGCGGAATCACAGACAACCGCCATGTGTGCACAACACCAGTCAAGCACTTAGACAAGCACATTTTGAAAATGGCTAATACCATAACCTATTTGACATAAATCGTATCTACAGTTTTCCTGCAGAAGGTTTTATCTTCTTATGATTTCCCTGTAAGGCATTTTATAGAAAATTCAAGGGATACATTTGGTGATATCCCCTCAAATTTATAATCGATCATTTAATCAAAATCGTAAAATTTACGAACCTTTTGATTGGAATAGGAAATGTGCCATGCCCCATAACTCCAGTTGAATATAGGTACGACATTCCACTTTTGAGTTCTGTTCAGATATTTAATTTCGCCCAGTTTCGAACGACTTCTAAAGTAATTTTCAGGTCACGAAAATCGAGAGAAAGTGACTAAACTGGGCAAATGGTTATGTAAAATCTAGGAAATAGGATGGCTAGTAATTTTAGCAACAATAATATTACAGAACATAAAGTTTGCTTAAACAGTTTAGAATTGAGTTGAAATATTTGCAAAGGCATGACCAATATCAAACCGAGGACACGAAATCATGTATCTAAAAGAGCTGCCTGTATGGCACGGACATTATCAAGACGTCACAGAATTCACAAATTTGCTCCACTGGAAACGTGTAGACACCCCGATTTGTGGTTTTGATCTATCAAGATGATTATTAACACACGTTACAGATGTCAGAACCCATCTAGAAGTGTGAAGTTATCCCGTTGACAAAGCTTAAAATTGCAGCAACACAAAAGTAGCCGAAACTTGCATTACCAACAATTTCTTAGTGATGTAATGTGTTCGCAGGAAAGCCATTAATGACGCACAAAAGACGGGCAAATCGTAAGACAAGAGACGGAGTGACGCCTAGCGATGAAGCCAAGCAGGATGACCGTGGTCACTGAGGGGAACGGGCAGGTGGCGTGTGTGTAGACACCTGCACAATACGTCACATGGCTATCTGCTCTCCCATTTTGGTTATGGGCCGTTCCGAGGTTCATATGGTCCGTAGACCTTCCAAGGCCTCGTCGTTATACCACTATGGACACGAACTGTGTAGAAGAACGTTAAATTTGATTGTTACGTGATTCATACCAGTGTTCGGGAAAGGTCAACAAATGCATGTGTTAAACTTGCGATATAGCACTCATATGACTTTCTCTACTCACTCTTGTACAAACGTTCTTAAAAACGCTTATCGTATCTACTTCATGTTGAGATAAACGTTGGATTTATTACACATTTCCTTGTAGGTATAATGGGAGTAGAAGAATATAGCCGGCTTAAGCAATGGTGAGATCTTTTAAGAGCTAGTCGCAATGTGATGGCTTTGACATTCTACTCTCTTTGCATGTCCAGGACATAAAATACAAAAACGAATAACGATTTCCCATTTGAGAAAAGTCTAAGTATTAGAACATTCAAACAAGTAACAATGACAATCTCGAAAGTGGTTCACCCACATAAAAAATGCATCTGACATACGTTGAGTGTTTTAGCGAGATCTACATTTTTTGCGCAGTAAGATTTTGTCTGTTTCTTACGGTTTACCAGTTATGCTAAACCCATTCAGAATGAAAGGGGCTTTTGAGAATATCTCGGAAAATTCAAAATGTACCTGTCACTTGGTATGAAAATATCTTAAACATATGGCATTTTATTCAAAATCGTTAAAGCCATTTTTGAGAAAACCATTTTCGAAAAAATGTCCCAGGTAATCCAGGATGGGGGGATTTTCTTGAAAATATTTGTGTCGTATCCTTGGAAAATGTTAAACTTAAATACCAAGTTTAGTACTTAACCGACTTTCCGTTTTTGAGTTACCTATGCTGTTCACAGACAAAAATACTGAAAACAATTTTTTTTCTTTTACTTCTTAATTGCTCAACTTTACAACTCGAAATATTTTGCAGAGTACCAAAAACCAGTAATACAAAATGATTGAAAATTTACCTTTTTATCTTCAGCTACAAACTATACCCCTCACTCTTGCAGTATAATTTTGAACCTTTTTGAGTAATCTGTATTAAATGATTCCTTGAGCACGATTACTTTATCATTCTGCCACAATGCAAACAATAGCGTATGCAGGATTCCTTTAGGGAGGGGCTTACATATTTTGAAAGTTACCTTGCCAACAAGCAAAATGCAGTCAATAATTACCATATTTTAACTTCCAAAATTTTAAACAGTAGGTAGGTATACCTATAAGTAATCTACGGACTATCGCTTGAATGTAAAGATTTATTTACGTAAATATGGAATTGTTTATTAAATAAAGATGATTTTTTAGTGTTTGATTTGCATGGCTTCATTAACTTCTTTGATCACCAAGGGGGCTTTGACTTGAGAAACATCTGATGGTTTTATTGCTCGCTGATCTGTAGGGTCTCTTAACGTTGATTGTTATCACGTTTAACATTAAACACACTCACATTCGCTTCCCGATTCTGTGAGAGATAGGGAATTATTTTGTTTAAAGAAAATTCCCCAACCAAGTGGGGAATCGAACCCGGGACCTCTGGGTTGGGAAGTCAGAAAGCTGACAGCTCGAACACAGAGGCAGTCAGATGAATTTTAAACGTAATACTAAGTAGATAATTTGATGAATCATGTTTACTGTAAGTTATTGATTCTCGTTGTTTGAGAGCTTAATTCCTATCTAGAAGTTATTTAGTAGATGTAAAGCATATTTGACTCCACCTATCTGTCTCTTTTCTTTTCTTTTTTTGAGGTAGTGGAATATATTTTGAGATATAATTTGCCACTGATAGGTATATTCTCTTTGACTGTGCACGAATATATATCTGGTTTAAGTAAATAAAAATAAAAATGTTGATCTTGACTTTACCAAAGCTATACCACGATCAAATTTAAGAATTATATATATATATATGTATATGTATTTTCTATAATAATCAAGGGGTTGGTGCATAGCTCCTCTTAACCCCTCTCTGGATCTGCCTATTGATACAGTTGTCCCCCAGCTGATAGTAGGTTATGTATACATATGTAACATTTAAAGTTTAGTATGCTACTGCA
Source organism: Tenodera sinensis (assembly GCA_030765045.1). NCBI lineage: Eukaryota > Metazoa > Arthropoda > Insecta > Mantodea > Mantidae > Tenodera > Tenodera sinensis. The sequence goes on along the minus strand of CM060964.1, from coordinate 298,830,588 downwards.
ATTCGAGCCAAACGTTGAGGTACAATTTGGAACGATTGTTTATTATTTTAATAATCTTTGTTGGGGTGAAAGTCTTCACGAAATTTTGTTCCTCGCGGCCTAGCATCAGTCGGAGAGCTATAAGATTCTATTACTATTATCACAGGAGTAGCCTATATATATGAAAGAATCAATATTATTTTTATGAATGTCTTAAACAATTTATTAACACTCAGAAATCGTCAGCCTTTTTATGAAACACTTCTACAATTTTCTCGCTAAACATGGCGGACTTCAACGCTAAAGAACAAAATGGCTAGGCAGAGCCAACAATTGTGGAAAGTTAATATTCTTTTGTAAACTCCCTGCACTTGATTGATCCCGATTAATATCACTAACAGTATCGTTCCTTTTTATGAGCATCACAAAAATTCACATTGAATCATTTACTTTACGAAGTATAGGTAATAAGTATTTCTCGTCGTCCTAATATGCATCAGAATCACTTCTTCCTCCTTCGTTGTGTCACACATGAGCAGAACAAGTCAACCTACACTGCCTATATTTTAACGTAGTTATTTCGGGGGGCTTTCCGATGCCTCTATATTTACATTTTGAATTATTTCAGAGGGCTTACACAAAATACTGCCTCACATACATTCACCACAGAGACGGGGGTGGTTTGGTTGAGCTGCAATTACCTAGAAATGGTTCGAGAAGTACGAGATCTCCATATTTCTTCTGAAGTGTCACCACAGTGAGGGGTTGTGATTTTAGAGTAAGGCGTCAAGGAGGTTGAGGATTAAATTAATGTAATAGTATTGCGTGTTTGACCTAAGCGGTCAAGGGTGAGGAACCTCTGTGGGTCATTGTTGCCTGTCAGTATTGTTCATCAGCAGCAGAGTTCTCACGGAGAGCTGCGTGCGCAGAAGCGGCTCAAGTCCACATCCGGTCTGTCGCTTGGGGTTATTTTCGGTTCTGCAACTTGCATCTTCGTCCAGAGAGTTGCCTGAAATTTCTTGCACTCATTTTCAACATATGCTACCGAACTAGAATGACACTAGAGCACTATGTAAGATAGTTTGTCCACAGTGAGCATTCGTTTGTAAAGATAATTTGTTTCCTGTTTAAGCTTTCACTGTTGAAGGCTATTTTCTCAGGGTTTTCAGGCAGTAACTGTATCATGATTTTCCTAGGAATATCTGTAGATTCATTGACAGTCTTCGTTTTTGAACAAAAACTAGCCTCAAAATAAGATCCCAATTTAATGGGTGTCTTACTTACACATATTTGGAAGATTCAAACACAGATGCTGCTAACCTTTGGGCTTTAACAAAACATGATGCACATCTCGCAAGAAAGGCTTCCAGAATGTTGCAATGCAGATTGTATTCACACACGGTCCACAAATCACAATTTCTTTTAAGATGTGTGCCTGCTTGAATTGTTGCAATAGAGGTTATTTCACTACACTTGAATCTTATGGGACCAGTGAGTTGTTTTGGAAAGATGTTTCTATACCCTGTGTGGTATATCTTGTCTCTGGCCTGAAGAAAGAAAAGGAGATGTTGCAAAGGGACCTGGATACTCACCCTCTATGCCCGTTGTTATGAGGAAGGTGGGAGAAAATTCAGCAGCTTCTATCCAATCAGTGCTAGACTGAAGAGGCAAGTATGAATAGACTTCGGACGTTTCTGCAGGCAAAACACTTTCTAGCCCCTGTCCCTAACTGGCGTGATGGAAGAGACCTTCCAGTTTTATGGTCCTAGAGACAAGCTAAACCACCGAAGGTATTAAAGCTGCAATTTATGATCTGTAAATTAGAAGCTTTAGGTATTTGAACAGAGCTATGAACTATATTAACACCTACACGATGTGCAAATCAACAACGAAAGAGTGATAAATGCATGTTTTTCACACTGTTTACCTTTGACGAGCAGATTGTTAACTTCTTCTGAAATCTTCGACGATTACTGCACTTTCAAGTATTGAAAATATTCCGTACTACACCGTAGGTAGATATATAAAGATTAGGACACTCCGTTACTGTGTATGTGATACATTTAGCAACATGTGTGGACTGTGGTTTGTAAGACCAATAAAGTACCCTCTGCGGGTCATTAATGTGCACCATATCAACTGAAGTGTTCATCGCTTGCGATACACAACAATGGAAATGTGCCTGAGTTCTGCTTTTGCAGCAACTGCACCTCTCTCGCTCGCTGGAAGAATACACAAAACCATGAAGGAATAAGAAAGTTATCCAAACAACTATTCCCAGTCGTCCCTAGAGTGTTTAACCTTCAGAGTAGGAATCCCAAAAAGCAATTGGCTTTATCAGGCATACCTACGCGCCTTTGTTTCACCAGCTTGGGATAGAGGGGAGGAAAGCTTAGCACTTGGTCTAGTACGGAACAACCCCATAATAGTAGTCGCTGTTAATTACTAGCATACGAGGGCTGAGGAACAAACAGAACGTGCTGCTGGGGGAGGAACTGAGTAGGAGCACCTGGCGGTGCAGGATGCGTGACGAGGCCGGTATAAGACAAAGGAGTAGGTGTGGGTGAGTAAAGAAGTTCAAGTAAAAGTTCTCGTCATGCAATGGTATGCACCACCAACACCCACTTCACTCTTCTCAATCCACCACTTCCTTTAATACGCTCTTTCTTCTTTTATTTTAATTACCATAAGCTCATATTTATGTTTTATTCCTATTTATTTGTCAAGTGCGGTTAATAAACGATCATTTTTTCTCTTCGCGCCTGAGATATACAATTCCTAAGCTTGGAAAGTCGCGCCTTTCAGAACTGATGCGAATCTGTTGTCGGTAAAGTAGTTTTGGGATAATTATGGAACAATCGTCATTGGTTACAAAATAAGAGCTTTAGTAGCGGGAAGTTCAAACTAGGACACAACCTGAACCCCGAGCTACTCAAGCAAATTTTGTAACGCGTGAAGCATGTTTCTTATATATAGCGTAAATCATTTTCAAAACGAGGAAAATAATTTATGTTAAGTTCTTTTTAATTGTTCCATTTAAGTTCTATAGTCATATCGGGGGATTTTACTTGAGAAACAACCGATGGTGTTGTTACTCGCTTAACTGCAGTTTTCGTAACTATTTTATAGTACTTTTTGCTATTAAACACACTCGCATTTACTTCCACATTGCGGTGTACAGGGAATGATTCCCATCCGGGGATCCAACCTGGAACCTCTGGGTTAAAACACCAGAGCACTGACCACCGGACCACAGAGACAATCTGTAGAAAGTTGAGGATCTTTGTAAAACATCTAGGCGTTAGCTAACAACATGGGTTTGCAGTTATAGCATTTGGCAATGATTCCCAGACATAATGGGAAATTGTTCTTGATCATTACGAATGCCTATGCAGATTAAGTTACAACCTTTTGAGGTTTTAGGCCCCCTAAGGCACATTACTCCTATGTTGATCGCGGTTCTAATCTCCCCTGGCTGACGTAGCTGTGATTTAGAAGCAGCTCAATCTCATAAGCCCCCACTATTCTCCCATTTTAGTGGAAAATTCCTAGAGCAATGGCTCTGTAGTGATTGTGTCAAAGGCATATGAACAATTCTTCAAGTTTGAAGATAAAAGGGCATATGACAAGCAGTTCGTGAGCTCAACATTATGCATGCTCTGTGGATCACAAATGCATACAAAGGGCAAATAAAGGTGATTTTGCTTCAACACAGTTGGCAGCATCACAAGAACGTAATGGTACAACAGAAAATCAGCAATCCGTGAGTCATTCAAACGTCATTTGTGAAGCTGACGACTAAATTACGGTTATTTTTCTGAAGCCAAGGTTAAAACCCCGTACGAGACCGACATTCGCTTATAAATAATGTAATAATAAAAGAAATAATCACTGTGAAAGGATTGGTTTGGCCAGACACATGCTAGTTGTGACACAAATGAGGGGATATTTTAACCGTGATAAGCAGCTTAGGAAAATAAGGGAAACGTAAGATTTGTTTGTCCATAAAGCACTCACTCTCTTTCTTCTATACTCCCTTTGTACAGCAAATCATTGCAATATGGAAGTACATACAGAAAATTAACTTGGGTCACAATACTTTAGAAATTCTTTGCCTCTTTCCTGGATGAAATGTTGATTTCAAGGCATTAACAATCGGCATTTACCTCCGCGATAGCTGGAAAGAGGACTAAAATAAAATTGTCGTTTTAAATCTCCGAACGATACAAAATTGTGATGTATAATTTTCTTATTTATTAATCACACTGGAATGCGGTGGGCATCCCTGCTGATGTGTGCCTTAGTGTCTTTTCAAAGCTATTCTGAGATTAAAACCAAAATTACCTAGTTCCGTTCAGTAGTTAAGATCAACATTTATGTAGTTATTTTCATAAAATTAAATAACAATAATAATAGCAATTCGACAAACATTCATTCATTCGTTGATTTTTTAATTTAAAATGCACGAAATATCATCACCTACGTTTAGTTAATCACATAGATCTGTAGGTGAAAACTACACAGTACAAATTTAATGCGTACCTACGTCTTGATTACATTTTTATCTCAACATACCTAATTCTTGGAAGGCGAAAAAAACATGGTTGTTGGAAATTAAAGATGTGACATCTCAAAACATTGCCTCAATGCTTGAAAGCCACGCTTAAAGTGCTAAAATACAATGAGGAATAGCATGCAGTTTTTTTAATCCCAAGAAATGCACATTTTAAAAATAGTTTCACTCCGATGTCAACGAATTTGAAATCAAGCAAACACTTAATATCAGATCCTGATGCATGTGCATAATTTTAGTTATGCAATACTTTGACTAAAGAAGAACGTTTTAAAATTACAATGCAATGACTAACAAGTAAGGTACAATTCGATACAGGTATAGGTATGTGCTGCGTTAACAATATACCTACATTTCAGATAACAAAATGTTACGCAAGTCTGAAAGATCAGTCCTTACTGCTTTCGAACATGTATGCAAATAAATAATATAGCAGATTTCTGCAAGTGTATTTTAGGGGTGGTTGTGATATGTTGTGTTTAATTTGGATAGTGACCGTTATGACACATTTTCACTGATCAGCTTCATTCACGTGGAGTGTCCTCAAGAAATGCTGTACAGGATGCCGAAAACAGCAAAAATGCCCTAATGATTCACAGGATTAGATCATTCACAGCACGACAGTATTTAATTTGCTTAACTTTTTTAACATATCCAAATGAATTGTAACGTTTTACAAAGGTACAATTTTCCAGCACATTTTGGAGCGTATGCACAGGCATGTCTTGTCTCAGTAGGGCAGTTGGGGTGACGTCAGTGCCTCTAGCGATGGCATCTGGCTACAGGTGAAACAGCACGCGCCAGTCCAAGGAGGCAGGTGGTTACCGTGCCCGTCACATCTTCCACCTGGCGCACACTCACGCACACCTCTCGATATTACCATATCTATATGTAGACACATCAAAATCATCTTAATTGTAATACCCAAGTCCCAAAACTATATAGGTAAGTTAACAAGTTTCACAATAAGGCAATTTCCTCCAAGTAGGTAGGTATTCGATATTTGGCCTCTCCCCCTTCAAAACCCAGATTTCTACTATATTAGATGCCCGTGTGGCCAAGTTACCATTGTAGCAAAAAAAAAAAAAAAAACATTAGCAGGAACTTACGGGCTGCACTGTTTACGCCCGCATGTCGTGAATCACGGCTTTCTGGATACGTGCTGCTTGTGCTCGCTAACGACTGGGGTTACCTTATCGCGTTTAACGCTCCAAAAGTGGTTACAGCGCCTTTAATGGCTTTAACTAGCGTTTTTCTGCGTTAAAATAGTGTCACTAGCGATAGAGATTGAAAACTGAAAGGCGAGGCGTGAAGAATTGTCAGAAACGTTTTTCTAAGTCATAAGTAGATAGAGGTTTTTTACTGCTTGCTGTTATTTGCAGTTGTAAAACAAGTGGCAACGACCCCCATAGGGTGCGTCCCAGAGAGGTTTTGTTTAGTCAACAAAGATATTTTGAGTTTTATTTACCTCATTATGCATGGCGGAAGGACTTTCAGTGGAGGAAATGAAGTTGATGATAAAGGAAACGAAAGAAAGGCAATATGAGCGTTCCTGTCTTGTATAGTTCTACAGAAAACGCATCCGAAATGTGTGACAAGGGCGCTGTGACACTAGGAGCACTTAAACCTAAACACTGTAAGTTAACCGTGTATCTGTCTCTATCTTTCTCCCCTCCCATGTTGCTGACTACAGGATTGTTCTAGTTTGACATATTATAGCGATAACCTGTTGTTGTAACAGAGAAGACTGAGTAGCTTGCCACATGCACTGGCTTTGTGGTTAATCCCAACAAAATTAATAGCTATTTGTTCGGTTTCGGTACTAACAAAACGAGTAGTCATTTAGCGAGGCAGTGACTGATAGAATGACCTCCTGAAGTTGTGTAACAGGCCTGCAGAAAAACACCCCTCATACACCCGCCTACTGATAATACCTAAGTGAGATGAGCACTTTTCAATACTCGTTCCATCGCGAAAGCAATAAGGCAAGTTACATACTCTGAAAATGTCAAAACAGTTGTGAACCTCAATATAGACTCAATTGTGTCGAAGAGAAGCGGAAAAGTGGAAAGAAGGTGGGTTTACAGTGAAGGATCTATCCTTGGACGGAAAACGATTAATTATTGACTAATAAACCCTGCTTTTAAGCTTCCGGCAGAGAAACTGAGGGGCACACGATTAAATTGATTTGGAAAAATCTATCTTACTGATTGTCCAATTTAGCCCATAAGTTAAATATTGCAACAAAGATTGCCTGATTAATATCACTTTCAGCTGAGGGCCATCCCTTGCAATATGTTGATTGTATTGTTGCTACAGTAAATAAAATGTCTAAATTTCAGTTAATGTGCAGGTTTAGAGAGCAAAACAGTTTAGACTTACAGAACTTGTAATACCTATCCTGTCTGGATGAGAAAGGATAGAGGCATTTCCTTAAATTTCGATTTCACAGAAGTCTTTTTCGAACATAATTATTTTTGATAGAATTCAGCTTTTCACGGAAGTCGGTACCGACACAGATGGTATTTAGTGAATGTTTCTAAAACTTGTCCAGGGATGCAGTTTATATGATGGAAGTTAATTTTACGAAGATTATTTCATACATAGAGGCATTGCATTATCGTATACGAAGTTCCAACTGGCATTCCTTTGTTTGGTAGTGTCGCCAACTGCATCCTCTATCTTCTTCGTGTTGAGATAAACTTTATAGAAATTATCTTATTGCTTATTCCTTGTAGGTGCAAGGGGAATATGGGAATACAGTAGACTTTGAGCGATAGTCAAATCTTCTAAAGCTTTCAAATATCGTTCTCTTTGCACGACTAACATATACAAAATGAACAACGATGTTCCATTTGGCGAAAGTTAGTTTCCCGAAACTCGCACAAATAATAAGGGATAGGTATCTCTGAAATGGTTCACTCTACAAAAAAACTTTATTTGGACATAAATTGTGTTTTAGCGAGTTCTACAGTTGTTGTATAGTAAGATTTTGTCTATCTCTTACGGTTGACGAGTTATTCAAAAGTCATCCAGAATAGGCTATAGCTATAGCTATAGCCATAGCCAGAAAATTCAAAGTATACATTTCATTTGTCATAAAAATATCTTAAACATATGGAATTTTAATCAAAATCGTTAGCTATTTTCGAAAAAATCAAAATTTTCGAAAAATTTTCCATGTAAAGGGTAGTTTAGGGTGAAGGAATTTTCTTCAAAATCTTCGTGTCGCATCCTTAAAATACATTACCAACTTTGGCTTTTAACCGACTTTTCGTTTTTTAGTTATGCTGCCCATAGACTGACAGACGACACACACACACACACACACACACACACACACACACACACACACACACACACACACACACACACACACACACACACACACACACACACAGGCCTTTTTCTAAAAATGCTTTTTTTTCATTCAGGGGGCCTCAAAACATATATTTCTGTTGAAATCTCGACATCGAAGTTTCGGGTGGAATACAATACCTACTTCCTCTACTTACTATACGTAGTAGAGAAAGTAATATTAATACAAATGTACTTACGCGAGAAAGATAAGAGTACTTGGAAGTACCTACTTATTACCTGTTATGAACAGTTATTGCAATGTCAAGAGAACTCCATGTTGTTTACTGTAACAATTGAAGAGCACAAAATGCGAACGTTAGGCAGCCTGGCTGTACCTGACTTTGCAGGCATGTCACATGTAACACTGGAAATGCTAAATCTTAGACATTCGTCTCTTTTTAAAAATTGGTGGTGTTCCACAAGAGTTATGTGTACGTCTACGAAGCTGATATAAAGTCGATAACCAACTATGAAATCGATTCCCCTATTACGTATTTGTATTTTCAAAGTTCAGTTAGCACCCAAAACAGCAATAACTATGTATCTATAATACGTGTGAGGAAAAAGGGTTGTCATCCAAGAGTTTTAGGATTTAAGACCAGTATATAGGTCATGCAGATTGCTAAAAGAAGGTAATCGACTCTGCATGGTCATGAAATACAATTCCCTTCTTCTTCCGTCATTTTGCTGCGTCTAGAGATAAAAGAAGGGCGGGCTCAGAATGGGATGCACCAGAGTTGTTATTGGCAGACCAAGCCCAGGAGGAGGGCCCGTACAGAACCAATCGCTGCGCAGCATCTCTTACAAAGATGACATGTAGCAGGTTTGTTAACACGCTGGGACGCTGCCGCGGTTCGACGCCCAGTGCATTGATTTCGTTTGAACAGAGCAATGCACTTTATACCATGGACCAGTTTAGGGGTCAGTTAATTCTTCTGCTTTTGTTTAATTTCCCATATTAATCTTCCTGGTTGTATTACCAGATACTCGTGAATGTGTGCTAATGTCTGAAGTGGATTCACTTATCTTATTTTTCATCTTTTACTCTTTCTTCGTTATTTTTCCAATAAGTGCTTCATATTATTTTTTTTTTTTTTTTGTTTTAGTTATTGACGTTTCTCTGCTCCGTTTTGTTACCTTCATTATCTGTAAGCGAGTGTTGTAACTTTCTCTTTACAAAAAAACAACTTCAGATCGTTTAGTACCATTTTTACTTCCTATTTATTTTGGAACCTCCATAATATTTATTTATGCTTCAGTATTATAAATCATACTACCTCCCTATCTATCCATTTTTTCTCTTCACATTCCGGAATCGGAAATTAGTTTTACATTGTCCTATTTAAACAACATTTATTATTTTGTAGCTTTCTTTTTAGGAATATTAGTTTTCGAATGTTAGGCAGCGAAATTCTTTAGAATATTTTGTTTCGCAGTATAAGAAAATATTACAGTGTAATGTGTAGGTGCATAGTAGAGCAAAACATAATTCTTAAAATTGTGTTCTATTGACAAATAATTGACAATGAGCGGAAAAAAGAACAGAAAAGCACTGTTTTTCTTGAACACCGTTTTAAAACTGAAATTCTAAGTACAGGTATTTCTATCAAAAAATGCACAGCTCATTAAACCACATAATTTATGTTCTAAGGTTACCTAACCGTTTTCGAAATATTTCATGTTGCATGTTTACACTTTCCCAAGTAGCTCTTACTTCATCTGAAGGAGATGCTTTTGACAGACTGGAATTCTGTTTTCTTTACGTTAAAAGAGCTCGTTCCGCAACACGGTTGAACATTTGAATGTTGTTGTGCGTAAGCACTTATTTGCTTAATTTTGGATTGTTTTAAGACAAATGCGTAACACAACGTGCATAGAACAACCACAGTTTATATAAATTCTAAATTATACAAGGGATAGGTATACGTACTTAATGTGTGAATTGTGTCGTTGGAGGAGAAAGTCGTATGAGTTAAGAGGTTTTCTATAGATCTCATATAGCTAAATAGACAAACTTTTGTGCTGTAGGTATTTCCAATACATACAGATTGCGCGTTTAAAGATAGCTATATATGATAATCAGTTGATAGCGTTATAAAAGGTATGCCATAGGTATATGTATGCGATTTTTCATGACATTGTCACACACATTTTAAATGGTAGGTAGATGTTCCATCATACCGGCATAATGAGGTAGCTGTTGTTCTGTGTACCTACACCAAATTGTTGAAAGCAACAGTGGGTGAGTCATGGTAGGTTGAAGTCAATGTGCTCACGAGAGGAAGTCGTTTTCAATTGAATCCACCAGGCGGAACCAATCACTAGCTCTCCAATGGGACTCCGTTCGATCCCCTCCAAAAGCGACAAGTGCATAGACACTAAGCTTCTGTAGATATAGCTATCCACCAAATTCTGGTAGAAATAATCTTCTAAGTATACAGTGTCATGCAGTTATGTTACGCATATGGCTTTTTAATCAAAACCATTAGGTGTTTTTAATAAAAATCATTAGAAACATTTTTATAAAATCAAAATTTTCGAAAAATGTTCCACGTAAAGTGTGATTCTTTTTTATATTTTTTAATTAATGTCTCATCCTTGGAATAGGTATCTTAAACTTAAATTCCAAGTTTCGTCTTTAACCGACTTTTCGGATTTGAGTTGTGCTGTTCACACACGCACACACACGCACACACACGCACACACACGCACACACGCACACGCACGCACGCACACACACGCACACACATACACGCACACACACGCACGCACGCACACGCACGCACGCACACACACGCACACACATACACGCACACACACGCACACACATATACATACGCACGCACGCACACACACGCACACACATACACGCACACACCACGCACACACACATACACGCACACACCACACACACACGCACACGCACACACACGCACACACATACACACACCACACACCACACACGCTCACACACGCACACACACACGCACACACACACGCACACACGCACACACATACACACACGCACACACACATACACACACGCACACACATACACACACGCACACACATACACACACGCGCACACACACACGCACACACACGCACACATAGACACAGAGTTATTTTTTATTCAGAGAGCTTCAAAACACGTAGATATGTCCGGTGAAATATCTCGATATCGAATTTGGGTGAAATACCTATAGTACCTACTTCTACTACTTTACTTTTAGCAACTGGTTGGGCAAAACACATATCCCCCCTCCCCCCCTTAAAATAGGCGCGGCGATTATGAGCAGGTAATTGGCAACACGAGACTGGATGGGGCTACTTGAATCCCCAGTCAATTCGGGACACTTGCACTCAACCACCTTAATGCTTGGATGTTAACTGGTTCCTCGCCAGTTACTTTGCTAGCTGCCCAAGGACAACACTCAACCATCCTGAATTTGGTAATCTTTGTCCATTGCTAAGTAAAGAAATTGATTCTGGATATTATTATTATTATTGTTGTTGTTAATCAGGAGACACCCACATAATATCTATCGTTTCCAGAGAACACCGCGTGGAGGTGGTCTCTTAGCGTTCCCCATGTTTTTTCCTTTATTTTTTTATCTTTAAATTGTAATAGAATCAATCTTTCCAGTGGAAATAGTCATTTTAATATTTTTAGTAACTTTTTTTTTCCAGTAGAACCGTAAATTTCTTGTAAATTATTTACATCCTTCGTCCTTCAACAGTAAAAATATAGTTAAATATTTACTGTATTTTTTGTACTTCTTACTTTAAGGAAATGCATAAGGTTTCCATTTTCCTCCAACTTTATCAATGCGTCTCCATAAAATAGGTGTGAAAACAACTTAATGAAACTAAACTCCAGTCTATCTCGGCTGAGCAAGTTGAACTAACAAACCCAGTTTCAGGTAACAACAGGGGTGATTTCCCCCAGTACCGCCTCCTAATTTACGCTCGACCCAAGCATTGATAGTTTCCCAGAATTGGAGTGCAACTGTCGCTATAGTGCTTTTCAAATGGGAAGGGTTCTGATCTGCAGCCAATAAGATACGTTTACATGCACAGCGTTGCAAGCTCATTACCTCCACTCTTCATAATTCTTGGCGCACGTCAAGCCCCACTTAAGGGGAAGGCAATATGACAACACAGCAGGACTCTGATTGGTTACCGGCCTGTAGATGCTCAAGGACAAACTCCTTCCCATTTGAAAAGCACAGTAAATGCAAGTGTCGCACACTCCCCACAGCGATTGATGTTCGCGATTTCTTTGCCCAGTAACGGATCACGAAAGGGCAGATGGTCGATAGTTTTATATTTGTTCTAAGTAAAATATTTCAATACAAGCTCATAACTTATACTAATAGGTATAACGAATATGCAAGTTAAATGAACTGCTTTCAGAGGTTTTTCATGATATTTGTTTTGTTTGTGCAGGTTACAGCCATCTGAGGAGCCCCGCGGTGTGTGCGACGCGGGATGGTGACGAGGCTTCACCGCCACCTCCTGCGCCCCCAACACCTGGAGGCGGCAGTGGATTCTTTCACCTCCGAAGTCCTGTCTACCAGTTGAAGGAAGGTGAGTGACACACCTTTCTTATTACGTTTAACTGAAATATTGTATCACTTTTGAAGAATAAGCAAACGGGCAAATTCTCGTGTAGGTACTACTCTGGACATTCGTTATCGCGAGGACTGCCCACTCTGCTTTATCCCACAGAACCTATCCCACTCTCTTGGGCAAAATAAACACGTATCTATAGCTTATGTGTGTCATGACAACTTGGAGCTACTATCTAGCTGAAAACGCACTATTCTTATGAACTAAAATTATTAGTCTGTAAATGAAGGAAATATTGATGTAATGTTGCTCATTATCTGACCTAAATTACCAATACATGTGCAGTTATACCCTTAACATCCTGTTTGTATAGCTTTTATATAGCTATATGAAACTGATGCAGAATACACCAAACTTAAAACTGAAAATAAATGAACAACCTTATTTCTGGCAATGAACCAGAGGAAAATGTGGTATCATTGACTGCGGTAAAGCGATGAATATGTGGCTCTCCAAACAACAGCAGGTCCAGTGATAAAATCAGGTAAATTGATCAGAAACGTTGCCCTTCCATCCAAATTACCCATGGCAGCTCCCAAATGTATCGGATTACACAAGAGTCTTGAATTTTTCCCCAATATTGATGTTTTATACATACATCTTATGAATGTGAAATGATTTACAGGTGGTTACAGCAGCCAGCAACTTGGCGGCGGTGAAACGGGGATACAGACACTTGGAAGTGGCGGTGGAGGTGGTGGCGGAGGAGGAGGGGGTGAGGAACCTACACAGCCACAGCCGCCCCCGCCGCCTCCCGTCGGTTATAATTATCCTGATCCCCCAGACCACGAGACATACCACTCACTGGACTCCGGGAGTCATCATCCCTCGCCTTACCTCGAGAGCTCCCCAGAGTTTTATTCGGCGGGCCCACCCTCAGCGCCTACCCTCATTGACTCCAAGTACCAGACACACTACGTCAAGAACTACGCACGAGGTTAGTGTTTCTCATTCTTAAACAGCATACTATGCCTAGTTTAACAGAATGTAGATATCCAGAAATGATATGATTGTTGTCTATTGTATGATTAGTACCTACACGTCGTTTTGAATAAGTACAAGTTTAATTCGCTTAACCAAAAACTTTATTGTGTACAAGCCGTTGAAGTGGACGAAGAAAACTCGTGATATTAGCATATTAGCGTACACCGATAACAACTAACGAATTGCTTCAAAATTGTACGTTAGCTGTAGGTACAATCGAGTTTTCTTGAAGATGATATCACCATAGACAACAATCAGCTCCCCAAAAGACCAAGATCACTTACAGACTTAATTGCAAACATCTTTATTGCCAATACTTTGGAGGAAAACTGTTATGCAACTTGCAAAGAAATAACCATTCAATTTGTGTAGGGTAGGTATACCTAATTTTCAGAAAATAGAAAAGATGGTGCTTTTTGTCCGCATACCTATTTGTGAGGATGTGGTGCATGTTTAGGCCGATTATAGCAGGGAAACACTATCCTACTCCATGTCAGTCTACCTGATTATTACGTTTTCCCCAAATTGTAAAATCCACTTTGAGATTATGCAACTTCACAACTAGTTCTAACTGTGACTCAACACATTCATGACCTTCAACGGAGAATTAGACTGCCTATAAAACCTATTAGGAAGCAATGATTAAACTACAAGAGGGATCATTTATGATTTTAATACAAGTAAGTTGAGTAAATAAAAATGCTGCAGTTAAGTGGCTCTATGGATTATTTCTAGGATCATCTTGGTACATTTGTGCTCAAAACGCAAGGACATTACCTATTCGGAAAATTATTAGTAGTTTTAATAATGTATCGACATATTCTCTGGCACTTTATGCCTAAGCAAATACCTACCTTTTTCATAGGCATTTTCGAAACCTTATGAAACACTATTTAATTGAATGTTCATGCATCGCAATCCTCTTATGACACCATTGTTCTCACAAATGTGGTTAAATAAGGAACATTTAGCAAACATTTGAGATAGAAATCTGGCAGGTAATATATTCGACACGATTGAACTGTAATTGCAGTTGACAACTTGGCTTTGGAATATGATTTTTAAGGTTAGTCTGCTGCTGCAAGTACTTTTTACTTTCTCTACTACGTATAGTAAGTAGGGGAAGTATTGTATTCGACTAAAATTTCGATATCGAGATTTCACCGGAAATCTATTTTTTGAGGCCCCCCGAATAAAAGAAGCATTTTCAAGAAAAGGTCCGTCTCTCTGTCTGCCTGTGAACAACATAACTCAAAAACGAAAAGTCGGTTAAAAAGTAAAGTTGGTATGTTTAAGTTTAATATCTTTCAAGGATGCGACACGAAGATTTTGAAGAAAGTTGCTCCACCCTAAACTACCCTTTACATGGAGCATTTTTCGAAAATCTTGATTTTCTCAAAAATGGCTCAAGCTATTTACTCTTGATGACTTTTAGATAATTGGTAAACCGTAAGAGATAGACGAAATCTTACTGTACAAAAAATGTGGATCTCGTTAAAACACATAAGTTATGTCTAAATGCATTTTTTTTTTTTTTTTTTTTTTTTTTTTTTTTGTGGAGTAAACCATTTCGGAGATATTCCTTGTTATTTGTGTGAGTTTTGTAATACTTAGGCTTTTCTCAAATGGAAGGTCGTTATTTACGTTTTTATCTCTTGGCCGTGCTAAGAGAACGTAATTTTAAAGCCTTTATATAGCGTCCAGCTTTAAAATATTTGACTATCGCTCAAAGCCCACTGTATTCCCATATTCTCCTTGCACCTACAAGAAAATTAGCAGTAAGGTGTCTACAAATGTTTATCTCGACCAGCACGAAGCAGACAGAGGAATGAGAGTTTATAAGAATGGTTAGTACAAGTGTAGAGAAAGTCACGTGAGTGCAACACATCACACTTTTATTCCTTGTGTCCAAGGCAATATTTCGTAGAGTTTTGTTCAGTCTATGCTATAGGTGACTCCTGGTGGTGAAAGTAATGAAAAAGTAAAGAAATTAGCCAACTGGTCATAAAAAAATCATTAAATTGAGTATAAGGTGATGAATTTGATTTTCTATCAGAAACATCCGCTGAAGCTCGGCTTCTGAAGAGTGGTGCCAATTGGTTGAATGAACACATCGATGTTTTCATTTTGTGGTTTGTTTTAAGAATTTTAATCGAAAAAATGATGATGATAATGATAGGTAATAATAATAATAATAATAATAATAATAATAATAATAATAATAATAATAATAATAATAATAATAATAATAATAATAATAATAATAATAATAATAATAATAATAATAATAATAATAATAGTAATAATAATAGTAATAATAATAGTAATAATAATAGTAATAATAATAATAATAATAATAATAATAATAATAATAATAATAATAATAATAATAATAATAATAATAATAATAATAATAGTGACAATAAAAGTACGTTCTGTCCTGCATATTTTATTGACGCCATTGAGGTACCCATTTATTTCTTGGGAATGTGGAAAAACAAAAGAAAAGCGAGAGAGCGTGCATTGTTTCCTTTGATTGTGCCTCTGTGCTGTAATGCGTAACCAAGTTTGTTCTGAGTACACCTTGGGATGAGGCCTCAGAACCAAAATGACCTTCAGGGCACGTGATGGCCATCTTGTATGACGAGGTTCGCGCATCGGAGACCTGTAGATTTAAAGCGACAGATAATAAGCAGATTCACTGCCCTCTATGTTTAAGAATCTCACTTATGAAAAAGAATAAAAAGCGATGCCTAAGGGACAGAAGTGAAAAGAAGGTGATTACGTAATAGCGTTCAATCTTGCAACTTTAACATATAGTATATTGCCTCACTAATATATGGTAATTGTCCTTTATAAATTACGTGGAAGTATCATTATGACATGTATCCAGTGTGTTTGTATAAATATTTAAATATCTTAATCTCATATTAGTTATCTATTTCGGTTAAAGGATTTTCTGTGATATATAATTCTCATATTGTCTGCATAAACCTTGGTCGATGTCAAGAGTTCCATAAGAAAATATACAGGGCGTCCATAAATGGTTACCTCTTAAACTAACATGCTGTAGCTCTTCAGTAAACACATAATAAAACTGAAATTATACAGGTGGTTAAAAAAAGGTGTCCGATATTGCAAGAGGAGTTGGGATTGGTCAAAACTAGAATAAATGTTTCTATAAACATATGTCCGAAAACAAATTCGTGTTGAGATACGAGTCATTTTACTTGAGTTGGATATTAGACAATGGGCTTCATCTAACAAGTGAGCTCTTGTGAACATCTCACTCTCACAAACGTTTAACAGAACAATTGTTGGTAAACATCCATAAACACCAAACAGAAGTTCTGATGATTTCTGCCATTTTGTCCTCTGGTAACATCTGTATGTTATGTCGATATCACTAAAGGAGATCCTCCATGTGGTTACCATGCATTCTTACATATGATTCAGCTCTTCTCCAAGAATCCCGAACTTCTTCGAACACACTTTGCTGCTCTCCGACTTGGGCACTTGCATTGGTCACACGCTCTTGTAGAGTGTGCACGTTGTCGATGGGTTTGGCGTGCATCACTGCCTTTAAATGTCCCCATAGCTAGAAATCCAATGGATTGAGCTCCGACGAACGGAGTTTTGGACCTCCTCAACCAATCCATTGTCCATTAAATGTTTGGTTTAAGTATTGTCGCACAGTACTTACCAAATGGTGTGGTGCCCTGTCATGCTTAAACCATAATGCGTTGTCTTTCTACAGGCGCAATGTCCTCCAAAACACCAGTAACTCATCGCGCAGCAATCGATGATACACAGCATCTGTTAATCTGTTCGGTAAAATGCATGGTTCTAGGAGTCTTATCAGCCACAATTCCTGCCCACACATTGAAACACATGCCTCAGCTACATGACTGCTCCACCAAACGCAACTCGCACTCAACATGAGTAAAATGTTTCCGGACATGTGTTTATAGGAACATTTATTCTAGTTCTGACCAATCCAAGCTCGTGATGCAGTATCGGACACTTTTTTAAACACTTGGTAGATATATCAGTGTATACACATTTAAAGTTTTGAACTAAATCAACTTAAAAAAGATTTCAACGTCACTTCAAATAGTTATATAGTTACACATTCCTCTAACCAGGGTAATCATTTATAGACACCCTGTATATTCTTCTAAACCGAGACAGAAAACTGGTAGATTAAAATATTGCAGGAATTGCAAAAATATTAATTAGATAGCTCTATTTATTTGGAAATGAAAGCCAACATTGTACGTTGCGCAAGATTCAGAGAAGGTACACAGAGCGCCAAAGAAAATCTCGCTGCACCTCGCGTGTATGTCACATTATTTATCATTTTACCAAGCCATGGCCATCTCATTGGTTGCTCTAGGCCACGGTACAAGGATGTGCCACTCCTTCTGGTAAATAGTTACCTACGCCGATGACCACAACAAAGTTTACAGAATGGCGTAGAAACGAAATATATGTTTGCGCTGTGCATCGTATTGCTAAAAGATAAAGAGGAGAGTGAGTGCATTCCGTTTATCATACAGGTCTCTTATGATTGGTAGCCATACTTAATCGGCTACTACAGGACACACCTTTGAAGGGGTTAAAGTATAAGGGGAAAACTTGATTAGGGCCCAGATTAGCGTCAAAGGACCTCAGAAAACAGTACAAAATCCGCCGAAGATTTTCTATGACGCTCTTTGTACAAACGATATGTCGCTTTTTTTTTTTTTTTTTTTTTTTTTTTTTTTTTTTTTTTTTTGTAAAAGGCTGTAAACGCGAACTTTCAACTTTTTTTTTTTTAAGAGACCATAAATGCGGGCGTGTCCTTGTTGCATGGGATGGAATCTGCAGTCAAAATAACCTCACAAATCTGTATGGCCAGGAAATAATGGTAACTTTTGGCGCTTCTTTCAAGTGGCATATCGTTTGAACCTTTTCTAAATTTTGCAGCAACTATATCAGGATTTCTGTGTAAAAGTGTTAGCATTAAAACTTGACTGTTTGGAATTGCAATAGGCAAGGTTTAAGCAATTAAATTCGTGCTTCATACTGAATGGGATTCACACCGCTTTTTCACTCTATTCACACTTGGCCAGCTACTAGGTAATTGAATGTGTGATAGCTGAGACCAACAAGGAAAAGCTTCCAGCATAGATTTCATTAAATAAAAAGAAAGAAAATCTTTTGTTTACATTCACATGACTTTCCCTACCCCCTATCATTTATACAGTATACAATAGAATATGCAAAATATTCTTACGAACGTTTATTTTACCATCTACTTCATTTAAATCGCGATAAACCTTTGCAGAAATGTCAACTTTACCCATTTCTTTACCTATAACATAAAAGGGAATATGATGGACAAATGTTTTAAGAACTGGGCACTGTATGTTGCCCTTAAAATTCCATGCTCTTTCCATACAATTACGAGAAACAGCTGAACATCTACAGGACTTTGAAAGGACGACACATTATTGAACAATTCGAACCATTAGTGACGGATATCTCGGAAATGCCTTATGCCACAACAAAGTTATTTGAAATAAATTGTGTGCTGTTAAAGATATGTACATTTTTGTATATATTTTCTGAAAGTAAGTAGGGGAATTATTATATTCGACCCAAACTTTCGATGTCGAGATTTCACCGGAAATATGTTTTGAGGCCCCCTGAATCCAAAAAAGAGCAGTTTTAAAAAAAGGTCCGTGTGTGTCTGTCTGTGAACAGCGTAATTCAAAAAAGAAAAAAAGTTGGTATTTAAGTTTAATATCTTTCAAGGATGCGACACGGAGATTTTGAAGAAAATCCCTCCACCCTAAACTACATGGAACATTTTTTGAAAAGTTTTACTTTCTCAAAAATGGCTCTAACGATTTTGATTAAAATGTCTTATGTGTAAGATATTTTTGTGGCAAATGAAATGTATATTTTGAATTTTCTGGCCCTAGCCTATGTAGTCCTGTTTACTCTTGGTGATTTGCATAGGTAACTGTAAGAGATAGACCAAATCTTACTATACAAAAAATGTAGGCCTCATTAAAACACACAAGTTATGTCTCAATGTGTTTATTTGTGGAGTGAACCATTTCGGAAATATCCCTTGTTAACTGTGTGAGTTTTGCAGTACTTAAACTTTTCTCAAATTGGAGGTCGTTATCCAATTTTTTATCTGTTTGGCCGTGCATAGAGAACGGAATGTTGTTGTTGTTTTCTAGTGCCTTGCATCTGGCAATGAAGCCATTAGCATTCGTGCTTTCCAATACTTTTGAACTGTAGTTTCTTCTGATCTTAATGCTTCACAGGTCTTCAGGTGGTCTTCGTTCATTTCTGATGGATCGTTACACAGGACACATATTGGTGAGGCTGAGATACCTATTCTGTAGAGACGACTTGCTAAGCAGTCGTGATTTGTCAATAGTCGGAAGGCTGCAACAGCTGTTTTCCTTGGAGAGAACGGAATGTCAAAGCTTTAAAAGATCTGACTGTCCCTCAATGCCTGCTGTATTCCTATATTCCCCTTGTACGTGCAAGAAAATCAGCAGTAAGATAATTTCTGCAAATGTTTATCTCGACTAACGTGAAGAAGATAGAGGAATAAGAGTTTGTAAGAATATTTAGTACAAGGATATAGAAAGTCATGCGAGTGCAACACATCAGGTTTTTAAGTTCCAGAAAAATGGTGCGTTGTGTTAACAAGGTTGAGAAACGCTGTTGTATGCACCTGGCTGACCAATAAACAAATAATCCCAATTGCACTTAAGGTCAATTTCAAAATGGTCAAACATGGCCCGAGTCAAAATATCAAAATACCCAGACACAAAATTTAAAAATATGTAAATATAACACAACACTATTACAGAATGGAGCCCAACAGTGTGCGGTATGGATAGAATGTAGGAAGTAATTAAATAAAGAAAACGTCAGGAAAACGACAAAAAATGCTAGAACGTCCAGAATGTTTGTAGCTTTAGGATCACCACGACGTCAAGGGACCTGCAAGACAACTCAGGGACCACAAAGAAGAGAAGATGTCGGTGACACGGTGACATCCATAACCACTAAAACAAAAACTTTAAAGCACTTCACATTTAAAAATTGTATATCTTGTAGAGAGCTATTAATTTAAAAACATTGCATGTAAGTGGTGTAACCTATTACACCTACGCCAGTTTGTAAAAGTGGAGAAAGAGATGAGATACCTAGGTATGGTGTTATGCCAGGGGCTTCTCTGATGACACAGGACCCGCTATCCCGTTCATATACCTACCTACCTACCTACCTACCTACACACTTATACGATACAGGAATCTGCGAATAGAGGCATAGGACAAAATTTGACGCAGGTAGGTATTATAGCTTTTCCGATACAGATAACGAACATTGGATGTTAGCCAGGAACATCTGAACATAATTACTTTGTTGAGACAGATGTAACTGGAGATAACAGACGCACAGAAGGAAATTGCTAGGGAAATCACTGAAAAACAAGATAATTTAGCCAGTGATCAGAAAGGAATAGCTACCGAATGTCAAAGAAACAAGATCAGCTCGCTTCTGAAATTAACAGCAAACAAAGTCAATTAGCAGCTGATGTAATAACAAAACAGAAGAAATTAGATCTGAATAAATTAAATTGAACTCAACGGTGCGTTTAAAAATGAACACGATGAAATTAGGGAAAATTGTACAAACATGATTGTGACTGTAAATAATGAAAGTGAGAAGTTAAAATTCAACTGTGATACCTATCGTAGCTGATACGCCGAAAAATAGTACCGCTAAAGTGCTCATTAGTAGCCCACCCCTATGGTTCTGGGGTAGCGTGTCTGCCTCAATTTCAAGTGCTTTCTAGTTCGAATCTCGAATATGGTGAATTACCTGGATGAGGTTTTTCCAGAGTTTTCCCATATCTTGAAAGATGGATGTCGGGTGACCAAACTCTATGGATCCCGGGCTCATTTAAGCACAATCTCACACATTTCATTCATTCATCGTCCGATGTGACCTAACAGGTTAAAGGATGTTTAAACCCCCACCGGCCAAAAATATTAGTCAAGTTTGTTTTTATGGTAATCATAAACTATACTAGTGTTTCACAAAAGAAATAATCGTTTCCAGTGACTGGATAATCGCGAGTCGCTTCATCAGACAGACGCTACTTGCTTTGCACTTGTCGCTGGCAGCAGCTGTTTCAGTGTTTTTATCGGCTTTCTCAGTCATAGAAAGGAGCGCTCAGAATACGCACTGACATCTACATTTACCATTTCGTATCTCGTACCTGTTGTTACGGTAGGTTACGATCTTACTGAAGGATTCTGGTGGCTATGAGAATGTCAACAAACGACTAACCATGCCGTTTATATGTATACAGTATTTATATCATATTTATTAATTTATTTATTTATTTATTTATTTATTTGATTTAATATAATTTAGAAAGCTTTTACTAAGATGTATGCACCTGGTACGCGAAAGCTTAAAGCGAGTATTTCAGACTCGCCGCCAAAGCTTCATTTTGCATACTTGATACATAAAAGCTATGTAGAGAGAAGCTAATAATTATTTTAAAAAATATTATCTCATAAAGTCATACTGTATAATTCCGACAATGATTTTGGATCAAGATTTCTCAAAATTGTTAGTAACACAAGATACAATTAAATAAGTTCATGGAAAGTTTTTCCATTTGGATTTCAGATGGACTTCAATAGAAATAAATGTGACATAATGCAAAGATTTAAGCATTACAATTCATAAGCATTAAGTATTCTAATAAAACATGTTTTGTTTAACAATTAATTATGTTAAAATGAGTAAGTTTCGATTTATTCCTTTTCATTAGGAGTAAGCATCAAAACTACCAGTTTGAAACAATGTTTTCTTTATTCATCGAAATAATAGTAATACATCGCAACCATCTTACTTAAATTTTGTGTTACGCTTTTACCGAGTTCAATTTCTTCTTCTTCTTCTTCTTCTTCTTCTTCTTCTTCTTCTTCTTCTTCTTCTTCTTCTTCTTCTTCTTCTTCTTCTTCTTCTTCTTCTTCTTCTTCTTCTTCTTCCTCTTCCTCTTCTTCTTCTTCTTCTTCTTTTTGTTTTACTATATTTTTCAGTAGTGATTCGTTACATGAAATACAATAAGTTATTGCTATCCTGTTGTCCAGGACCTCAGTTCAATAAAAATAACGATAGATGAATAACACTTTGCAAGAAAACCACTTTTGTGTCCGTAGATTGACTTAGTGGCCTACGTTCCCTTAGTAGGTACTACATACGTAGGCATAGCAGTAGTTAAACGCGTCCATTAAAGTGCGCAGAGGTACATGATCTTGTACTTCATGTAAATGCACGGGTTTACTTTGGTTAATGGCTAGATCGTGTTTTTTCTCGAGGTTAGTACATGACCACCCATTATCACCGCGCTGCCCTAGACATTCCAACACCAAACACTATCAGAGCGAAGTCTGTTAAGGCAAACTTTCTGTACCCACTTACTGACCAAAGTATTTGCAACACCACTTCGCGAAACAAAGGAAGGGTTTTGGGTCTATTTTATTATCAAGGCAGTGAGAGCCGCTGAAGTGTTCCAGATTTTCTACATTAGTTCCATCTGTAAAAATAATCCTTGTTTCTATTTATTGTAATATCTTTGATTAAAACACCCATTATTGTACGTACGTAACAGAAGAATAGGAAGAATCATAGATTCTTTGGTATATTCATTTTATAGTGAATGCCATGTTAAAAAAAAAAAAAAAAAAGGTTCAACTACATAGAACAAAAATCGAAAGATATGTGTATAAAATGATTCCACCAACCTCCTAATAGATAAAAATAAGCAGTTTCAATGAATCTGTTAATTGCCATTTCCTCGAATCCAAATTCCAACCCTGTCTACTTCTTGGCCATTAATCTGACTTGTTAATAAGCATTGCCTTTTTAGCAGTTGTGCAAACAGTTATTTCAATAGATAGGTATATGCAATAGATGTACGTTCAGATGCAAAAGTTTCTAAAGAGAGAAAAAGCCCATACACTAAAATAAGGCCACAACACCAATAAGAGTAAAGCAATAAATCAAACATTGCACTGTTTTATCTATTTCATCCTCAGAAAAATAAGGCTATTATAGTAAATTGCTCTTCCTCGGATGTT
This sequence comes from Tenodera sinensis, assembly GCA_030765045.1. NCBI lineage: Eukaryota > Metazoa > Arthropoda > Insecta > Mantodea > Mantidae > Tenodera > Tenodera sinensis. The sequence goes on along the minus strand of CM060964.1, from coordinate 298,806,885 downwards.
ACACGCGTTATCGTTCTGATTGTGCGTTATCACATGAGCTCCATTATTTTCATTTAATGGATTCTTGGGAATTGCTTGTTGTGCTGCTCTCTTGTTACGAGAAAGTGAGTGTTCTGTTTTCGCTGCCCAGTACGGTACCAAGAAGCAGTTAAAAGAGTGCGGTATCTAAAGAATAAAAGTCTAGAGCCAGAACGTTTCCCACGGCCGCCTGAATGCTTGAACTGCTCGTCAGATAGTCACTGTGTTGCGTGTAAGCTTTGCCCGCATGACTTGATGACTTCTGACCTCAAGGGATGACCTTTCCGTGAGATTTACTGTGGTTTACCTGAAACAGACGATTGAGTACAGTATATCTGACGACTATTGACTATAGCGGTATGCTTTCTGAACGTTTATTCAGACATTTATTTCAAATATTTGAAATACACTCGCTGCTGTTCTATCCCTGACGTTTCCTGGACATCTGCATTTGGACAAAGAAATTGTATGTAGTTACTGATCTTCTCTCGACGTTTTAAACGATTTTTAAACGAATTGCTCTAGCAAGTAAAAAGCTTATTTTAAAAATTGCTCTGATCATCTTCTGTGGAAAAAAAATAGTATTAGGTGTTTTAAGTTATTTTCAGAAATATTTACAGGAACAAGTAATCTAAGTTTTAGATTAATCTTGCACACCGGTGAAGCTAGTGCTCTGAATATAGATACTTTCCTTTTAGTTTCTTAAGTTTTTGTTTTGCTTGTATGTAATAATAAAGACAGTATTGCAACTATACCCACGTTTGAAATACTCTGCTTTTGTATTGCAAGGATTAAAAGGAACGATGATTTGTTAAGGTTCTGGAAACCGAAACTTCTCCCGATTACATACTTTATAGTTTTGATATTGAAATGAAGTTATCTATAATAAGTTTAAACATTTAATCAGAAGAATGTGAACTATTTATATTTTGTCATTCAGCTGTTGCTGTTTTATTATTATTATTATTATTATTATTATTATTATTATTATTATTATTATTATTATTATTATTATTATTATTATTATTATTATTGTTGTTGTTGTTATTTTCGAGTAAGTTTAACTTATAAAATGCGAAGTTTTACTACAATAACATGCTAGCAGTCGCTGTTGGAAGACAGGCACAGTGCTAGCAAATAAGCAGCAGCGGTTGCCTATACTGCAGGCAAACAACTGTAATTTTCCAAGCCGTTTTACAGCGTAACCTATATGCTGTATGACCATTTGAGGTCAGTGTTTCTTGCATCATGGAAAATTAAAGCGCCAAGTGTTGCAGGAATAAAATTTCAGTAGATGTTTCCGCGAGAAAATATAATTCGAAATTTGCTTATGAATGAATCCAATTCGCGAGTGCAGTTTATAAATTGTATCATTTCTATTGGTTCTGTTTTTACGTTTTATATACTTTGAATGTTTTTAGTGATCAGGAACGAGAGCAAGTCATCTGAAATATTTTAATCCACTGAAATGTATTATATTTTCTCTAATTTCTTGTTCCTCGGTGATTAGCAAATTCAAGTAAATGTTTTCTTAGTTCTGTTTTGGCTAACCATGCTAATACGTTGTTTGGTTTCGCAAGCCGCTCTTCAGTTGTTCAAGATGGCGGCAACAGGTAGAGCACGCGCAATCGAGAGATGCATATCGATAAGCTATTATGAAGTCACGTGTTCTGCTTATAGCAGCGGAACCTTTGAAACGCCACGCGTTATTTTTCCTTTCTTTTCTTCAGAGCAAAGCTTTGTAGAAACAGGGGTGACTATTCTGACACGGAAATGCATTACTCGTACCAAATACTCAATGAGTATATTATAGCATAGTTATGTGGCGATTCTCCACTTGTTTAAATAAGACATCGATGTATCTTCAAATGTTTAGGCTGTATATGTCTACTTTGGGATCAACCTCTCTAAACACTAACACGTTTATTGGAATTCCGGATAGTGAAGGTGCAGTTGCCCTTCGAAGTGCTACTGCGATTTTCATTCTCGGCGGTGTTGGTGCACTAATCAGTGTTACTGTATACACTTAGCCAAAAGAAGTTATTTCATTTAGAATATTAAAACTGTATCGTTGATTTTTCTATATCATGTCGTATTATAAAGAAATGTTTCGTCCAAATTTTTTAATAATAACATTGTTTCGTCAGAACATTGCTTAGGCAGTAAGTTTTAATTCTTATACTTTTGTAACCTTATTAATGGTTTGACAAAGATAAATTAAATATATTAATTTTACTAAACCCTTATTCAGACTTTGTGCTTATCAACTTTAACAGAATATGAGTTTAAGTACTAGCAACATTTCTGTCCGTTGTAAAGTAGTCCTTTAGCCGTAACCGTGACCGTATGAATAATGCGGCTGTGGCACACCCAATCGCGCACAGGCGAAATGCCGTGCTCCCGTTAGGTTTTAAATGAAGAACCCTGTACATTCTACATATTTTATGCCATTCAACTAAGGGATGAAATTGAATTTATTTATTTCTTGCTTATCATTTTGAAAACAGTATATTAAAATCTCTCAGGATGAAGAATACAATTCTATTTCGATATACTCGTCATACTGATATAAATATGGAAAGCTTTTGTAGATTCCGAGTACCTGAAGAACACGTATGTTTAGTAAGATACAGCTTCTCAAGATAATTTCAGTTGACATTTGGCTTAGAAAGTGTCGCCTAATTCTCTAAATTCTACACATTAGTCAGCAACTACATCCTGTGCCGTCCCCTGAATGACTAACGAGTGTGCAGTTTGAAGTCAGAGAGGATAACTAAACATACCTCCAACGTTTCCAAAGATACATAAATAAAAATATCCAATAAATGTGACAACCAAACTTAAAAAGGCACGCTTATATGATATTTAGTTTTAAATGCTTTGGCAGCCAACAAACCTCACATTCTGAATAAGAATCGCAGAATTTGTTTAGGTACATGAAATACAATATTTTTACCATTCCTACTTCTATCTATGAAAGTATTCCTCTCTTCTGTAAGTAATTTAGTAGCTGTGCCCCGACATCTATCGAGCTTTACGTTGGTATTTTGCTTTTGCATTCATGTCGTTTTGACAGCCACAGTAGGAGAGTACAGTACCCAGCTTTCGAATTGCATTTTAGGAGGATCCATTAATTCGTATAATGTTGTTTTAGTTTAGTTATTAATTTGTTAATAATTCGCAGGTAATGACGTTCTTGTCTGATACGTTAAAAGAAACATGACACTTTATTTGCTGAAGGAACCTGCAATGTTTCCGTTTGCCATTGGCGCAACTGTTCTATAGGTAAACAAATGTAATCAACAGGTGAGGAGGCACAGTTTGGTCACCCTTGAAACACAACAGTCACGTGGTGTGTGCGGTACACCCCATCAATTAAAATGAAGCAGTGTTCACCAAGTGCGGCTTCTTCTTAACAAGCACCCTAACCATACCGATTCCCTTCCAAACAGATTTCGTGCAAGGTCGTTAACCCAATCAAAACATCCCCTCCATGATCCACAACTTTCTCTGTAGATATTCAGGTTCATTTTTAAACCGTTGCTTTCATATTTCCATTCTTCCTATTTTTCCTTGGTTTCCTTCTTATGATTCCCTGATTCGTTTGTTTGCAACTGATTATCTAATCTTACTCCGAGTGTGTTATTTACAATTATCCTATTGCTCTTTATGCCATTTATGTCCTCCACCTTTTTAATGTATTACTCTCTCTACTGGTAAGTAGGGGAAGTATTGTATTCCACCCAAAAATTCGATGTCGAGATTTCACCGGAAATATATGTTTTGAGGCCCCCTGAATCCAAAAAAAGCATTTTTAGAAAAAGGTCCGTGTGTGTGTCAGTCTGTCAGTCTGTCAGTCTGTGGACAGCATAACTCAAAAACGAAAAGTTGGTTAAAAACCAAAATTGGTATTTAAGTTTAATGTATTTCAAGGATGTGACACGAAGCTTTTGAAGAAAATAGCCCCACTCTAAACTACCCTTTACATGGAAAATTTTTCGAAAATTTTGATTTTCTTGAAAATGGCTCTAACGATTTTGATTAAAATGTCGTATGTTTGAGATATTTTTATGACAAATGAAATGTATATCTTGAATTTTCTGGCTGTAGCCCCTGTAGTCGTATTTACTCTGGACGACTTTTGCATAACTGGTAAACCGTTAGAGATAGACCAAATCCTACTCTACCAAAAAAATGTAGATCCTGCTAAAATACACAATTTATGTCTCAATAAATGTTCTTGTAGGGATTTCGGAGATATTCCTTGTTTTGTGTGTGAGTTTTGGAAAACTTACAACTTTCGTGAAATGGGTCATCGTTGTTCATTTTTTATATGTTAAGTGTGTAAAGACAACAGAATCTCAAAGCTTTAAAACATTTGACTATCGCACAAGGCCTACTGTATTCCCCCTTGTACCTACAAGGAAATTAGCAATTAGATAAGTTGTACAAATGTTTATCTTAACTAATACGAAGAAGATATAGGAATAAGAGTTTGGAAGAATGGTTAGTACAAGAGTAGAGAAAGTCATGTGAGTGCAACACATCAGATTTTTTATTTATTAATTTTTTTAATTTTGAGGTAGCTTTTCTTTAATGACCGTGACGGAAGCATACACCAGCGCTATGTTAGAACCATCGCAATGTTTAAATCGACGCAGGTAGCCGCGTTCTTTAAGTCACAGATTCGTGAACGGGAGGTCTGCGGTTCAAATCCCTAGAACCGTCCTTCCTGAAATCGGGGTTTTCCAGCATTTCCTCGGTCCTCATGACTGGCCAGCGCCGGGGAGGTATCCTAAACTTAAATCTGGAACATTTCCTTTCCCAATTATAATTTAATTTGCTGTGTCATCAGTGACCACCGCCTGTGCGTCCCGTTTGTACTAAGAACAGGGTTAAACACTACTAAGCAGCACGTGTGACAGAAAAGAGCAATACTATAAAACATTTTGTACCTAAAACTCGTGATTCTTATAACATGGGATTCTCATTTATTTTACTTGTAATGTTTGCACATTAATTATTTTATTGAACATTGTACGTATTCTAAATGTCCTGTCATAAAATGTGTACGCTTTCTTTGTTGGACGAGGAGGGTTTTACGGGTATAATTTGAGGAAGTTGGCAAGTATGTGTAGGTAGGTATTGTTCTCAACATTATTTTGCGAAGTGATGCATGAGAAAATTATGATTTGTTTCCAGGACGCTACCCTCACCATGACCCGTACAGCGAACCGTACAGCGCACCCTACGACACATCGCCATTCCAGACGGTGCCGAACAGTGCGGGTTCAGGCGAACACTGGGGTTCGGGGCCCGAAGTGGGCCAGGGCACTCAGCACCCAGCCTTCCTACAGAGTCGGGATCATGGACACGTCACTCCCAATGGCGACACCAAACCCGTACTCCAGTCCTCCATGCTCGCCGGCTATTCAGGTAACCTAACATAGTTTCACTTACATGATCTTTTAATAGAAATCCTAGCATTTTAAAATAGTAATTAGTGTCACTAAAATGTAATAATTTGTATGTTTTACTTAAGTCTGAGGCGTTCGCCTACCACCTAGGCGGCCCAGGTTCGATCCCAGGGATCTGCATGTGGTATTCGTGGTGGACGAAGCGGCGTTAGGGCGGGTTTTCTCCGGGTTCTCCGGTTCCCCCGCCACTCATGCCACCAATTGCTCCATTATCACCTTTTCAATCATCGATTTTGCCTGCTTTTCATATCATCCTCTGCCTCACTGTCATACCTGGTGCTTGGCTGACCACCCGCTTCCAGGTCTTCACACTGGCTTGTAAGTAAGATATGGGTAAAGAGATAGAGGAACCTCGGCACACATAATGTAATGAGTCACTAATCATGGTTCCACCTCTCTGGTGATGTGCAGGTAATCCAAAATTAACAGTTCATTTCCATTAAGTTTTAACTAACCACCTAATTTAATGACATTGTAGTTGATACCTACAGTTGATGTTGCCGCTGAGATTGGTGCCACTGATTAGGTCAATATGAAAATATCACCGTGAGCATTTTGTAGGGTAAACTTTTATACCTAGAGTGGATTCCTTGGGTTGCTGAACAGTTCATTTTAAATATGCACTTACTGGTGTTATAAAGCGCTAAAAAGTTAAACATTTGTCTATTTCTTTTAGATTAGGAGAAAATATTTATAATTGGATATATAATTATGTTGAAGTTAATTATAATTAATTGGGCATCAAGTAGAAGCTGAAGTGCTGTTGTCGCCTCTTCACCCCAGGTTATACAGGATGTCCATAAGTGTTGGACGATTTCATAAGGCTATGTTTTCGCTAATACTTTACATAAATAAAATATTAGCATTTGAAGGAGGGAAGTCTGAAGTGAAGGTTTGTAGTGACCGTAGATACTCTCGATGTGAGCACCCAGGTGGTGATCCCATTCACGTCAAACACTCTGAAGCATGTGTTGCAGTAATGCGTCTGAATTCCGGCAACATCACTAGAAGAGAAGGAATGTTAGCATTGTCCTTGACGTAACCCTACAGGAAGAAATGACATACCTACTGTGAGATTGGTGAAGTGCAGAAGGTGATGCGTGTGGCCATTGCACGATCAATCCATCGACTGGCGGATGCCGATTGAGGTACTCGCGCGGAGGGGCATCCATATGTCAGTGTGGAGTGGCCCCATCCTGTTGGAAAATGTATCGCTATTCCTCTTCGTTCGTTAGTGGTGGCATTAATCAATGTCCCAACATGTCCAGGTAAAGGTTTCCATTGATAATATTCTCAATGGAAAAAATGGGCCAAATACACATATTTTTGAAACGTGTATTTGTCTCAAAACACGTTTACTATTGGACTGTCACGTTCTATCTGAATCACAGTGTTGGAGTTCTGGGGTCCCCCATATCCGTACATTCTGTATAGACTTTTCCAGATAAATGAAATGTCGTTTCAATACTCATAATGATTCGTTCAGGCAAACCTTCGTCCTCTTCAATCATGGTCATAAAATTGCCACAAATGCTAGCTTCTTTGCTGGACCATCAGGCTTAAGTATTTGTACCAGCTGCAGTGTGTACGGGAATAGCTAGAAGGTTCTACGTTGTTGATCGTAGTACTTGCAATTGTTAACGGGATCTCTGTGCTGATATTTTAAATCGCCGAATGAAGCTTTCTTGGACATTTTCAAACGTCTGTTCATTTACACTTGGCCCTTGATTGACAGATGCGTCCTCCGTCATGAAATTGCTAGTACATATCTACCACCATCCCGTCGGACTGATGGAGCAGGAGTGCAGGACGTCCAAATGCCCGTGGACTTGCTACAACACTGTATCACCACACCAGCAACAATGTTTCACGCTACATGTCAAATGAAAATCAGATGCATACCTATACCACAAAAACTTTAAATTTCACTCTTTTGAATGCTAATAAGCTTTTTTATTTACGTTAAGTATTAGTGATAGTATAACCTAATAAAATCGTCCAAAATTTGATGGACACGCGGTATTGTCGTTAGCAAGTAAAACTACCCTTAATGGCTCATTTGCCATGTTAGTTCTTGTACTTCATTCATCTACTCATAAGGATAGCGCTGTATAGCCTTCTACACACGCACCAAAGTGCGTCATTCTAGCAGACGCACCACCTGTTGAATACTAATTCATATTAAGAGCCATGCATTCATTCAGCGAGTTGCTAATAGCAGTCATTAAACTGGTATAGTGGGTGTTTTGGGCACTTACAGCAAGATTCTTATTTGTTTTCTGTCCTTCATGCAATCGTTTGGCATCAGAAGGCTTTGCTACAAATTGTATGTCCATATGGAGAGGAAAGAGGCTTTGGTTCTAAGAAAATTGCAACAGGAACACATAAAACGTGCGTCTGATTCCAAATACACAAATAGAGACCCTTAAAATATCACTTTAGTCAATTGAATTTACAAAAATTGTGAAGCTCAGTAAAACCAAAATTGAGTTAGGTTTGCACTGTTGTAAAATACTTTAATCCACATTATTTTGTTGTTTGAAATAGTTCCAAAACTCTTTGCATTCTTAAAAAAATCCCAGAAGCTCGTGATTTATACAAATTCTGGGGAACGAATAGCATCTTTTTACATAACTAACAGTATACACATTTGAAAAGTTCTTTTTCATTCCCAAGTATAATTACATGCTTTCCATTTTATGAGTTAAGAAATGAACAACTATTTTCACCATAACTCCGTATGCAGCAATGATTAGGTACAATAGGAGTAGGAATAGAATTAAAACCAAAACCAAATAAACAGGGCTAATACTACGTTTATCACGAAATTAGTTAACGAGAATCTACTGCTGCTGAAGCTCTTTAAGGTTTAGACGAATTGTTCGTACTACAGTTATTGAGGAAGTGGCTCATCTTCTTACATTATTGCAGTGGTGCGGGGGGTTTAAAACTGTCATATAAAAGTGTTATACCTACGAGTTTTACATATAACATTTTTCAACATATTCCACTGCTGATTGGAAATTTTATTTACAAATGTATACAACTCCAAAAGCATTTATCAATACATTTCGAATTTCATTAAATTTGAACAAAATTATTATTTATTTATACCAACAAGCTTATTGTTGGTGTTTTTAAACACACAAGCCGCGTGTGGGCAATGCTTAAGAGGTGGAATCGAGACTGAAAAATTCAAATCCCGGCAATGGCATTGAATTTTTCAGTCCTGATTCCACCTCTTGAACAAAATTATTTGTAAGCAGTCTCATAGAAATATGCAGTTTTTAGGATTTTTCTCCAAATATTCATATCGACAGTACTGCCAAATTATTTCCGCCACTGAAATTAAAGGCTGGGTATATATAGCAAACGTTTTGTTTCAAAGTTGCTAAAACATTTATCCAAATAACTGTACCGAGTAGAATGGCTCAGGTGGTAACGTCTGTGGCCCGCATTCGGGAAGTCACGGGTTCAATCCCCGTGGCCGAACTTCCTAACCCATGTGTTTTTTTCTGAGGGGGGAGTCGCCAGGCGAATGATGTGAAGGATTTGTGTATCCTCCGAATTTTCTGTACCTATGTTTCGTTACATTCATAATTTCATTTCACTCTTCATCCCGTTAGGTTTCTTTCAGGGTTGGAAGCGTCGGCGAGCGTCGCGGCAACAGCACGGCAGGGGAACAGATGCGCTCTAGAAATTTCGTCCCCCGCATTGGAAGGCGAGCCACTGGTTTCCGGGCCCTCCACGGGGTTGTACTACTCAGGAAGGGGGGGGGGGGTTGCTTCTAATTGATAAAATTTAGAGACCCTGCCCTCTGCTCTGTCGTGGCAAGTTCCGGCCGCTCTTAGGATCCACTCGCCTCATCCCTCCTCCCGCGGGGTGCCTTTCGGCCGAGGTGCTAAGTCCCCCCACCATATTACCAGAGTCAATGTCTTCCAAGTTGGTTCATACTCGTGCTATTGAAGGCTATGTTTCACAACTGGTCCATCCGTGTACGTCGAAATAACAGTAGCGATACCTACACACAATATACTTTGGAAGGGTTGGGGAGCTCATTATTTGAAATGACATTTGGGCAACAGTAGGTAATCTTGATTTGAGTGGGAGAGTTGCCTGTCCAAAGGTGGATGCCAAACTCAAACGTGATGTGTTCGGTCACGTTTGCATTCATTTTGTTCGTTATTTGTTGCGGTTTTTAAATTTTTTTCTGTTCGGGCTCTGTGGGGTTTAACCCCAAGCCTCTTTCGATGCGCCATTATTGTGCTTGCGGTTTTATTTTGGGGGAGGGTAATTAATAGAAACGTCTAGTGAATGTAGTCCCCATGAATGTTGAACTGCAACCAAAATATCTAAAATCACTAAAACTAAAACACAGCTGAATATCATTACCAAATTATTGTTCGCTTGCGTTTAAAAGGTTCAAAGGCGTTCTTAGCTAAATATGACACACCAGCTTAACTCTTATCTATGTAAAACATCGTGTCGGTGCTGTTATAAACTCGATTTGATTTGGGTCGTGATAAAGCTGTGGTTGTATAAACGTTTACTAAAAATGTTTATTTGTTTTAGACCAAATTTACCATTTGTAATCACTCTTTAATATGGTGAAATGAACACTAGCTATGCACTAATTCGGATGAAGTGTGCCTCAACAAACATCCATGAAGTTTTATTCTCTTGCTTGCATATTATATACAATAAAGCCACTTTTTTAACTGTTTACATGTTGTCTATCCTGCAGGTCTAGACGATTATGGAATAAACAACGGTAAGAGTTTCATTTTATTCATCTAAGCGCTGAAACAGCTTTATAGACTCCATAACAGCTTTAATTTGATTGTTCTGTTCGGGCAGATATTTGCTGCAAAAATCGTAATGTGCATATTCTTAATTTCTGAAAATAGTATGTTCTAAGGGAAAAAAAAAGTCCCGCTTCTGAAGACTGTGGTCGATGAAGCTTAAGCGAAAAATAATCCAGCTAGTCGGGAAATGTCAGAAATGTTTATTGATATGCTTGATATTGAGGAAGTGGGGAACCAGAAATTCCTGTTGATAACGGAGATTTCCTGTGAAGAAAACCGGCGCCCATCCGCGTCCTTGCGTTTCCAGTAAAATAGCAAAACATCCTCACGTATTTAAACATGAAAATAGCCGTCTGTTTCACTGGGCCAAACGAATCTAAGTTCTGTATTAAGTTTCTTTGACATTTTCCCTAAGTCGTGCGTTGTGTATAAAACTTCTTAATGATATCACGCAATTTAGAAACTAACGAAGTACATTGGTTTCGCACTATGTAAAATTTACTTCATTCTAAACAAATAACAATACTGAAAGATGAACTTTACCTTCCACAGTACCTTTTACTTTCTCTACTGGTAAGTAGGGGAAGTATTGTATTCCACCCAAACATTCGATGTCGAGATTTCACCGGAAATATATGTTTTGAGACCCCCTGAATCCAAAAAAAGAATTTTTAGAAAAAGGTCCGTGTGTGTCTGTCTGTCTGTCTATCTGTGGACAGCATAACTCAAAAACGAAAAGTCGGTTAAAAACCAAAGTTGGTATTTAAGTTTAATGTCTTTCAAGGATGCGGCACGAAGATTTTGAAGAAAATAGCCCCACCCTAAACTACCCTTTACATGGAAAATTTTTCGAAAATTTTGATTTTCTTGAAAGTGGCTCTAACGATTTTGATTAAAATGTCATATGCTTGAGATATTTTTATGACAAATGAAATGTATATTTTGAATTTTCTGGCTATAGCCACTGTAATCGTATTTGCTCTGGACGACTTTTGCATAACTGGTAAACCGTTAGAGATACCTAGATCAAATCATACTATACAAAAAATATAGATCTTGCTAAAATACACAATTTATGTCTCAATAAATTTTCTTGTAGGGTGAACCATTTCGGAGATATTCCTTGTTATGTGTGTTATGTGTGTGAGTTTCGGAAAACTTAGAACTTTCGTGAAATGGAACATCGTTGTTCATTTGTTTTGCATGTTACGTGTGCAAAGAGAACGGAATCTCAAAGCTTTAAACGATTTGACAATTGCTCAATGCCTACTGTATTCTAATATTCCCCTTGCACCAATAAGGAAATAAGCAATAAAATAATTTCTACAAATGTTTATCTAAAAACGAAGAAGATATAGGAATAAGAGTTTGTAAGAATGGTTAGTACAAGAGTAGAGAAAGTCATGTGAGTGCAACACATCAGATTTTTTAGAAATATATCGAAGGAATCCTACAATTGAAACATTTAAGGATGTAACAAAATAATGCTGCCCCTAGTACAGAGCACTGCGTAGTACTTGAGTATGTTACACATTTTAAATCATTGCGCTTATGATACGTAGGTATTTTCAATTGCGTAGTAAAATTCTTCAAAGCAAAGCCTCATAACACATTATTAGAAAACAAATGAGTGCAACATCCGGTTCTCTATAGTCTCTGAAAATCAGTGTTGCCAACTAGATCTGGCCTTTTTGAGAACCTAGCTAGCTATAAATTTTCCAAAAAGCTACAAGTAGTGGCCTTTTTTCTAAGCTTCATTAGCCTTTTTCATTTTTTACTTATCTACCAGTACCTTTAAAATAATACATCATTTAATCTCGCTACTGCAGCTATTCCACATGTTAAGTAGCGAGAAGTTTCCAACGCTGGGGAACCCGTTATGATTCTTAGAATCCAAAAGCTACAAGGTTTCTTGGGTTTTCCGCTCGGGGCGCAAAGTGTTGCATGATAAACATGCTTAATACGCATTCTTAAGATCGCCAACGAACCGTTCAGTGACGTCAGAAAGAGATGTTCCAAGGTGTGTAGTAATTCATTTAAGTACATTAGTCTACATATTTATTACAACTGTAACCAAAATTCGGCAAGTGTAGGTCGTTTGTACCTGGCCGCTTAGAGTTACTCAACGTTGTCTCAGGTGGGTAACCAAAATACCTGGTGAAAACTAACCAGTCAACTGGAACCCGGACGTTTTGTTTTAATTATGTCTGGCCAAATCGGAACCTATTATTAAACTCCTCCTCCCCAACTACCACCTATCTCGTGTTCTTTTTAACCCCCTTTTCTCTTATTTTCCGCATTATTTTCCATGGTTTTCTGTTTTTCACACAGATATACAATTACACAGTATACAATAACACCCATGCCGGAGGCAGGGCTCGAACCCGCAAACTTCTGCGCGGCGTAGTGCCAAAGACATACACTCCAGCGACCACGGCTATAAGGGCCGGTTAGGTTTGGAAAGTCGATATGCCATCCTCACACTCCCAAGTTGTTTATTGAGTTTTTTAGAATACATTGCATAACAAAAATTATAGGCAATTTTTTTTCCTGATAGGTTTTGTTATTTAAGATATTTTGGTTGGATGAATATTTATGGAGCTACTATAGCAATTTCTCATTACTTCGCTGTTTCTGTGAGCTAAACCAGCAAATGATTGATGCATTATAATTCTGGGCCTTTAGCCATTCACTGGTTACCATTACAAATATAGAGAAAAATCACAAGTTTGTGTATTTTGTTGTTATTATTATTATTATTATTATTATTATTATTATTATTATTATTATTATTATTATTATTATTATTATTATTATTATTATTATTATTATTATTGTTGTTGTTGTTGTTGTTGTTGTTGTTGTTGATGATGATTTTGAAAACATAATGTGAACAAACACAATTAGGCAGAGAGTGAGAGAGATAGGTAATGAGAGTGGAGTGCTGGGATCTACCAGTATTTTAATAATTCCAAAAAGGATTTTTTTTTTTAAATTTTTGTAGCATTAACGATTGGTGGTCTATAAAAGCTTCAAGAAAAGCAAATAATAATCATTTACACAATCCTAGCAGTATAAATGGTCAAAATTTGCATGATTGGAGTGCCATAAAGGTTGCCTAGGTGTTATCGTACATGCTTCTTCTAAACCTGCAACATTTAAAACTTTCTGTATCAATGCCCTTTTGATTCGGGTTAGCAATGAGTAAGTATTAAGGATGGACCAATAATGTAACAATTAGCTTAGTGTAATGGTTACTGAAGTAATGGAGACAGCCAGCAGACAGTAACTAGTTACCAAGTCTGAGTGATTATCATTCATTCATGTACACTGGTAGCACTTATCAGGAATTAGTTACAACTCGTTGCGCAGTATTAAACTCTTCCAGAGGAGATCATGGAGAGACATTGTCATTCTAATATAACATTTGAAAGAAAAATGTGTACTAATTATACTAGCCTGTGAATTCAAGCTTTTTGTTTGTTGCCTAAAGTACATAATGTGATTCTTTATATTGTTGACGTGCTGAATCCGAACTTTCATTCCGTTTGCTTCTACCAAGTAACGTTTTCTTGCAAAACCACTATATTTGTGTTGTAGAATTAAGTGAATTTGACCACAAACTTTCTCATTATACTTTTTTATTTTGAATAAAAACAATATACAATATGTAGAACTTATTGAAATTGTGTGTATGGTTATTCTTACATGTTACTAGAGTGCTTTTGATCTGTTTTATCTTATTTACTTTGCTTTGTTTTGCCTTATTTACTTTACTTTTGGAATGCATCACACGCATACCCGTTGCTTCTTAGTTGAGAAAGTCCTCCTGTTCTTTTTCCTTTTAAGTTGTCTTCAGGTATTTCAGACGTAAACATCCAGCAACAGTCAGCAAGCATACTTTGGTCCAGCATCCCTGGTGCCTCCATTTGAACTCCTGAATGTCCTTGTGAAATCGTTTGCCTTGCTCTTCACTAAAAAATCCTAGATTAGAGAACAGGAAATGAATTTTCACACTCATGTTACCAGCAAGTTTCTTATATGCTTCAAGCATGTTAGCCACAATGTTTCGGTTGCTGGGATCCTTGTTGTTACCAAGAAATTTTAAAACAACTTCACAGAAAGATATCCACGCTGCTTTCTCCTTTTCATCCATCGTGTTTCTGAATGCTGCATCAAACATCAATTTTCTTACATCAGGACCATTAAATATACGTTCTTTTAATTTTGCTTCAGAGAGAAGTGGGACTTTCTCACATATATTCTTGAAGCAGTCTCTTTCCTTATTTAAAGCCTTCACAAATTGTTTCATTAAGCCATGTTCTGTAGCAGACGATTCTTGTATGTAATTACATTATTTTCCCCTCTTCTACATCAGACTCAGATGAAAACTGTTCAAGATTTTCTGGTCGCATAGGGATTGGTACATCAGGCCCATGGGGCACTGGTAAAATGGCTGACCATATGACTGGATACACAATGTGCTTTTTATTTTTAGAAATGTATCCCTTCACATCACACGAACAGAAGTAGCAGTCATTACTATGGTTCGTCTGCTCTCTCCAAACCATACATATTCCAAAAGATAGCAACGGTCCTCTGCCGTTGACCCAATGACGAAGTTCTTCAGGGCATGCTCTACATACTTTGTGCAGTGCCCAAGCTTTACTTTACTCTCCAAGTTTGATTTCAAAGTAGGCAAGATATTATATTTTCACAAAACCTGTAATATTACGCCTCTGCTTAGGCAATGTGTATTTCCCAGCTATATAACAAAAGTGGTCTGGATCATTTATACATGAGCGACGCGACATTGTAAATACTTTCGTATTGAAGTAACAGATCACATTCTACTCCATAATAAAGCCTGAAACTGGTTTCGTTTCCGGATGAAACACAGACTAAAGAAATGTGAGAGGAATTAGACTGGATATGATGTGCTCACAAAGAGTGCATTTATCACCAAAAAGTGGCCAATATTTATCTATCTTCCACAAATAAACATACACTAATGGCTAGGTAGCACGTTATCTCACTCTAAATTCCTTAGGCGCTCGCATCCCTAATCAGATAAGAAACATCCAGTGCCTTCAGTTTTTACTATTAACAACCTCAAAAGTATTTCAAATACATTTTGTTTTCAAATCCTGACATAACAAACTAGACATGTTAAAGCATTACAATATATATATATATATATATATATATATAATGATGTAGTAAGTTCCTACAAACATAAATTTATGCTATAAGGAACAAGAATAAAAAAATAAGATGAAAAAATGGTATGTAATAGGAACTTTCTGGCTTTGAATTTGATTTCAGCATGCTAAAAATATCCCAAAAACATTCAAACTTTGAAGGCAGGAATTTCATCACAGGCTAGTGTTATCTTTTTTTTTTTTTTTTTTTTTTTTTTTTAAATTAACGTTCTCCAACGTAATGTCATATTGGACGGTGAATGAAACAGGTGAAATGATGCTCAAATGAGCCCAGGTTCATGGAGCTTTAAGTTCCCCAACATTCATCTTCTCAGGATAAGGGAAAACCTTGGAAAAAAACCTTACGCGGATAACTTACCCTAAGCGAGATTTAAACTCGCGTCCTCTTGAACATGAGACCAACACGCTAACCAAGGCGGGCCTAGTGTTATCTGCTTTGCTACATATATACATATAACCAGCTGGGCCAATCCGAATATTTTGTGATGCTGGGCAATGCTTCAGTGCTTGGAAGTAAATGTTTCTCTCCTATAGGTTCATTGCCTTTCAAAATCACATTACCATGCTTTATCTGATATCGTAAGAGGCTATTTAAGTTATTTTATGCATGAGTAAAGTCATGTTTATGTTGGCAACACTTACATTTTCCTTTGCTATATCTGCATCATGTAATGTTTACATTTAGGTTCCCATATGGCTCAGTTCACCTGTATAACCTGTATAACAATGTGCAGGAATGTAGAAGCAAGTATGAATACATTTTAGACAAACCTTAAATCCAGAATGATTAAAAAAATAAATTACTAACAATATTTTTTCTCTGAATAAATAATATAAGCCTGTGATTTTTGTCCCCTTTATTTTTTTATGAGAAGAACCGTAGAAAGTGCAGCTGGTATGGGATGACCATAGTAATGAGGATTTTACACAGCTAGAGAAATTTCTTTTTAGATTGCATCAAATAACAAAATAAGTCTGTATCAATATCATTCATATTGAAACATAGTTACAGTTGAATCATTACTGGTAATCATTACATGTAACCATTGACATACTGTAACTGCGACAATTGTAACCATTTACTTGAAAATAATTTTCACATCCCTAGTAAGTATGTCGAGTTGGTATTGCAGTGACCAAAAATTTGCTTTCTAGCATTACGCATACTTGTAATTCTGTCTTTTGTTATTTATGAATAATGCTGCAATTAAGAAGCTCAAATACAAATATGGAATAGATTAAAAATGTCTTTAGCTATGGCTTTTAATAATTGCATTAGACAATTGTATTGGAAATAGTGACATCAGACGTTGTTACAATTCATTTTGCCATATTCATACAAGTCATGCAAATGAGCATATTCACTATCACTAATGCACTAAATGTTCCATTCATTCCATAATCTTAAGCAGATGTGGGTATTTCAAGAGATGTACCTCGCAGATTGCAGCAACCGGCAACACTTGGTAATGTCTGACATAGTGGTGGGTCACTTGAAGGGTTGAAATTTAAAGATCTTAATGAGGAAAATATGACAAGAACATTCACAGTTTTCTGTATTTAATGTCAGCAAGAGGAAAAGAAGATCATGTGAATGCATTCTAATCTGAAGTAAAGTTCAAACACTCAACTTGTGCTACTGATGCCCATGGCCGATCTAAAGGATTATACACTTGTTACTTAGAATAACTTTTACACGTTTTAACAAGGTTTCACTTATTGGTTACCTTAAGCTCCATATAACCAGAGTGCTAACATTGAATAAAATGTTCATGTAGTAAATAAATAAAAAAAAGACAAGCTTTAAATCAAGAGAATTATTCCAACTTATGTCCATATCCATAATCAAGTCTCTTCTGTTAACAATTGTACTACTATATGGGGAAAAATTAATTTTAAACTTTTTAATGATTGAGTAAGTGATTTTCCATTAGTATGTGGACTTACAATAACATGTTTTACAGGTGGTGGACCATGCTTCACAGGCTCCGGCCCAATCCAACTCTGGCAGTTCCTGCTGGAGCTGCTGACAGACAAGTCATGCCAGAGTTTCATTTCCTGGACGGGCGACGGCTGGGAGTTCAAGCTGACGGATCCTGATGAAGTTGCTCGCCGCTGGGGTATCCGTAAGAACAAGCCCAAGATGAACTATGAGAAACTCAGTCGTGGTCTGAGATACTACTACGATAAAAATATAATCCATAAGACGGCTGGCAAACGATATGTCTATCGTTTTGTTTGTGACCTCCAGAGTTTGCTGGGGTGAGTTCATTATTGAATCAAATATTTGCTTCAAAAATATTTAAACTTTAGTGCACATTAGGGGACTGCCTCCATAGCACAGTTGGTAGTGCACTTGCCTCTGGCGCAGAGGACCCGGGTTCGATCCCGGTACCAGTATGGGGATTTTATCCCCTCTGGGAGGTCTGGCACAGAGTGCACTCAGAATTGTTAGTCCCAGGGGGACCAATTGAGGAGCTACTTGATGGAAAAGTAGCAGCCCCAGGTCGTGAAGGCTGCATAACTGGCCAGGAGGGATTGGGACGCTGACCACATACCACCCTTCAGTACTGTACCCCACCAATGACACCTGTAGTGGGCCGAGGTTATGTTATGTGGTTGATCAAAAATAATAGATGAAGTGATGTTTTAAAGATTTAACTGATGAATTTGCTTAAGAAATTAATAGTAGAAATACCTTTTAAAAATTATTGTTAGCTCGAGATTGCTTATATCATCAGTTGTCATGTAGCTGCTCACATACTAGCATGTTTTCCAACATGCTTAGAACCATAACAGTTGAACAGCATCTGTAAACAAAAAAGACAAAAATAAAGGCCTATCTAAAGTTGAAAATCCGCGTTCACTTTCCACTGTAGTCATGGGGATAGTTATGATTAATTTCAGCCTTTTTATGCACTCAGAGAAAGTATGAGACATGTTTCACAGAAAGAACTGCAACAATGGCAGTGCACCAGAAGTGACGTGCAAATCCTTGCAAGAATATAAAATTTGTAGTTCAGTTTTTGGGCATTTAATTGTGATCTGGAATTTATTTTCTCAAAATACAGTATCATATTGTTTAAATGGTTCTTGCTGAGTCTGTGTTTTTTAATTTTGGTAGCTAAATGTTTTAAGTCTGTAACACCAGTCTTTGCTCACCGAGAATCTTCATGACCAAAGAAAACACAGAGTAAACCAAAAAAAAAATAACTTCTGAAAAGCCACAAATCCATTCACATTTTTCATATAATGCTTTAGTGAAAACTTATGTAAATGACCCAGGCCAAAATGACCTAGCTGTCGACAGGCCCTTAAACTTCACTCACTTGTAAATGAGCTGTTTTTATTACTGGTTACTTGTTTTATGCGCATTTCTGAGAGGTCCTAACTGCTTGGCTATTTTCATAATTTAAAAGTTTGATTTTTAAGTTCATTGCTTCATTCACCATGAACCTTTGACATGAAAAGAATTAAAAAAAAAAATCTAAAAAATTAAAAAAAAGAAGACGTGCACACAAAATATGGTTTAAAAGGCCATAAAATAAAATATTTTTGTATAACACTTCACTCAAATGTTCACTATTATGTATCTAAATGAAGTAAAATGCAACTTTCTAGCAACGTGTATCATTGCAATCCACCCCACTTTGGGGTTAGAGAAGAAACTTGTTAGTGTCAGCGACAGCAAACAAGGTTACGGACACATACTGTGATGTAGGTGCCTCTTAGATGCTGAGATATTCCTTCACAAGAAAATCACCCCAGGTCATATTTTGTAGGGTTTGAGAGTGCTTGTGTCCGAGACATACTCTGTTCAGTTTGGAGCAGCATTCTACTCTTACAAGTACTTTACTTTCACAATATATTGTAGTTAATGAGCTTTAGGATATAATTCTATGTCTGTATTAAGTGTGGAATGACATAAATTATTACTATGGTGTTACCTTTTGCTTTAAGGGATAGATGTGTGAGTTATTTTACCATGTTTGCTACGTGTTGGCAGCCACACACACACACACGCACAAAAAAAAGAAGAGAATGCACAACCATGCAGCTCACTATATATAAAGCATCACCCTTTTGTCCTACTAGTTATGTCACTCAATGACAATGCAGCTAACTCAACCCACAAAATACGCTAAACTCCCTAATACCATAACATCATTAACTGTTTGAGTTTTGTACAGTTGCAGATATTTCAAATATTGTATGGTAAATTATTAACGCTACACAGCTGTCCTGCCACAAAGCAATTTCCTAGTTTGATCTCTGTACATTCAATGTCATTCTAAGTTTGTACTTTGTATCACGCTTCATTGGATGAAAACCCTTATCCAAATCAGCCATTCATTTTATGCTCCCGTCATGTATTTTAAACACAGATGCTGTGAACTATTAACTCATCCTGTATAATCTGATAAAGTATGTTTATGCTTTAGTTATATATACAGAAAATATTTGTTAGATTATGTTAAGTAGAAATGAGCACAGAGATAATTGCTATTGTGCTCAGGTGGTGTTGTTTGTAACAGTAATGTACACTGCTTACAGGTACTCTCCAGAGGAGCTCCATGCAATGGTGGACCTGAAACCGGAGAAGAAGGATGATGACTGAAATGGGACGGTGCAAAAACAACATGGGAATGATCCTCTTTGCAAGACAAGTCTTGTTAAGGTGATGAGCTTCTCTTGTATTAAATAAACAGGACAGAAGAGAAGAGGCCATAGCACAAAACTATTGGCTACAAAGTGCATCAATGATCTACAGTGACGATAATATATACATATAAACCAAATTATCATTTCAGCTGTATAGCTGGATGATAATTATATTTTATTATGCTCTCTGTTTTAAATTGTATCTTAAGCTGCTAATTTAACTAAAGTCTTGGTGCGATGAGACAGCTGTTTTCGTTAGTGTTTATTTTCTTCATCAGAAAATGAGTATAAATAAGATACACAGAATGTAAAACTAAGATGTTGGCTATGTTTTAAATGTTTAATGGTCAAACTATCTTTTAAGAATTTCTTTTTATGTTGCTCACAATTTCGTGAGCAAAATGAGAGGAAACTCAAGATTGAATACTGTAAGAACGATGTAAAGATGCTGTTATTGCAAAAAAGTGCCTTGTATATACCGTATGCCATTTCACTCTAGGCTAACACTCAGTAATGCTACTTGTGATTTCATTATAGTAGTTATAATGATGTCATTCATTTTTTTTAGATTAAATGCTGTGTTTTTATCTTGTATTAAGAGTGTGTATAGTATAGACATTGTTGTGATGGTTTAGAAAAGTGGCACAAAAAAGGAACATAAAGTTTCTGGACAGGTACTGCTGTAACATACCAGTTTTTATATTCAAAGTGTAACTTTTTTTTCTCACAAAATTGTAAGAAAAATGTTTACTACAGATACTGTTTTTATATAACTTGCGTGAAAAGTTTAGCAAAAGAAGTCCTCTTGTTTTATTGGCCATATGTTGGCATTCTGTTGTTTATATGTTGTGGCATCACTGCATGCCCTGAATGTTTGCTGTGATGCGAGGTGCATAAATCGAGAGCTGTTTTCAATGCTTTCTCTCCATGTACACAAGTTGGTTTCATAGTCTCTATTAGCCACAAAATCTAATTCATTTACTTAAAATATTTCTAACAAATTAATAATGTGAATGAATGAACAGTAAACAGGATAAGAATGAGATGAAAATTGTGCTCTGTAATGTAGATATTTAGGAGCATGGACTGAATTATCTAGAGGGCTGTTGACTCTTTTATCATAGCTGTTGATCATTGGGTACTAATTACACCAGAAAATAATTGCTACTTTAAAAGTAGTACTGAAATGTACCTAGCAAAAGTTATATTATATATTAATTCAAATTATCACTATTAATAGCATTGCTTGACTCAGTTTTTCCTTGCTTAAATGATACTTTCATACTGAAGAAATTATTCCAGGGAATATGATATTTGGATTAAATCTCCTAACTGAGTGCTTGAAAAGTTAATACTTTGTGCCTCATCTCATTAATTTATACAATGGAAATGATCATTAGATATCACTGAGAAATCAAATGCATGTTAATCACTAACATATGCTGATAAGCAGCATGGGTAGTAAAAGAATCTACACATTTAAGGAAGGAAAGATTATGCCTCTGAAATATGCATTTTACATGCAGTTTTATTTCAACAACAGGTTAATGAAAAATTGTATAGGTTGATCAACACTAATGATGGTTCACAATTAACCGGAAATAGAAATTAAAATCAGAATGAGAATGGAACAAAAACAAGACTAAAATGACTGGTAGATGATAGCATGGAAAACGGAATGTCTATCGACCACAGTTCAATAAAAATGCAGAAAGTTAATATTGTATATTGTGAAGTCATCTTTGTAAGTGTGTAGTGATATTTTTTTTCATTTGCTCGCAATTTAGCCAAAATAATTCCAGTTATAGAATTTCATTAGTCACCGGCTTATTATCCACTCACTGTAATTTCTGATTCTCCATGCAAAAGCATCATTCCAATGCATATATCACAACTAGAGAGAATTCGAGCAGCAGTAAGTGTTCATGCCACTTTGAATAATTTCTACCATATAGACAGCTATGCACAATATAAATCCAAATTGCACTTCCTAGGAATAGGAATTAAAAATTGATCTGGGTCTCCAGTTTTGGTTTTGGGGGAGCCATTAAGCTTCCTGATTGTAAATGCACCCATTCTAATTTTGATGTTCCTATTTCCAGTTATTATGAACAAGCCTAAATCCTATGACATGAAGCAGAGCTTCATATGGATCGAAGTTGCAACTGTGTTTGTTAAGAGCTTTGCAATGGTTTTGGACTATTTTCTTTTGCATGTGATAATGGCAATTGTTGTGAGCGAGTCTATAAGATCTGGCAACCAAATGGAACATGCAAACCTTAAAATAAATTTAAAACCTGCACTTTCCCACAGTTCTTTCACAAGAAAAAAAGAAAAAGAAATAAAATATATACTAGCAATAAGCAAACAATTTTGTGTGCACATGTCAGAACTGCAATTTAAGTTACCATGAAGGTTGATTTTAAATTCCATGCACATATAAAGCTCATCTGCATAACTTTTAAATAGCTCTATGTGTATAGTTCATAAATTTTCATTCATTTTTACCTCATAGGCAGTAAAACTATAATCCAACTTGATTTGGTAAAGAAGATAATACATCAGCATTATAAGATTTAATATTTTAGTAATAAATAACCAAACAATAAGAAACTAATCCTTGTCCATCTCACCTAATAAAATACAAATTAAATTTACCTCAGGTTTTATATTAACACATTATAAGGAAATTATTTTATATCGTATTACAGTCACCTTCATAAAACACATAGGAAATTGCAGCTTTGTCATATTGCACTTACTCTTAAAACAGGCATATTGAATCAAAGATGGATGCACATTAAATCTCTCTCTCTCTCTCTCTCTCTCTCTCTCTCTCTGCTGGTTATTCAGGGGAATCTAGAAGAAAAGAGGGAAGGAGGAAGATGAGAAACAAAGTTCTCTTTAGCTGCCTTAATTGAGAAAATTTGAAGTTTTGTAGTTTTATTCACTTTTCAGGACTTTGTAAGATTTATGTAAACATTTATCAATAACTTAAATAGCATTAGAATTTATTGTTTTAATGAACCACATCTTCACAACTTAAGGAGATAACACTCCTGCTAAAATTATAAAACTTGAAAGTTCATTTTTTCAGATGAAATCTTCCAATTTTTTACACCAGGTCCAACTTCATTTTAAATTATTTATTTTGTCTAAATTTTAATGATCTCATTATTCCACTTATTTAACAAAAACTGTGGAAAGACTTGCATTAAACTTGCAATATCTAGCTACACATCTAGTAATTAAAAACTAGAACGACTAATTATTACATAACTTTCATACGCTTCATCAGCTTTCCTCCCAGCAATGTTTGTCTTGAAAAAAGCCCAAGAATGTTGTATTACTTTCCTGTAAAGATTAAAATAGCTTTTATTGTTTTAAAATGTCTGCAAGAATTGTTGTAGGTTTGCTTTAGTTGCTAATATATTGAACTAGTTATTTTCTTTTGTATGTAGGCGTGAAGAATTGTTGGACGACTGCAAATTAAATGTTGAATGACATTAATAAGTCTCTGTAGATGAAAAGTGTGTGGACAGCATAAATTTATTATATGGTATACGTATGTACTAATTATATACATACATGAATTTACATACTCATTACCAAAAACATTATTACCATCCTATTTTTTCATTGACCTAGCATCACAGGTGTAGTTGTTAAATAGTAAAATATTTTCTTTTGAAAATAAACATATCTGCATTAAAATTGCATAGAATTAATTTGTTACTAATAAAATCAAAGCATACTTTTTCACAAATATGTTACTTATGCTGTAATGTATTATTTATTCGAAGCTTCCATCAAAATGTTTGCTGTCATCAGACTTTACCCACTAAAGACAAAGTCAATTTATGGAGATCTGAACTCGTCGAGTCACATGCATAATTGTGCTTAAATGAAAACAACAGTTTAATTACTGAAACTAAAAGTTTTTAACTAAGTCAGTATTTAAATAGCAAGAATTTATTAACTATGAATGTGATTAAAAATAAATAAATGAAAAGTAAATGTTATATGTATGACTGACAAATTTATGTTGTGTGAGTTGTGGAAATATTCTACATTATTTTACACCAAAGGAAAAGAAGCACTGGAGAAGATGGCTAATGTATGAATGTTGTTCTCTTGTTCTTTCAGATAGCCTAAAATGGGTTTGCATTGTAAATTGCTATTATATTATGGTTAAAGATGGGCACCTGAAGAAAAAAAAAGTGTTATCCCATGAGAAAACATAAGTTCTGTACTTACAGAATAAAGAGCAAAATAAAGTTGACTTCTAAGATATCATCAGGTTTACAATTTTTTGGGCGCCTTACCATTTTAAGATTACTGTAGTACTTCAGCACGGTTAGTTCATGCAGTGGCTAGTGGTTTGCCTGGAGAGGCTTATAGCCTTAGACATTAATTTCACTATCCTATTCAATCAGCTTACTGAAAATGTAACTAATGTTGCTCTTTTTTGTTCAGTTTATGTACATGTCTAATTTCTCAGGCTCCATAATTATATAACAGGGTTTACGTGCTTTTCAACACACTTGGGCAGCATTTTTAACCTGCTCACTGAGGTGCAGTAACACCCAAAGTTCATGCAGAAACACCAACATTTATCACATCCTAGTATTACTCCCATGTAACCAATCACCATACTTGTGAAAGATTAACATTTCTGTATACCCATTTGTATTCATATGGATCTTTTGTTCCCAGGCTATGTTTAAATTGCCTGGGAACAGGTCCTAACTGCTATTGTTACAATCTATACTCAAGTCTGATTCCAACTTTTACTTCGATTCCTATTAATGTATTCAAAGATCTGATTATTGTTTAGTTACTGTAAAGCAGTGATGTACTACTCAGACACTTTATCTCTAGCCCTGGAATCTAGTGCTAGGAACGATCCAAGTTAAGAAGGCCTGTGCTATGCCAAAGTAACAACTGAGCATTGTTGTCCTTACTCCAGTGTTGCCACTTGTGCACTTCACTGTATCGTGTTACCATTGTTGCCAGTTTATTTTTGCATTTATCCAATTCAAACTTTAATTTTAAGTAATAAATACTTGAGGCAGATCCAGTATCAACAGTGCAAACTCCTGTAAATAGCAAATGAAAGGGCTATGTGTTTAGCCTTATGCTTTAGCTATTGGGTAAGCTGGAAAAAACAATCACAGAAACCATAACTCTGGCCTTCTATGATATAATTTAAAGTACGACTGCATAAAAGACATGAAAAGTCCTGTTGCTGTCCTGATACGATCTGAAAGCTCAAGTTAAAGTGTGTGAGTAGTAACTAAATTATTCACATTTGCCACCTGCAACACTTATACTTCCTTCATGTTGTTCAAAAGCTGCACAAAATGCTATAGAGCAATTCTGCATGTGACTAACTGACATTTACACTACATTTTCTTCTTAAAATGTCTGTCTAATGGTCAATATAAGTGTAAAAATGTTATTTTAACAACATATGATAAAAGAGAATACATTGGTGGTTGGGTTAGGAAATACAAAAACCTTAAAAAGTGAAACAATTACTTAATAATGAGCGCTAAACTTTTCGTGACTGACATTTTTGTCAACTGCACGTCCAACTTCAAACGTTTGTCCTCCGTTTTCTCTGAAAGTTTTCTTATTTGATTTGTTCTGAAAAATCACTTGAGAGAGGAAGTTCTAAGCTTTCAAATGACCTGAAAAAAGGTTTGGCATGTTATTCTCATCTGGAGATATTTATTCAAAAGGTCAGCGTGACTAACTGACATGAGTTTGTGACTGACATTTGCGAAAATTGTAATACCTTGTCTTTGTTTTACATGGTATAACATATGGTAAATCATAGTGATACGTATTATACGTTACATACACATAATACATACAGGTGTGTAATTGCATTCATCATTTTATCCTCTGGAGAAGCATTAAAGTCATGCAACATAAACAGAATAAACAGATGTTGACAGCTCTCATTTCTTATCACAGTTACATCATTGCAAGTATAAAAAGCTGACTCAAAACCATAACAAAGACGACACATGAGAGCACACAGCACATATCACATACCTACTTGTAACACACTAGTTACTGGATTGGACTCCTTATAGTACAGGAACGCTAAATGCAGTAGCCTCATAGTACACGCGTTTATCACTACCCTGTTTTTATTTCCGAAAGTTGTGCATCATTCTGACACTTTCCGCACATGAAAGAAAAGCATATTCCACAACATATAAACCTAATACTTTCACATAATGAACCCACTGAGTGGACGGCATAGGTGAAATACTTTCAAATCTTTTGTCGAGAAATTCTTTTGCTTCTTCAATTTCAGGCAGAGAAACTTCAAGAACACATATTTTGGTTTTCTTTCTAACAGTATAAACAAATTCTTCAGCACTCTGAATCCTGCTTCTGACTTTCGCAGCTGTGCATGCCATCCTCTTCACTTATCCTCCAATCGCATCTACTGCCCCGTTTCCGTGATAGGATTCAAAGAAGTGCCATTCAATTTGGATTCCAAATACTTCGGAAAGATATGTCACATGGCTCAATGTGTATTTCTGCTTAAAATGACAAGCAGCTCCATCAGAAAACACTTTCACAAGTTCAAGATTCAGAACAATATCCAATATTTCCGAAAATATATTCCTTAAGCAAATATCAACTGCATATGTGTCATGCGATACATAATCAAACACCAAAGCAAAAGATTGTTTCTGAATTTCACCAATATCTTCTTTCCTATACCAGGCAACAGCAGTAAATATTGAGATCTGTGTATTGTTCCAGTGGGCAGCTCCTTGCATGTGTAGTTCAGAAAGAAGTCGATCTGTATCACAGCTTCACTAATTGCAACATTTTCCCGAGCCTTCTTAAAGGCCTCGGATTGCTGTCTTTTTACATAAACGTGATTTAGGAAACGTGACAGGCAATTGGTCAGTTCATCAATGCAGTCTTTTACAGACCCATTTTAAACTTCTATTTCCATTCTTCCATTACGTGAACTCCACAGCTTCCATTTGCATGGAGAATTAGCAAGTTTATCCGAAATGTCTGCTCCACTCAATCCCGGGCACTTGGAACATCCTTCCTGCACACATTCACTCGATTTCTGATCACAAACCACTTGTGCTATGAACTTCCAAAATTCAGTCTCAGTGAGTAGGTGATTTTTACACAATGCTTTGAGAAGAAACTTCGTATTTTCATGTATAATGCAAGTGCACACATTATGTGGGATCTGACTTTGAAGACGCACGTGAGCAGGGCGTAATTCAGCGAATTTTGTCAACCCCACGGACATTTCTACTCGGTCTTGTAGAAAGAGTGCATGTGCTTCTTTTAATGTTACCACTAGATACCTAATGCGAACTTCTTATGTTTCTCCCTGAACATGGATTTCAATAAAATCATCTCTTCCAGGAGCTTGGTAAGATATTGAATCATCATGATAGAACTTGATGATTGCACTTTTAAGTTCCTCTGATAGTTGTTTCCCTGATACCGGGACAGAATGCTTTGGTTTTACAACATGTAATCCCTCTTCAACTGCTAATGTATGAATCGAATCATTTCTTTTCTTTTACGTGGAGATTGGAGCAATGCCTCCTCAACACGTTTTCTGCACTTTCCGAAATACTGTTTGCTTTTGAAAGCGGTTGATGTTGATGGAGTATCCTTATCAATCCCTTCTTGGCCTCTTATCTTCTGTCTTGACCGCTGTGGTTGCTTATATCTCCTATATTCAGCTTTGAGGTGTTCTCTTCCTTGTTTTGTTTGTTTCAGTATTTCTTTTCCTTTCCTCATATTCAGTTTTATTTTTCTCCTTCCATTGTGCATAACTGCCTTGCTCCTTCAGACGTTGTTTGTATTCACATTGTCTTTGGGCTGATGTTTTAGCCATGGAGTCAGAAACGGACTGATACGTCTATCCTGACTGATGTCTCACAAGCAACTGTATGCGTATGATGACCACGGGATGCCCACACTAACTGTCCGTTAGTCACGTGTTTTGTGGGAAAACTAATGACTATATGGGAAGACTTTCTGATACTTTTTTATTTGTTATATTGTAATGACACAGAATCAAAAAGGATATTTATTTCAGTCTATTACTTTTCCCTCCAGAGGACTTTATCCTTATTTACCGTGACTAACTGACATTGACACACAGTAATAATTAAAGAGGCTCTAAGGATTATTTATAAATGTCGAAAATTATTAGCCATATACACGTTTCGAAGACGAAGAGTCATTGTGTGATGTACAGAACAAAAAAATTAAAACAGTTGTACATAACTCCTGAAATATTGATATGAAAATCACCATTATTCACACTTATTTTTAGTGCTTTGGAAATATATGGGTAAGAAGTGAAATTTGAACCCATATTCACGTTTAAAAACATTTATTTTTCACTTCATAAGATACTTTGGAGTATCTAGCATCATCTTTCCTCAGTAAAAAAAGTGAATAATTAATTTCAAATTTTAACACTCGGTATGACATATTCGCAGAATTGCTCTATATTTCTGCTACTGCTAGGACTTACTGATCATATACAATAATGAAATTAAAACTGAACATCAAGATTAATATATTTTGTTGGCAATGCTTGTCATGTCAAGTATAACTGGAGTGATTTATTTGCTGAAGGCAGAAAGCACAAAACATTGTGCATTTGTTAGTTATATTTAATTTAGGGTAAATATTTGATCATACATCATATTTGTTCACTACTTAAAGGTAAGTAATAACCATCTATAATTATAAATACACAAGATTAGTGATGGAAAGGGGCAGACCACCAGTTAATGAGGTCACATCTTATTTATCTTTTCCAAACTTTTATATCCACATGACTTGTATCAGGTTAGCAAATAGCAGCCAAGAGGGGCCAGGGTGCTGACCACGTCCCACCCTCCTGTTGCACTTCACTCATGATGCCTATAGTGGGCAGAAGTGGGAGACGCAGTGTCTGGGCAGTAGGCCTTGGCCCCGAAAGGGCTGTTACACTATGGGATTAGTTAGACTTGTGTTAGAGAACTCAACCTCAACCAACAAATTTTTGTGATTGAAAGTAATTTAAGAAATAAGTAAAGTCTGGATTTACTAAATTCAGTTATTTTGTATGAGCAATAAATAGGTAATTAATAAATCATTACACCATTACAGAAACATGCACACTTAGGCTCTTTAATGGTAGTTTTAGAACTTCATTTCTTCCTTGTTACATTGGTGACTATATTATAATAAAAATGTGTGAAAAAAAATAAAAACAATATGGAACTTCAGAAATATTTGGTAAGTCTGTTTAAGAAAAAAAGTAAATTCTAATTGATTTTCTGTTTCTTTATGTCAAATTTAATGCTGTTATAACTGGCACTCTCTGGAATGAAAATTAACTCAAATATTGTGTGAATACAGGGAGAGTAAAAAATCTCCAAACTGCCTGAGCAGTGTTTTGCCTTTCCACGTCCTCTGCGCTCATTGTAGTCTGCTGCCATGGGCGTCGCGAAGGGGGGCAAGGGAGGGCCGCGGCCCCCCCTTGGAAATTAATGAACTTAATGTGCTGACTATTAAACTATTATTTTAATTTTTATGTTAAGAACAATTTCTGTTTAGCGCAAATTTATACGGTTATCCGCAACAAATACTATAACTTTTGACAACAAAATAATGAATTAATATTATCTGATTGCAAAATTCTAACATTTGCCCCCCCCCCCCGAAAAAAAGTCTGCGACGTTCATGTTATTATTGTATCTTGCAAGTTAAGCTTTAAGTGGAGGGGATTGCAGTGTTATATATCATTAAATAAGCTATCAAACTATGTATATTGTGTCGTATGTGCGTTGTTATTCTTTGTACTGATATCGATATTCATTAGACATGTAGGTAAATGATAGGTTATGTTGTCCCATTGAGATCGTATATTTAAATTGGTATAGTTCCATGTATAACGTTTTAGTAATAATATTTTATATCACCGAATACAGTATTTTAGGCGATTATAAAAACAGTATATCAACCTAACTTATTTAATGTAAAGAAAGCTGAAAATCTGGGAGCAACTGACTGCATTTTCTCAATGTACTATGGTCTACTGTCATTTGATTTTAATCAAAATCGTCAGAGCCATTTTTGAAAAAATTAAAACTTTCTATGTAAAGAATAGTCTGGACCTTCTAGAGGGTCCTGGATTAGGGGTGGAGTTATGCTGTTCACAGACAGACACTTTTCTAAAACAGCTGCTTTTTTTATTCATGGAGTCTCAAAACATGTATTTCCGGTGAAATCTCGATATACATTTTTGGATGAAATGCAATAGATACCATACTAACTTTACTATGCATACGTGACAGAGAAAGGAAAAAGGAAATGCGATAGAAACACTTGACTATCGGTAGCGTAACTGCACAAAGTCTTGGTTTTTCATCACAATTAAGCGACAGCTTTCCGAGAACAATTAAACTAATTTTCCTGTAGGTTGCAAAGCAATACTTAACAATAAAGCATTGATCATTATCTGTTTGTAAAAGTGAATGTGGTCGAATTTGACCACATTTGAAATATTTGTTGTTTATTAACTAGTAGGGTAGGCTACTGTTTATTCCATTGAAGTTCGAAGGAGATATTCATTACAAAAATTAAACGCATCTTATTTGTGTAGTGAATATTACAGATGCAATGCGATCATTCTATTATGTTACAGTACCTGGGTGACCGAGCTTCGCTCGGATTTTCTTTTCTTTTCCTTTTGATTAATCGTTTATCTACTTATTTAGATAAACTTGAAAAGCAAAATGTTAGCTAAATATAAATTTTTATCCTAATTGTTGGAGCTGTTTCCATGACGAGACCTTTAATATCCTGGCTTGTTTGTTGAAACTGGCCCATTAAAAGAGAAATTATGGCCAAAATAAGGCTTAGAGTAATTGTGACTGTTACTCGTAAAATTGCGTTGTTTTTTTTTTTTTTTTTTTTTTTTGTTTGTTTCTTTCTTTCAGGAATGATGCCTATATAGATAAACTTAATAAGCAAAACCCTGTCTGAATACAAAATTTGATCGAAATCGTAAGAATTACTCATTTAACTATATAGGAATATAAATATTGTAGGTACTTTAGCTTTTGTACATTGGCACGGTGGGACTTTTGTTTTCGGTATGTTTCACTCGCTTTTGTTCAACTGAAATACACGTTGCCATAGAATTTCAACATCCAAATGTGGTTTTCAAGGGAAAGCAAAATTCTTCCAGTAATCTAATTCGCAACGAAAATCTAAATTCTTCACTACGAAAATGGGGAAGCCCGCAGCACCCGAAAGCAGAACAAGGGTTAAAAACAGAACTATCCATAAAAATCAGTGTATGTTAAGAGCGTTCGATGATGTGTCGAGAACCCTTATGAGCTGTGCAACTGACACGAACGAAGAGAAATTGTTTACTATGGATGAAAACCAAAGGAAAAAGTTTCTAAGGGCATTAAAAGATCGGGGCTCTATAAAAGTTGTCGGTTCCGTTTGTCGGAGAAGAAGATCGTGGTGCCGGAGGAGAACTTGTTCACGAAGGAGAAGAAGTTGTTCAAGAAGAAGGAGAAGTTGTTCAAGAAGAAGGAGGAGGAGTTGTTCAAGAAGAAGGAGAAGGAGAAGTTGTTCGAGAAGGAGGCGTAGAAGTTGCTCAAGAAGAAGACGACGTAGGTCCCGTTGCCGAAGGCGAACTGGAGATATGTGATGGAACTTAACAGTTACAAATCAAAGCCGGTATCATTAAGCATCAGCTATAAACCTTGCAAAATTAATTAGTGTATAAAAATAATCGTTGCGATACTACTGTATTTAGGCTTCTAAATTATACAAGTAATGTTTACTCAGCTTCAGTAAATATATTTTGACCAAGCATATATACCTGTATCAATTTGTAAAAGTGGAGAAAGCGTTGAGACATTGTTTACACATATCTGGTTATTGATGGTAGGAGTACATAGAGTCTCGAACACAGGTCCCTGTCATCCTGTTCATATACTCACACTAACCTAGGTGTGCTTACCTAATATGGGCTGCACGTGAACGGCACGGGGCCGTTTCACATACACATAAGCATATACACATTCTCAACTCTGCGTGAAAGAACAAAATCGTATGCAAGATCGTGTGGCAAACTATTGTATTTCCTTTGATTAATGTCCAATATTTGGCTGTTCAAATATACATACTATCCAATTTTTTGACAGGAAAAATACAAAGATGCACATATTCACTTGTTAAATCCAATTAAAAAAAGAAATTCAGATCGAAAGTCAGGCATGTGTTGAGTATAAGAACAGGAACCTATTTATTGAAAAAATCTAACACTTGGTTTAAAACCTTGCCAATCTAGCGGATTTCAATCTCTCCATTAGGTTTATACTCGCGTCCGCGCATGCGCTATAGCAGCAAGATGTCGTGAGGATCATAGGCTCCAGCTTCTTCTTATTATGATTATGACTATTATGATGATTATTATTATTTATTATTATTATTATTATTATTATTATTATTATTATTATTATTATTATTATTATTATTATTATTATTATTATTATTATTATTATTATTATTATTATTATTATTATTATTATTATTATTATTATTATTATTATTATTATTATTATTATATCATCGTTACTGTTATTACTATTATCATTATGGTTCTCATTATTCACCTTGAAGACATGGGCGTCGCGAAGGGGGGCGGAAGGGGGACCGCGGCCCCCCTTGGGAATTAGTGAACTTAATGGGCTGACTCTTAAACTATTATTTTAATTTTAATGTAAAGAACAATTTTAATGAGCACAAATTAATACGGCTATACGCAACAACTACTATAACTTTTGCCAACAAAATAATGAATTAATATTATCTTGATTGCAAAATTCCAACATTTGGCCCTCCCCTGGAAAAAAGTCTGCCGACGTTCTTGCTGGAATTACCTTGCAATTATACAATACTTTGATGATATTTCACAAATAAACGTAATTTGCAATTAATCACATTATTTTACAACCTCAAATCAGATTTTCCCTAGTTTTGATCATTGAGGTCATCTATGAAAACGCGCAATATGTATAACTAAAATTATTTATAGTTGTTTAATGTATTAAAATATGCACAGCATATATTTCAATGATAAAAATCTGATGTGCTATATACAAATGATTTTCTTTGCTCACTCTTGCGCAAAGTATTCTTACCAAGGCTTATCCTTCTATATATTCATGTTAACAGAGATAAACTTTCATTACACATTATAAAGGATTCATAGGTGAAAGCGATAGACAAACCGTCTCCCCCACCCCTCGCTCTTTCTCTTCGTGTCAAATATATTGCTATTTTCAAAAATGATAGCTGTCGTAATTGTGTTATTTATTTCATTTTCCTCTGCGCTGCATTTTCATATTGTTGTAAAAGAGTGGCCACACAGCTATTCTTAGAAGAACAGCTCAGTCAATAAAATACTGTCTTAATAGGGAAAGAATGTCAGTATCACATTCTGTTTTCGT
Organism: Tenodera sinensis; assembly: GCA_030765045.1. Taxonomy (NCBI): domain Eukaryota; kingdom Metazoa; phylum Arthropoda; class Insecta; order Mantodea; family Mantidae; genus Tenodera; species Tenodera sinensis. Next base: position 298,773,160 of record CM060964.1, on the reverse strand, counting down.
TTATTACATTATTATAAGGCCTTTTAATAAGGGCTACGTTGCAATTATAACCTAAATCCTAAAGAAAGTGAAAAAGGCGTGTTGAAAGCTCTTAACAAAGTGCACGATTATGTGGCACACTGTTGTTCCTTCCTCCTACAGATAATTTTCATTTCTGTTTTACGAAATATTACACAATGAGAGCTTTGTTTTTGTTCAAGTAAAACGCCTGCGTTGACATTTCATGTTAGAAAACAAGAAAAGTAGAGTAGAGACACTTAGATACTACCATGGGATTTGAATTATACCGTAAAATGTAAGCTGCACATGTGAATATCGGTACTACGTGACTCCCGTGTGACGTCATCAGCAGACAGCTCTAGGAAGAGCGATTGCGCGGGAAGAGGCCCCCCGGTTCAGGGACATGCTATTGGCTCTTCTTCAGAAAGAGTCCCGTAGCACTTGCCGGCCAAATTTTAAGTCCGAAGCTACTTACTGCGCATGCACCGACATTCGTTAGCAGAATCGCCACTAGGTTGCGCTGCACGCGCTAGCTGTCCTAGCAGACGATTTTCACATCTGTCAACATTGCTTTTTCAACCACAATAGATTTTGTTGCCAACACGCTAAACACTTGCACGCGCGTCGGCTAATCAACACCGCCAGCGCGACTCCATACAATTCCTGTGTACAGAGGTATTTTTTAGAGGTGGCGTGTGTCGTAATGTTGCGCAGTAGTTCATGGTCTAGTCCACTTGTCTATTGCAAGATAAAAGGGGTGTCTGGTTAGTATCTTTTCGACTTCTAGCCCACTAGCCAGCAGGCTGCTGGTGGAAACTTACCCCCACCATCGCTTTGCGTGACGCTCGGATATGCGCGAGTGACAAGGTCACGCGCCACCTCTAAAAAATACCTCTGTACATTATATTATCGTTTTGATGTGTACATTATTGTTACTGCCCACACAGATATATCGGTAGCGCGACTTCATACTATTGTTGTGTGCATTATTGTGTACATTATCGTTATTGCCTTGTTACTGGGTTCACGAAATGCTGGCTTGTTTTATTTATTTATTTTTTTTTTTTTTTATTTTCGAGTGGAGAAAAAATCCATTTACGGAGCCCCATGCGATGGGATGGCACAGAGGGGGGAATGTAGGCTTCGCCCCAGGGCTACCCACTAAAAAACTCCACCGGAAGCGCTGAATTAACACTATTTAATTTTTGTTATGGTGTGTAGCACGGCATCACATTCCCTGCATAGTATTCGGGTTCTCAGCAGGCCCTCGTCGTATAGGAATTGCATACATTCTTCCTCATTATAGCACAAAGGCGCTAAATCTGCTATGTTAATGAAGTGAGTCATGGCACTCTCACAACTTGTTTCTAACAAGTTCTCTAGCATACTGCCGGGTCCCGCTAAAACATTCAAATTTAAGATTGGCAACAAATTAATGGAGAAATAGTGCTGTTGGCAGCGCTGAATCAACACTGCAACTTCGGCAACTTTCGTAAGAATTCGTTTACACTGCCGAGTGGGACTTCGACGAAATTCTCTCGAAACTCTCACGGGACTCTTTCTAAAGAATATCCCATGCTATTTACCAGCTGGTACTTGTTATGGGGTATTTCTGTTATACCCTTTTGTGGTATTTTTACGTTAGCTATTCAGTTCATTGGATTCTGTGATTGGGCTTTTAATAATGGCTCTGGGTACAGCTAACATATTTTCCATCTCTGAGAAAATAAACATTCCTGTGCAACTTGATGCCCATGTGGATCATATCTTAATTTGCCTGTATCAACATTAAATACCATAGTGACAAAACAGAGTGACACTGAGAAATGTTTTGCAAGCAGTACCACTTTCTCTAAGGAGAGGACATCATTAAAAACACCGCCCTCTAGAAGAAGTAGAGACTTCTTTTTTAATGTAGTTCAAATAAGCTTGAATGGCAAACTCCATCAACGGCACAAATTTAAAGGAGAAACCTCTCTACATTACTGCTCAACTTGGCATTAATAATTTCAAGGCATCAAATGCTTACATTAATCCCGTTAGGAAACAGAGTAATTTGGTTTGCAAGTTCTTTCTAGAAGAAGTGCTAGTGTAGATGTTAACATATTATCAAATGAAAGGAAACTGGCCTCCTTTTTTTAACCTACTACCAAGCAAAACCCTGACCTACAAAGATGAGCTGAGTCATGGTGATACAAAATTCAAGCTGCAGGTGACTGTAATGCTCAGTTGCAATGCAGATGGCTCTGATAAATTATCTCCACTTGTTACTGGGAAGTATAACAAGACACGGTACTTTAAGGGGGTTAAAACATTGCCAACCAAATACAAGAGCCAACTCAAACTCCTGGGTCATGACAGCAATATTTGAGGATTACCTGCTCCAACTGGATTGTCAAATGGATGCTAAGAGCAGATGAATCCTGCTCTTTATGGTACAGTGTGCAGCACACCGTAAAGATACAACTGCCCTAAAGAATGTTCAAGTAATGTTCTTTCCTCTAAACTTCTCCAGCAAGCTACAGCCATTGGACCTGGGAGTTTTTTTTTTTTTTTTTTTTTTTTTTGGTAGTGTTTACTGTCTGCTTTTACTACATCAACACCGCATGTTGTGTGTTAGATTGTATTCTCTTTGCAAAAGAGAAGCGATGTTTTGTTGTTTGTTGCTAAGGACGCAAATAAAGAATTTGTTGTTCAGAAGCCGAGTTATTTGTGTTTAGATTTTATAAAGTGTTCACCATAATTAAATGAAATTGCACTTCATTTAGTTTGTTAACGTGTAATACGTAACATCTGGCGACCGCGACAGGACTGGTTGTGCAGTTATTTTAATTGATGAAAAGAAAACACGAAATATAGACAGGCGTAATAAAATGGTGGAAGTGATCTCGTCAAAAAGAGAAAGAACACAATTACGCCGTTCGTTTTCTCGAGCTTATAATGCATTTCAGAGCAAGATCAAGGAAGTCAATATAGTACATGAAGATATTTTGACATGTTTTAAGATCCTCGAAGACAAAGCTGATAGATTATTCGCACTTGACGAACGAATCCGTGACGCTTGCAGTGTTCGCGAAGTTGAAAGTGAAGATGAAGCTACGGAGTTTGAAGAAATAGAAGCATACCGTGACAAGTGGGTAATAGCTAAATGTGAGTATGAAAAGTCTGTAAGAGCTGAAGTGCAGTGTGATGCTTCTTCTGTGAGGTCAGTTACGTCCCAATCCAGCAGACTGCTCACGAAATTGCCGAAGTTGTCACTTGTCAAATTCTCGGGAGATATTAAGCAATGGCTACCATTCTGGGCACAGTTTAAGAGAATTCATGAAAGTAATGAATTACGGGACGTAGAAAAAATTCTGTATTTAAGAGAATCTATGACCCCAGGCACGAGAGCCTACGAGCTGGTAAATGGATTTCCCCCGACTGCCGAGAATTATTTTAAAGCTGTACGACTATTAGAAGAGCGCTATGGACGTAGAGACTTGCTAATAGAAATTTATGTGAGGGATATAATTAATCTAGTGACAGAAAAAGCCGCCGCTTTCAGTTTTGTGTGACAAGATTGAGGTTAATGTCAGGTCCTTAGAAACAATGGGATTAACAACAGACAACTACGCTGCATTATTGTTCCCTCTAGTGGAGTCATGTTTAAGTGATGAACTTATCCGCGTTTGGCAAAGAAAAGAAGAAAATATGCGAGAATATGGGTCACAGAAAAAACTGAAAAATATTTTAAAGTTTTTGAAATCTGAAGTGGAAAATGACGAGTACCTGCAACTTACGAGGAAGATTAGTAACGCTAGTGTAACTGATACAATGAAGAATGTAAAATGTTTGAAGAAATGTCCAACTCCTAGTGCACAGGGCTTAGTGGCAACTCTAGGAGTATTAAGTGTCTGTGTTTTCTGTGGTGAAGAGAACCATTTGTCGTCGGGGTGTCCACAGGCTAAAAGGATGACATCTGAAGAAAAGAAGACAAAGTTGTCAAAGAAAGGTGCCTGTTTTAAATGTCTTAAGATTGGACATATTGCTATAGCGCGTCTCACCCTTAAAAGACAGTACACGTTAAATGGTGTTGCAACATGTACTAGTTGCGAATCTTTCTCCGCGAGCGACTCGAGGTGGCCTGAGTCCTGTACTTAGTCCTTCAATTGCTGCTTGACGAGACGGGCACTTTTAACTTTGGTATCCCTCCACGCCTTTGTTACTGTATGACCTAAATTTACAAATGACTCGTCTGTATAAACAATTGATTTCCCCTGGTCCCTAAACCTTTTACGTCTTTTAGATATTTATGTCGCCATCTGATGATATCGATATCGTCTCTTTCTATTAATATGCACTTGTTACCCTTTTTTTCATATTCGAACCCCAAATCAGAGTGGCCCTTGAGAAATTTGGTAGGGTCTCATCACTGTTGAACTGTGACAAAATTATATTCAGCGTGGGTGGAATATTTGCAAACAGTAAAGAATGAACAATTCGCCGCACTCCACCTTGCACTATTCAATCATATTGAGTTAACCTAGCGTTTTGTGTAGTCCCGCCCTTTTTGCTTTCTTTTTCGATGGCGTTCTTAGAGGTCCTTTCATTAGTTCCTTTTTAATCATACACACTACTGCTTCTGAACACCCGATAGCCTTAGCTGTTTCTTTTACCGCCTTACACGCATTTTACTTAAAAAATAATCTAACACATTCATAATTATTTGGCGTTCCTTACTTCTTTATTTACCAACATATCGTCCCTTCCTAGCTTCACCCTCCATAACTACAAATATTTACAAAAATATTAAACAAATAGCGCAATAATATCTCACAGTTACACACACGGCTTCTTTCGAACTAACGCTAGTGCTGCTCCTTATACTATCTTCTGTGTCAGGCCTGACGCTGAATAGATGAATACCTTTTGTTTGCCTTACTGGATAAAAGAAAGAGGTTACTGCCTTTTGGTTTATTTTAAAAACTTTCTCCAACCTTCCTCAACATTTGTTCTCGCTGGTTCCCTGATGTAAACTCAATAACAAAAAAGTTTCACACTGCGTAACTTTTGCAGTGCACATATATAAAAATTTCCGAAAACATTTAATTTAAAAAATTATAACACTTAACTGGGTAAACATAGAGAATTCAAAGTAGGCAGGTAGGAGCACTATAGTTTACTCTACCTAAGAAAAAAATATAGATGCATTCTAGCAGTTAGTTTGTTAGTGCGTGATGAGTGTAGAAACAGCAAACATCGGACTTCTATTGAAAAAAACGTTTTCTGAAGAAATTTGGACCTATAGAAATATATAATGACTCTGAAAAGGATATAACCTGATAGAGAAAAAAATTCTGCATAGGATAATGTGTTCAAACCTGAAATTTATAACAAATGAATATTTATACCATGCTATTAGGAATCTGGCAACAGAGCGAGGGTAGAAAAGGACGCGGCTAATGGCAACTTGTATGCGCTAGATAGAGACAGAGATGTCCCATTTAACTCCATACTGTCTTCTAAGAGTGAAACGCTATATAGAAGATGTCACATGCGTCTCTCGTGTAATGTCTGTAAACGACAGCACTATCCAATCATGTGTGATATCTCCGAAAAGAAATTACAGGAAGAAAGACAGGCAGAATTAAAATCGAAGTCAGTTACTAATTTTTGTATTAATTATTCTTGTGTGTACCTCCAGACAATCATAGTTAAAATAGTTTCTGGATATAAGGTGGAAGTTGTGCGTGCTCTTCTGGATTCAGCATCTCAACATTCATATATCTCAGAAGATTTAGCGTCGAGAATAGGACTTAAAGCAACTCAGAAGATCACTTTGAATCATTGTTTTTGGAGGTCGGACCGAATCGGCAGTAGAACACAAAGTATTTAAGGTTGTCCTTCAGAATCTAGATAATTCTAATCAGTTAGAATTAACTGCCCTTGGTCAGCATATTATTTGTACTCATGTACCTCGTCTTACAGCAGAGCAAGTGAAGGAGCTAAGACTTATTCATCTGGATGTAGGAGAGGATAAAGATATCGAGATTCTCATTGGCGCAGACTTCTTGGGATCGGTACTCTCCGACGAGTGCAAAAGAGTAGGAGGGTTGACTGCTATGAAGACTGCTTTAGGGTGGACTGTATTCGGTCATGACGTGTTCATACCAAGTAAGCAGAGTGAGACAACACCTATTCTACTCAACCTAGAAAAGATCTGCAACCTATGGGAATTGGACGTGCTAGGAATACAGGATCCGATAATAGAAAGGAAGAAACAGCAGTTGGAGGAACAAGCAAGGAGGAACTTCATCGAAACAGTGAAGATAAACGAAGATGGAAGGTATGAAGTTCAGCTTCCTTGGTTGAATGATCATCTCCCTTTGGATTCTGCATACGACTTAGCAGCAAAACGACTGGAAGTTACTAGAAGAAAACTGGAAGTGAGTGGATACTTAGAAGAATATGATAAAGTTTTTAAATGTTGGCTAGATGAAGGAATAATAGAAGAAATTTCAGCCATTGAGACAGACATTTGTGGTCACTACTTGTCTCATCGACCTGTTATCAAGAATTCATCAACAACACCTATTCGACCAGTCTTTGATGCCTCGGCAAGAAAGGGTAATAGTCCTTCTCTAAATGACTGTTTAGAAAAGGGCCCAAATCTGATTCAGCTTATTCCTTCTCTCCTCATCAAGTTCCGGAAGAAAAAAATTGGTGTTATTGCTGATATTCGTAAAGCCTTTCTTCAGATTTCCGTGGCACCTGAAGATCGTGACTTTCTTAGATTCCTATGGGGAAAAGATAAAATCAGAACATACCGACACAAACGAGTAGTTTTCAGAGTAACATCGAGCCCTTTTCTGCTGGGAGCTGTAATATAACATCTCTTGCAAAATGCCTGGAAAGATGCACGGGAAAATGAAGATATTTTAACCACTGGCATTATTGAACAACTGAAAGAGAGCTTTTATGTCGACAACTGTGTAACAAGTGTTTTGAATGAAGGTGAACTAGAACTGTTAATTAGAGTTGCCCAAGATGTTCTTGCTCGTCACCAATTTGAGCTTAGAGGGTGGGAGAGCTCGTATATTGTGTATGAAGGTGAGGATAAGATGTCGTCTGTTCTGGGAATACGATGGAATCGTGCGGACGATACTCTTAGTTTAAACTGTGATCACCTAAAGGAACTGTCACCAGAGAAGATAACGAAAAGAGTGATGCTGTCAGTTGTACACAAGGTTTACGATCCAATTGGATTTGCAGTTCCGGTTATATTATTGCCTAAGCTACTGCTCCAAGAACTGCATAAATACTCCTGGGATGCTGAGATACCTAAGGAAATCTTAACTAAGTTTAAAAGGTGGCTCACTGCACTGGAAAAAATCAGTAGACTACAGATTCCTAGGAGGCTTCCAGAGACACATCTGAATTGCAGCCTGCATGCTTTTTGTGATGCCAGTCGAGATGCCTACGCAACAGTGATATTTCTGCGGGCATGCACCGAGACAGGAGTTCGTGTTCAACTCCTCCAAGCGAAATCGAGGGTGGCTCCACTGCCTCGACCTACTATTCCGCGTCTTGAATTAATGGCAGCTACAATTAATACACGTTTGTTGTCATCTATAAAAAATTATATTAATGTTGATGTTTATTTGTGGACCGATTCGACAACAGTATTGGCATGGATAAAACGAGAAGTTCTTTGGTCAGTATTTGTTGAGAACAGAGTTCGAGAGATCAGACAACTGACACAAAAGGAATGTTGGAGACACGTACCAGGTGTGCTGAATCCTACTGACCTGCCTACCCGGGGATGTACAACAGCAGAACTCCTGGCGTCAAAATGGTGGGAGGGACCATCCTGGCCATACCGTCCCATGAGTGAGTGGCCTACAGACTGTTGTAGCGTAAATGAAGAAGAAATCGTGCTTGAGAGGCGAAAATCCGCTACAGTTCTCTGGAAAATTCACAGGACTCAGACTGGTACTACAAATATTTTTCTCGATTTGAGAAAATAGTCAGGTTCATTGGATGGATTAAAAGATTCGTCTCAAACTGTAAGTCTACAAGTCCACAGCGAGGAGAACTTACATGTTCAGAGATAGAAGAGAGTGAAAAAACAGTGATTAAGTTGATTCAGAGACAGCATTTCCATGGAATTGAGGATCAGAAACTTACATCAGTGGTGCCATTCCTGGATGAACATGGCATTCTGCGAGCGAAGACAAGAATAATTGAGAGAGATGACATCCCAGAATTCCGACAACCTGCTGTCTTACCTGCAGACAGTCCTGTAGTTCAGCGACTGATTTATGATGTTCATGTTCGACATGGACATACTGGACCACAGACTCTGTTGGGTATTCTCAGAGAGAAATTTTGGATCCTAAATGGAAGAAGGATTGTGAGGTCAACCATACAAAGATGTGTCATCTGTAGGAGGTACAAGAGAGAACGACTGAAGGTCACTACGCCACCTCTACCAAAAGATCGTGTGAGAGATGCAAAGGTTTTTGAAATTGTTGGTGTTGACTTAACTGGCCCATTATTTGTGAAGGATGGTCAGAAGGTATGGATTTGCCTGTTCACATGCGCAGTTTATCGTGCCATACATTTGGAACTGCTTACGTCACTATCCACAGATTCATTTCTTCAAGGTTTACGAAGGTTTGTTTCACGCCGAGGAAGGCCTTCCACAATCTTCTGTGATAATGGAACAAATTTTAGAGGTGCCCATAATATGATGATTAAACTTGACTGGCATAAAATAGAAGTGTATAGCAGCATCCAACGTATCACATGGAAGTTTAATCCACCCACAGCATCCTGGTGGGGTGGGTGGTGGGAGAGATTGATTGGACTTGTGAAAGATGCCCTGCGTAAGGTCCTTGGGAAATCGTGCCTAACTATTGAGGAATTACTGACTCTGCTATGTGAGTGTGAAGCCCTTGTTAACAGCCGCCCTCTGACTGCAGAAACTGAAGATCGTGACCTAAGGCCTATCACGCCCGCCCTGTTTTTACAGGAGATTCAAGAAATAGGTGTAGCAGATCTTGATCAGATAGATGAAGACCGACTTAAAAGAAGGGCAGCATATTGTCTGCAGTTAAGAAATACACTGCGTCAGCGATTCCGTAGAGAGTACCTTGGACAGTTACTGCTCAAGCGGAACCAGCATGATCACGTGAAGAAAGGGGATGTTGTATTAGTTGAAGCAGACAACCTGAAGAGACTTGAGTGGCCGGTCGGAGTAATTGAGGAACTCCTGCCTGGAAAGGATGGGCGAACTCGTGTTGTAAGGGTTCGAACAAAGAATGGAATTATAATGCGTCCTGTTCAACGTTTGGTTCCTTTAGAGTGTTCTACACAATTATCTGAGGAGACTACCCCGAAGACTGATTCCTCAGAACAGAGAGAAGATCTCAACGAGACCTCACAGTGCAGAGATATATTGTCTACTCGTAGTGGGAGATTAGTGAAGCGCCCTGCAAGATTTTATGAATGAGCCTCTCGTGTTGCAATTTTTTGAAGTTCCAAAATTGCAAGGTGGGAGAATGTTGTGTGTTAGATTGTATTCTCTTTGCAAAAGAGAAGCGATGTTTTGTTGTTTGTTGCTAAGGACGCAAATAAAGAATTTGTTGTTCAGAAGCCGAGAGTTATTTGTGTTTAGATTTTATAAAGTTTTCACCATAATTAAATGAAATTGCACTTCATTTAGTTTGTTAACGTGTAATACGTAACACCGCAGGTTGATAGAATGAAGATGGAGCACTGGTGGAATGAGATGGCAGAGGAAACCATAAACCTGGAGGACACTCGCCTTTAAGCTGCCTTGTCCACCACTAATCCCACACGCAGTCGCCTGGGATCGAACCCGATCTGCTTTGGTGAGGGGTGAATGGTCTAACCACTTGGCCATGGTGCCGACCTGGGAGTGATCAGAATATTCAAGTGCATCACAGAAAGCAGGTGGTAACGAAAGCAGCTACTTTGATAGATAGGGGACTTCTACAGGATGCTTCCAAGCTATGTCTGAGCATCTGCTATGCATTACATTTCAATGACCTGGCAAAATATTAGTCCTGCAACAAACCAGAACTACTTCAACAAAGGTGGATTTCTTATCCCATAAGGATGCAGTAATATCTGTGCTCTTACAGATCAAGAGGAGCGCAAATGGGTATCCATACAACCTACTTGTGTGGAATTTGATGACTATGTTGCTTGTGATGGCCAATGAACGTTTGCAAAGTGCAAAACATTGAAGTGCTTAATAACCTTATGTCAGCCATGGAAGAATACGACAAAGTAGATAAAGATATGTACTATGAGGTAAATGTAGAGAATATTAATTTCATAGATGCTCTACAAGGTTTGCAAAATACAAGAGCATATTTCCAAAAGTTTAATGTTTATGATGAAATGCTTACTATGTGTTAAAAAATGGAAAATGAACTGTACAGACCAAAAGGAAAAAAAGAAAGACAGAAAAAATCTTTGTTGGGGTGTCTTAAAAAGTGAGGATTAGCGCAATGAACATTGTAACAAATTATTACACATTTAGTGTATGTACTTGAAGTGTAGCATAAGATCGGAATTCATCACGTAATTTTATAGTTTTTTAAATAAATTATGTGACAAAGATTCTCTGAATATAACTTGATTATTAAAAAGTAATGCTAATAACTATTAATTATTGCTGCATTCTTTTCAGTTTTCTTTCCTGTATGTACTAGGAATTTTTGCTGTACACAAAACTACATATAGTCATAAAACATAGCTTTTAGCTTGTAGAAATTCAATTTCTTTTTTTCAACTGAAAATGGATATGTATAAGAGTTTCTTCATAAATGCATTCATTGAAATTTCAGGACATTAAAACATGTGTAAGGCCATAATTAGAAAGAGCTGGTTATTAACCTCTTGAGTGATGGCCATTTAAAACGTCCGCGAGCCGAGAACTGCTAGCATTTAAATTGTTAAATGCGCTAAAAGTACTTCGTATATACACAGCTGTATTTTGTGTAAATATTAAGTTCTTTTAATGAAACAAAAACTGGTATAAAACTCGTTATATGCAGTATACATGTACGTCATCAGCAAAGTTGAGTTGCATTTACAAAACGTTGAAATGGCACTATTTTGTTTCACTGTGGTGAAAAGTTAACTTTGCTCTGTTGAACGCATCTAATATAAATTCTCTGAAAGAAACAGTAGTCGACCAATTGTATGTGTGGTCTCTTGAGTCATCAGAATAGAGCATGTTTGCAACTTTTGCTTGTGCGTGTGTCGTAACTTAGTAGACTCCGTTTCTTTCTTTCTTGAAATACATACATATACTTTCCTGCTTGTAGCTGAAGTGAAGGTATTTTTGCACCAACTGGATATAACCATATACAATTGTTTGGTAATTTTGAGAGCTCTAAACCCACGCAGGACAAATGACCTACCTGGACTTCCGACTATCAATATCTCACAGCCTAATTGAACAATACCACGTTGGGGGTAGAAAACCCAGAACCCCTGCACCCCTCAGACTTCAAGGAAAACATTATCCTAAAAGGATACCACCAACAGCAAAGTGAAAGTGTTTCGTGTGCCGCAAGAAGGGAATTTGCGAATGTGGAGATGTGCCCTTGTGTGTTTATCCCTGTTTTGAGGCATATCACTGCACAAGGAACATATAAAGGTAAGCCAGTAAAGTATATAGACTTTACTTAAATGTGTCATAAAGGGAAAATTAAAATAAGTTGAGTTACATAAGGGTTAAATGCACAAATGCACAGGACGTGTATACACGCCCATATCGCTCATCCGTCATTTTAAATGGATGTGATTTCACGTCCATATCGCTGAAGAGGTTAAGAGTGATATTCATCACTTTTGTTGTTGCATTCACCTCAGAATTTTCTGTATGCAATCACAATACTTTCCCTTGATTTTGCACCGCTTTTAAGTGTCCGCGATGGAAGTGTAAAATAGGGGTTAAATAAAATAACCTACAAAGTGGTGTACATCCAGATTCCAGTGCAGCATGACTGGAGAGCAGCAGCAGTCTCTCATTAGATGCCTTGTCAACTGTTAACAGCATGTTTTCTGTGGATATGTACTTGGGTTAGTTTTCATTTGTTAATGGGTGATTCACCCAAAATCACTAGCTAGAAACACTTATATCTTAACTAGTAAAATCACTGGAAGATGAGCTCTCAGTGTCACAATGGCAGTACTCAAAACCACTTCTGAAGTATTCGTGGCACAAGTGCTTTGTTGCTCACATTCACAGTTAGCAGTAATTGGTACTTCAGGAATTTTTTTTGGCACACATCACATATTTTTAGGTCTGGTGACAAAGCTAAATTCATTTTTAAGTTTATAACCACATTGTGGGTAACTAAGCTTAATGATTTATGCCTCGTGTTATGCTTGGAAACATTACATGGATAACCTAAATTTTTTCAGTTCGCTCACTACGCTCATTTACAAACCACAGAGCTTCTAAAACAAAAAAATGAACATAAAATAACACTTAAACCTTCTGACCCTTCCCAAGTGGACATGTTTTATGGCTCGGAGCAGAAGGCTATTTTGCAAATGTTGTTAGCTAATGCTGAATTTCTGACAATGAAGTCATTAATCCTCTTGCTCTCCAATATTTTTCACTCATGGATGGGGTGCTAGAAGTGGCCGGGCATATTTTAAGGTGGTCTCGGTCCATTTCCTCTTGCAGATCACATAGAGGACAGAGTGGTGAAGAATATATCCCAATTCTGTTTAAATGTTTTGCCAGGCAATCATGTCCCGTAATGAACCTGCAGGTTGCAAATCCCGTTTTTCGAGGATACTCAGGAATTACTGTTTGAATGTTTGGTAGTTCCCATCTTTTATTTTTGGATTTTTCATAGTAATAATTTGCAATAATTTTTTTGAATTCAGAGTTGACTAATCTTTTAGCTGCATAAAATGGTAAATTAACTATAGATTTTTGTACACCGCTGGTACCCTTTTTTGCAAGAAAATCAGCTTTCTCATTACCACTCAGTCCACAGTGAGCTGGTATCCATTGGAAGACTAGGTGTTTTTGAAGCGTGGTTAGATGGGTAAGGATTTTCCAACATTCTATAATTGTTTGGTTTTTTGGTGACAACTTGGAAGTAATTGCTATAATTGCCAGCCTGGAATTTGAGAAAATAACTGCTTGATGAAAATGTGAAATTCTATACAAAAGATTTTGTAGGGCCATTCGAATTGCTTCAATTTCTCCATCAAAGTTTGTAGTTCCATAACTTAAAGATTTGTTATAGGAAAAGAGGTGACACGTGACTCCAGCCCCTGCTCCATCTTGGTTTGATATCAATGATCCATCAGTATAAATATGGAGCCATTCGTGTTCTGGAAATCTAGTATGGATTGTCTCTAATGCCAATAATTTTAGAACACTAGCTGGAGTATCACTTTTCTTAACTTCTTCTGTCAGGTGTAAATAATATGTGATGTCTAATGGTTATGTCGGGTTGACTTTAGATATGAAGTTTTCTTTTGAATTAGGAAGGTATACATTCTTCTTGATGTCTTGAATTTTGGAAAGAAAGCTCTCCTGAGTCTTTAGTGTATGTGTAAAATTTCTCTTGTGCCATGTATTGAATGGGAGTCTGATCAACTTTTCGTGTTGAATAAGACCCACTTTTTCTATTTCATATTAAATGGGGTATTGGTTGGTTAGTATTTATTTCCATAGCTGCTATTGGTGTGGTTTTGATAGCACCTGTAATTAGTCTCAGACTTTGGTTTTGAAAAATTTGAATTTTTTTTTGTCTTTGCTGTTACAAGAACTTTGGTACAGTAAGTAAATAATGGCTTTATATATACATTGTATGTTGTGTTAAGAGCTGTTCAGGAACATCCCTACTTCATTCCTGTTAGATATTTTAACAGAGAAAGGTGCCTCTCTGCTCTTTGTAGTACATTTTCTATTTGTTTGGTCCATGTAAGTTTGGTATCAAATGTAACTCCTAAATACTTTGCTTCCTTTGTTTCTGGTAATTGTTGACCCTCAAAATTTCGTTTTATTTTTAGTGGTTTTTTTCTTAGTGAAAAGATTTGGTAGTTTGATTTTGTTGTATTAACAGTCATTAAATTTTCTTTGGTCCACTTTTGTAGGTTGTTTAAGGATTGTTGCATGGTTTTTTCTAGTTCTGTACTTTTTTTTTTGTTCACATTACTAAGTCATCAGCAAATAGTGCACACTTCACACTTGATTCTTGTATTTGTTGTGGCAGATCATTAATAAATATATTAAAAAGTGTAGTGCTGAGCACTGCACCTTGTGGTAAGTGGCGGTGTACTTGTTTATATTTAGATATATTTCTTCCATATCTGTGTAGCAATAAAGCGTTGTGTTAGGAAATGACAGTCATGAAAACATTGGACCTTGTATCCCTATTTTTTTTTACTTTCTTTAGCAGTTTTGTTCTGCATATAGAATCATATGCGCTTTGGAAATCAATAAAAACTGATAAATTAACTTCTTTTCTATTGAAGGAGTCTTTGATTTCTTGACTGAGAAGTAAGACTTGTTCATTTGTAGAGTGAAACTCTCTGAATCCAGCTTGACATGGGGAAATTAAATTTTGGGATTCTAGAAACCAATTTAACCTGTTTGACACCATTCTTTCCATCACTTTTGCTATTATGCTAGTAAGAGCTATTGGTCTATAATTTATTTCTGATACTGTTTTATCTTTCTTCAAGAGTGGGACAATTATTGCTTTTCGCCATTCAGCAGGTACGGTGGTGTTCCAGGATAGATTGTAGAGTTTTAGTAGTTTTGGGACATAAAGTACTTACAATAGTAAGTCACCATTGGGGTAATTTGTCTCTGATGTGAGACTGCTTTTGTGGTTTACCAGGAAAATACGAACTGGTTTGAGAATTTAATGCCATTCTGGCAGTTAGTCACAATAGCTCAATGGTTAGAGCAGCCGCCTGGTAAGCGGAAGGTCTGTGGTTCAAATCCCAGTTGTGGCATTGAATTTTTAAGTTCCAGTTCTGCCTCTCAAACTTTGCCCACACACGGCTTATGTGTTTAAAAACACCAACAGTAAGTTTGTTGGCATAAATAAATAATAGTTGTTGTTTTGCTGTTTTTCCAAGGTTTTTTAGGAACTCTGGATGTATGTGATCTGGTCCAGGAGACTTTTTGCAAATGTATTAAACTCTATTAAATACAATTAAAACTACACAATAATGCTCAAATATACTAAAACACAGAGTACCTTGCTTTTTGTTGAGTTGGAACATTACTATCTTCCAGGAGTGAAGTTTTGTTCATCTGCGTAAAAATGTTGCTACAAAAATGGCATATGTATCACTTCTCCATTTTGTATCACGTAGTTTGTGCATACATTCACAAATAAACCAACAGTGCTTCAGGAACTAAATAGTGTCGCATACTGATATGTAATGCTTCTGTTGTAATAATAATGGTAATGATAATAAATGATACAATTTTGATAGAAATGTGAGGTTACAACTAGGTAGTGTTTAATGCCCGCTTTTACTACTACGGCACCGCAGGCGGTGACACTGGTAATACATGCAATGAAGATGGAGCACTGGTGGAATGAGATGGCGGGGGAAACCGGAGAACTCGGAGGAAACCCACCCCAGCACTGCTACCTCCACACTAGACTGGGTGTTTTCTACTCGGTACGTACTGGCTGACAGTACTGGTCCCTTAACTCTTGCTAGTCATTCATCCTGAAGATGGGAGAGATGTACACTCCCGAAACGTTGATGTCTTTTCATCACTACACCTGGCTCGAAGCCCGAGAGCATCTTGAATATATAAGGGCTTTTTATTTTGAGTTTTCATGTGTTGTGTACAACATCTATGAATTCAAAATGCACACTTCCAGCAACCAGATAAACATTTTCCTGTACCACTTGCATGATCTCCAAACGAGTGATATAATTGTCGACAATATAATTATCAGTTCTATCGATACCGTTCATGTGTTGGATATAATCCAAAATATTTGGTTTCAACATTGCTGCTTGGCTGGGAAATTTTGAAGGAACCTGTCATTTCATTTTTATCACCCTTATGACTGGTACTGAGGACAGTTATGATTCCTTATCTTTCCACAATACAGCAAGCTTTTTATTTCATCCTTTTTTGTTTTCTTCACATTACCTGGCTTCAGTTGATATGGCATGTGTCTTCTGTTGCTCATAACTGTACCAGTAGTCACCATGTTCTTTTTCCACAGCTCATCAGTTAATTCAGGTGATGTATAGTATCTATCTGTGTAAATATGGAAACCTCTAGGTGGGTTTATAGGATCTTTTAGGAGGGAAGAACATAGGTCTGTTACAAGGATAATTTTCAGGAGGTTAGAATTGGATTCAACTTTTGCCATATAAGGCTGGAAATTGTATAGGTATCCATTGGAAGCATCAGATACAGAGAAAATTTTGTAGGTTTGTTTGGGTTATACAGTAAAACTTCATTTATACAGTTTCCAGGGGACCAAAGGGAAAAAAATATGTGTGAAAATGCATAAATTAAAGTCAGCAAACAAAAATTGGAAAATTTATACAGCATATGGGTAACAGTTAAGAACTGAAGAACAAGAAATAATAATAGGATCATTTAACCATAATCAGCCATACGAAAAAATACAAACACAAGAGAAGTGTACCCAAATAAAAATAAATATGAAGAAAGCTGAGTCACTTTATGAAGTAGTCCATCATCTAGGCTTGCTTTTGTTGGCCATAGCATGAACGGTATAATTCGGCAATTATTTCCTCAGAAACGTTATGGCACATCACAAAATGTTCGTATTTTGTGCCCTGAATTTGGGTGTACATATTTGTAGAAAAACCTAACACATGCGTGCTTTCTTCAATTTCCACTGCCTTAGCTACAATAATTGTATTTAAGGTAGATGGAGTAATTCCTAATCTCTTAGCAATTGTAATGCACTTCCTTTTCCTTTCACCCATGTTCACTAACAAGGCCAATCACAACTGAAGCACAGAGCACAAATGACTGAAACAAGTCCGGTTTGGTATTTCACAAATTTGCTCAAAAATAGCTTCAAGGTCACTTTCGCTTCCGCACTGACGGATGTTATCTGAATACTACCTGACAAAGCCATGAGATGCATTGGAAAGAATGTGAAACTGCCCAGTTGTTTATTGAAGTTATTGTGCATACACGAGACAGTATATGTACATTCTGTTCAGATGCAATCATATATTCAGGACAATAACATCTCATATCGGCATGAGAGATCATTAATTTGCATTGCTTACAGACTGTGTATCAAGCCGCAGAACTCGACAGCTAAGGTCAGTACACCTGGATGCTTTGCCAGGTAGTCATCAGTCATAAGTTTCAGCTTTGAATATTTCTTGAGATTTTAAAGAAGGAAACATCATAAATGTGAGACAGAATATTGATCAATAGAAAATCGTTCATGTAAATATTTTTGTAAGAGTGTGTAAATTTCTAATTCTTTTAATTTGAGTGTATCAGGGACTTATTTTTTTTAATATTCAAGATAGCCAATGTTTTCTCGTCACTTTGAGTTCAACCAATGAAAACTATTGCGCGGATGAATACAAAAGAATGGCGGTGTTGCGTCAGGCAGACGCCAGGGACTCTTTTTTCATTAGCGTCTGTGAGCTCAAGTTGAAAGGATGTGTTTTTTTTGATAGCGCGTGAACATGTAACTTTCACCCAAACCTTTATACAGTGTAGATTCTACCAAACTGTGAAGATTGTTGATTAATTAATATGGTGCTAAAAGTGTAAATTAACGAATAAATATGTTGTGATAAAGGAACGTTGATTTATGCATTCCATTCTGTTACCTCGACCCTGCAGATAATCGCGTCTGATATCACACTATTACATCATTCAGTAAAAACATTATTCGTGCTGCTATATTCCCGCTGCTAGGTAAAGACCAAATAATAAAAACGGTACCAAAATGGCTTGCCCAACGTGGAGCGCGAATTTAGAATGGAATGCAAAATTACGAGTACGATAAAACATCAAAAGACGCCATCTCATCGCGCAGGAAAAAGACGCTATTACACCATCGTTTGATATCAACGATCCGTCAAAACATCGATACACGGAGAATCAACGTGGGAAAAACACTGGAGATCATCTAGCGAAGCCAACTACCCAGGAGACGTAAATAACTGGACGAAGAACCAACGGAAAAGAAAGTAGGATCCAAAATTTTTGTTTTTACATACATTTTATTTCCATTGTATATGCTACTGAGAAGTGGTAAAGTAGTGGGACTTTCAACCTTAAGTGAATTGGATAAAGAAATTAAAATGTCGCGAAAAGAGATAGAAACAGGAGTGGGGGAAGGGGCAGATACGCCTAGTTATCAGGTAGAATTAGAAAGTGAGGAACAGGTGGAAATAAGCAAAGACCAAAGGTTAATGATGATGATGTTTGAAAGACTAGAACAAAAAATGGAACAGAATAAGGCAGAATTAAAACAGGACATAGAACAAAGTTTAGGTCAGAAAATAGAGGGAGTGAGAGAGGACTTGGAAAATAATAAAAAAGAGATAGGTCAGAAAATGGAGGAAGTGAGAAAAGACTTAGAACAGAAAATGGAATTAGGTAGACAGAACTTAGAACAGCAAATGGAATTAGGTAGACAGAACCTAGAACAGAAAATAGAATTAGGAAGACAGGAGTGTAAAGAAAATATGAAAGTAATGGAAACTAATTTAAAATTAGTACATAAAAACTTAAATGAAACAAAGGAAGCCTTAGAAGCTAGGATAGAAATTGTAGGAGATAGGATGGGAAAGATAGAATCAGAAATGAGAGAGAACAAGATTGTGTTAGAAGGAGAAATTGCTAGATGTAGGGATGAAATAACAGAATGTAATACAAGTGTGGACTGTAAGATTACAAATGTAAAAGCAGAAATAACTGAGGAATTAAGGAAAGAGATTGAGGTAGTAAAGAAAGACATTATTAATGAAACTGTAGAACAAATTGTAATTCCTAAAATTAAGACAATGAATGATGTGATGCTTTCACAACAGGATGCTATAAATGATATGAAACAAAGCCACTTAGAAATAAAGAATGATTTAAAATCAATTTGTGAAGAAATGAAAAAAGGGAAAGAAAGTTTGGCTAATGTAAATGATGTTGTGAAGGCATTACAAAAACAAGATGATTTAGATGTAAGTAATGTACAAGATGAGAGTTACTTGAATAATGTACAAAATGTTGAATCACCATACAGAGAAAGAGGTTCACAACCAAACAATGACTCAACACATAACACATGTTACACCAACAGCATATTACATGAAATCACACCACCTACATTTGACGAGGAGAAGGGAGACGATCCAAAACTCTTTGTTAAAGAGATGGAAGAATATTTTAAAGTGAAAAGGATACCAAACGAGCTTAGGATGATGATAGTTAAGAAAAGCTTAAAAAACAAGGCATTAGAATGGCTCAGGTTAACACTAGCTGGTCATGAGTCGTATAGCTCATTCAGAAATTTATTCCTATCAAGGTATTGGGGCCCAGCTAAACAAAACCAAACTAGAGTAGAGCTAGCGACAGGTAGATACGATCCAACCAAAGGGTTGTCGTTAGTCGATTATTTTATGAAAGTAGCCAACAAAGGAAAGCTATTAGACCCCAACTTGTCGGAGGCAGAACTAATTGCCAGCATAACAAGACATTTCCCAGACACAGTGAGAACAGGGTTAATTGTTGCGAGGCCAGTAGATTTTGCAGATATGATAGAATTGCTAACAGCCTTCGAAACACAAAATGGTCGGCCTAATGAGCATAGACATAGGAATGGTCACCCAAACTCACCCATCCTAAACCGGAACACGGCTACGAACAACCAGAGTGAGGGAGAACATAGAAATACTAGGAGTACCCATGAAAGGGGGAGAGGAGCACACCATTTCCCACAACAACATAATCATGGCGAGAGGATGGAGAACACAAGACAGCGGTACCACGACACGATACCGAGGGGTGAATCGAGATACAGAACGCATAGATATGATCGTGGAAGACCAGGAGACCGTACCCATCAAGTGAATCATATACGATTCTGTAGGGAATACTTGAACAGCCATAGGCCGTCATACAATAGGGGTTCACGTCAAAGGGGTAGAAACCAAGGGAACACCGACAACGTAAGACAACAGGAACAAAATGAAAATGTGCCAGATAGGACCGATACTGCACAGAATACAGAAACGACGATCACCTCCAACGTCCAGGAAAACTAAGTACAAGTCAACTTTGTGTCCTGGAAGTTGACCTGTGTGGCAGTAGGGGCAATATTGACCAATGTAATGTAGGTACCTTGAGAAGACAGGCGAGTGAAAGAAAGGAAATAACCAATCCACCAATGATTAGGCTGAAGGTATGGGGTATCGAATTGCCAGCGATGATTGATACAGGAGCCAGCACATCAGTATGTGACGAACAGCTGTTCCAGGAACTGATAACTAAAAGAAATGCTGAATTCTTGCCTGTGTGTGGAGTGTATTGCAGCACAGCAATTGGCAAGAAAAAGGAACATGTTAAATACCAGGTAAGGCTGGTAATAGAAATCGGAAGTTGGAAGTTTGATTTTATTGCCCTAGTAATACCTAGACTAACAGCTACCCTAATCATTGGCAGTGATTTGCTTAACCTTTGGAGGTCGGTGATTAACTATGACCTACATGAATTTATTATTAAGGAAGGAGCCTCAGAATGCACTGCGAAGTTCCTGGAGGAAGAAACATGCCAGGAGGAACCAGACCAGACAGGGATCCATCCGGATGAACAATTCTTTGTGGAGAACATCAATGTCCACGAGAATAGGTTGGTAGACCTAAGGGTAAATAAGAAGAAAACAGGTTGGATGAGTGATGAGGAAACTAACGTTTGCAGCCATTGGATTTGCACAGAAGACGAGAATGTTACCTGGGACAACTACCAACCTGAACCACTACCAACAGATGGAGAAGAATCGATGTCACAGCTAATCGATGAGAAGGTCTGGGGGGGCACATGGCATCTCTGAAGAGGAAAGAAACCAACTTAGGAAAATATTGGTTAAAAACAGGAAAGTTTTCAATAAAAAGCCAGGTACGTGTAATAAGTACGTACATACTTTTACAGTAACAGATATTACCCCCTATTCACATAAATCCAGGCCCATCCCCAACTCCATCAGGGAGGAAGCTGACAGAGTGATCCAGAAAATGTTAGCAGACGGAATAATAGAGCCGTCGGACTCATGTTATGTGAATCCAGTAGTATGGGTCCATAAGAAAGGGGGAAAATTGAGGATGACCATTGACGCAAGGAAGATAAATACACATACCTTGCCGGATCATTACAGGCCTGAGGGGGTAGACCAACTAATATCGAAATTGAAGGGAGGTCAACATTTCACTAGTCTTGACTTGACAGCATCATTCTGGCAAATTCCTCTTCATCCAGATGTCAGGAAATATACCTGTTTCTTGCACAAAGGAAAGGTATACCATTTTTTAAAATGTGCCTTTGGACTATCGACCAGTAGCAGTGCACTACTGAGGGCTCTAGACAAAGTTTTTGGGGATACCATCGAGACTTTTGTAACGCAATATGTCAACGATTTTTTGATATACAGCAAGAATCCCGAGTCGCACTTACATCACATAGATTATGTATTATCCAGGTTCCAGGAAAGCAACATGACCCTAAATTTAGAAAAGTGTGAATTTTTCGTCAAAGAGGCTGAATTTCTAGGCCACATCATTACACCTGATGGTATACAACCTAATCCGGAGAGGGTCAAGGCCATAGAGCATATACCACCCCCACGTAACTTAAAACAGTTGAGAAGGTTTCTGGGCATTTTACAGTACCAGTCAAAATTCGTGGTCAACTACGCTAAGGAATTGGTACCCCTTAGAGCACTGTTAAAAAAAGATACTAAGTGGGAATGGAATGCTGAACACCAGGTGGCCTTTGAGAATATCAAAGAACTTTTCAAGCACAGTATTCTCCTGGAACGACCGGATCCAAATTCACCTTTTCTAGTATACACCGATGCTAGTGCACACTCATATGGAGCAATATTAGCACAAGAAGATGCAGATGGCAACAAACATGTAATTGCCACAGCTTCTAGATTTTTAAACAAGATAGAAGCCAATGCCTGCATAACCGAATTAGAAATAGGTGCAATCCATTTTGCGTTACAAAAGTTCAGACAATATATATATCTTTATAAAATAATTATATATACAGATCACGTAAGCCTGTCCTTCATTCAAAAATGCAAGCTAACCAACTCCAAAATCTCAAGGTACATACATGAGATAATGTCACACGACATAGAGGTCAAACATATCCCGGGGAAGGAGAACATCTTCAGTGACTTATTGTCAAGGTTAAGGTCGGAGAGTCACATACCCGAGACGATATACAATCCACACCATGAAATTAAAATCATGCAGATAAATAGCAAAGAAAGCAACGAGATCTTGCAAGACTTCAAAAACATAGCGAAGCTACAACAAGAAGACCCTGAATTGAAGAGGCTATTCGACAAGGCTCCAGACATAATACCAAGATTGGATGCCAAGATAGGCAAATTTAGGAACATCCTATTTAAATTGCATGGTCGCGACGTAAGGAAGTGGAAAATGATGGTACCAAATTCCTTACAGGACAGGGTCATTTTGGCATTCCACCACTCGATGCTTCACTCTGGTACTGAGAGAACAATGCTTGCAATCGAGGAAGTATTGTACATCAAACATCTTGGCAAGAAAGTCAGGAAGTTAATTTCCTCATGCGACCTATGCCAGAAGGCCAAGCCAATTAATGTAAGGTACGATGTCATCCCACAATCCATCGTGAGGAACGAGAAAAATGCATTGGTGTGTATTGACGAGCATGGAGAGCTACCAAGGGGGAAAGATGGAAACAAATACATCTTTGTCATGTTTGATGTTTTCACAAAATTCACCAAAATATACCCCATTAAGAACATCAAAAGCAGAACATGCCTAGATAAAATCGTCAAGGACTACATCCCAAAATATGGGAGGATAAAATGTATTCTATCGGACAATGCAACAATGCATAAGAGCAAGTTATTCCAGAACACCTTAGAAACATTAGGAATAAAATTGTACTATTCCTCAGCGTATTATCCCCAGGGAAACCCGACTGAGAGAATCATGAGGGATATAAGTATTTATTTTCGTTTACTCTGCCACAGAGACCACACTTCCTGGACGGAAAAATGCGGATATATAGAGGAGGTGATTAACCATTCGGTGAACCCCACGACCAAGTTCGCCCCAATCGAGTTGATGACCAACACGAAACCAAAAAAATTAGCAATCGACATTGACACTACGATGGCTGCCCAAAGAGAATTATCAGAGAAGGAAAAATGTCAATTGGCATTCAGAAGATTACAGCAGATGGCTGAAAAAGGGAGCAACAAGGTGAAAAGATTCGTCAGGAAATGGTCCCCACAAATTGGAGAAAAGGTGTTCTTAAAAAGCCACAAAGCATCCAAGGCATCTGAAAAAAGATCTGGAAAGATGGAGCTATTGTATACTGGACCACTGGTCATAACAAAACAGCTGGGTGACCACACGTATGAGCTACAGAATACAAATGGCAAGTTGGTAGGAAGATACCATAAAAATAAATTGAAACCATACAAAGAAAGGACCAAATAGTCTTTGCCAACGAATGTGTAAGGCAGGAGTAGTAGAGATGAAAGAAGATAACAATTTTTAATGGGTTACTTATAGAAAATTATGTTCAGATTAGGAATTACAACAAGGAAGAAAATCAACATAGTCATTGGCTATATCGACCACAAAGAGCACTGTCGACAAAAACAGACGAGGACACTGATTGTCATTAAAGAAATGAATCATAGCGACGGAAGATAATATGTTTTTAACATAAGGATGTCAGGGACAAAAATAAAAATGAATCAATTATGATGAAAAAGATATAATATTTCGACACAAAGATGTCGAGGGTAAATTGAGAAGAAAAATAATACAATTACAGAATAATTGTAAGTATAGAAGTTTTCTCTTATAGAAATAAGAGAAAGAAATGACAATTAGTGAAGTGAGGAAAACCATAATCAGAAAAACAATGCCCATGAATTAAGATGAATATAGCCAATGCTAAGCTCGAAGAAATGTTGAACCAAACAACAATGAATAATAACCCAATTAAGAAAATTAGTACCATTAGTAACATCAGAGTTTAAGAACCGACTCAACAACCTGCCTATACATAATAAGCTTATAAGACAAAGAAGGCAAAGAACTGAATAAAATATTGCCATAAACATGATCATAATCATTAGCTCAAAATTTGTATCCTGTTTTTCTCTCCTCATAGCAATGAATACAAGTCAAAAACCACATAATAAACCATGATACACTTAAATTATATTTGTGTCAATGTCAAATGTACAATAACTGAGTATGTGTTGTATAAGAACTGAATATGTGTTGTACAATAACTGAATATGTATTGTATGATAACTGGATATATTGTGTAATAACTGAATATGTTGAGTAATAACTAAATGCGTTATGCAAAAACTGAATGTGTATTGTGTAATAACTGAATATGTATTGCATAATAACAGAACATATGTGGTATGATAGCAGGATATATTGTACAATAACTGAATATGTATTGTATAATAATTGGACATGTTGTGTAATAACTAAATGTGTTGTACAATAACTGAATATGTATTGTATAATAATTGGACATGTTGTGTAATAACTGAATGTGTTGTACAATAACTGGATATGTATTGTATAATAACTGAATGCATTGTGTAGTAATCGAATATGTGAAATTTATAAAGACATGCTGTATCATGTCAAAACAAAAGACAAAGACAAACAGTGAAGAAGACTGTAAAAAAAAAAAAAAAAAAAAAAAATATTGTACAAAAGTGATTGAATCATAGAAATAGGGAGAAGTATTGTATTGTGTTTCAAGATTGTAAATATAGGTGACAACTTGAAAAACAAAACAAGGGGCATATGAGACAGAATATTGATCAATAGAAAATCGTTCATGTAAATATTTTTGTAAGAGTGTGTAAATTTCTAATTCTTTTAATTTGAGTGTATCAGGGACTTATTTTTTTTAATATTCAAGATAGCCAATGTTTTCTCGTCACTTTGAGTTCAACCAATGAAAACTATTGCGCGGATGAATACAAAAGAATGGCGGTGTTGCGTCAGGCAGACGCCAGGGACTCTTTTTTCATTAGCGTCTGTGAGCTCAAGTTGAAAGGATGTGTTTTTTTTGATAGCGCGTGAACATGTAACTTTCACCCAAACCTTTATACAGTGTAGATTCTACCAAACTGTGAAGATTGTTGATTAATTAATATGGTGCTAAAAGTGTAAATTAACGAATAAATATGTTGTGATAAAGGAACGTTGATTTATGCATTCCATTCTGTTACCTCGACCCTGCAGATAATCGCGTCTGATATCACACTATTACATCATTCAGTAAAAACATTATTCGTGCTGCTATATTCCCGCTGATATTTGTTGACTATCTTTTAATAATAAATCCCGCACCAAATGTATAAACGGTGCATTTTGCTCTTGGGGACATAAGTTATGATCGTATAAGCGTAAAAGTCGCATAAACGAAATAATTTGCTGTAATATGCTATAGTATTTTATCAGGACCGCTGGAAAAAAGTGTAAAAGAAGTTTAACTGTATATTTTGAATTTTACTCTTCCCTTGTAGCTGATGGTGCTCTCATCTATGGATACAAAAGAGCCTGGGGAGTAGAATAAACTATATTTTTGCTTTATTTTTTGCATTACATCTTGAATAAGTTCTTCTTTTGACAGTTTTGTTTCCTTCAGCATGAGAAAAATGAAGATTCCAAAACAAAAGTAGAAATTCATCACGTGCAAATACATCCTCAAAAAAAGAAAATTTAGCAAACCAACTTGAGAAAAATAGTCTGCAACATCACAAGCAGGGCGAAGCCTCATGTTGATAACTAATCCAACTAGTGCTTTTATATCTGCAATTATTGGGGGATTCCAGGATGCAATCCTGGCTTTTTTCGTTGGTAGTGTCAACTGTTGCTTTTTTGTGTTCCCTTGAATGCAGGTCTCCTTAGTAATTATTTGCATATTCTCATCAAAATGAGAAGGAAGTATTCGTCCCTGCTGGATTTGTGCTCAGCTAGGTGTACTGTTGTCTGCAGCATCACTTATGCCACTCTCACTCTCACTTACACACAAATCCTCACATATATCACTCTTATCAGCACTGAGCAGAAAATCTGATGGCTCAATATCACTTTTGCTTAACAAAGCTACAATTTATTCCTCCATCAACCCTTTCTTTCCTGCCACTAAGTCCAAAAACAAAAACTCTGGCTTGCTAGTTGTAATCACCGCACTGTTTATTCATACACTGCTGAGAACAACAGAAATTACTGACTACGGAAAATCGGGCATCCGACCATTTCCTGCTGTCTGTTGCCACCACATATGAATTATTTGAGTGAGAGGAGCTGAGCTGACCACAATAGCTCTGTGACTCCAAACCAATATATGGGTTTTCGCTTGCAATGAGTTATAATAAGGCATGAGAGAAAGGCTTCTAGTATACCAGATTCCAGTTGTTAGGTTACAAAACCCGAAAATGATAGCCTATCATGTTTGAACTGCATAATGCACTGACCAGCGTGCTACTGTGGTATAAAGCACTCAATCAGCAGTTTATGTTCTGAAACCATAAGCGCTAACTCAAATAAAATGCTTAAAAGCACACTTACAAAGAAGATCCCATCCAGATGTTAACAGGTGTAAGGGAAAAAATATCACGAATTCTTTCCGAAATTTTTCATATTTTAATATTGTAGGGTAAAATATGATATTGTAATTTAATTTAAAAGGTGAGTCAATTAATAACACCAAACAACACTTACAACATATGGACTATAGGAAAGATGGAAATAAAATATACAAATTCCTTAATAAAACAAAATTACCAAAAAATACAACTGAACCATTAAAACATAATAACAAAAGCTTAACTACAGATAGGGAAATAGCAGAATCCCTTAACAAGTTTTATGCTCAGTCACAAAGAATACCCCAAGCATATAAAAAACAAGATAAAGCTATCCAAAAAACTATCAGAGAAACTAATAAGCTAAAAGATATACGAAATGATATTTTTATTCAGGATTTTAATGAAACAGAACTGGATTTAGCAATAGAACAATTACAGAACAAAAAATCTCCAGGACCTGACAAGATCCACCCAGAGTTTATTAAACAGCTTGGCAGGAAAGGAAAAGAAATCCTACTTAAACTGTATAACACGTGTTGCAGAATGACTGTACCTTCTGACTGGAAAAAAGCCATTATCATCCCGATTTTAAAGAAAAACAAACCCTCAAACAATATTAATATTTCAGACCAATATCTTTAACCAGTGTTATTGCAAAAGTGATGGAAAGAATGGTGGCATCTAGACTTAACTGGTTCCTAGAATATTACAACTTAATTAATAGTTCACAGACCGGCTTCAGACAGAATCATAGTACAAGTGAAAATGTACTCCTACTAAGCCAAGACATCAAGGAAGCTTTCAATAGAAAGGAGGATACCTTAGCAGTATTCATTGATTTTATATCAGCATATGACTCAGTCTGGAGAAACAAATTAATTGAGAAGTTGCAATCAATAGGTGTGAAAAGTAACATACTTAAATGGATAACTCAGTTTATTTCACAAAGATTTTGTGCCACAAAATATAATACATACATTTCCAAATATAAACAAACACACTGAGGACTTCCACAAGGTGCTGTTCTGAGCACAACTCTCTTTAACATATATATAAATGACCTTCCATCAATAATAAAAACTTAAGAAACCAAAATTGCTTTATTTGCTGACGATGTAGTCATTTGGACTTCAGGCTCTCAAAAAAAACCTGAATTAATTAAAGACAGAATAGAAACAGCCCTAAACAAAGTACATGAATGGAGTTCCAAAAACCTCATGACTATCAATGTGGAAAAAACAAATTATGAATTATTTACACTAAAATACAAACCAGTTAATATTAACATAAATTATAATGGTAAACCACTCAAAGCAGTTGAGTGAGTGAGTGAGTGGTGTTTAAGGGCCCGTCGACAGCTAGGTCATTTGGGCCCCTCAAAGCAGTTGATGATGCCAAATATTTAGGCATCACTTTCGACAGAAAGCTAAGTTGGAAAAAACATATAACAAACATCTCAGAAAAGGTTGAAAAGAAACTGCAAGTCCTGAAAAGGTTAGCTGGTGCTAAATGGGGCTGCTCAAGGAGAGTCCTTAACACAACATACAAAATGTATGTTAAACCAAACCTCTTGTACTGTTCTGAAGCTTTAATAACAGCAGCAAATGCTAACATCAATAAACTTGAACAAATACAAAATCAGGCTCTTCGCCTAATCACTGGAGCAGTTAAATCCACACCTATTGATGCCATGCTTGCCTTAACACGGACCCCATCAATAACAACAAAAATAGAAGAACAAGCATTGCGCCAACACAAGAAAATGTTACGACTGCCAAACTCTAAATGGGCAGAAGAGAACCTCCCCCCCTTCAATCCTTAAAACTCATAGTAGTTTCCTAGAAAAGGTAACACAGATTAAATCCAAATTGAACTTTCCTAACATCAGAGAAAATATACTTATAAGAGAAAATCCATTGGAATTATTGCAACCTACCTTCAATTTGGCATTAATAGAAGAAATAAGTAAATCAGACACACCAAAAGAAATACAAAAACTTCTAGTACTGGAAACAATCAATACCAGATATCCCACAGAAATGGATCCTCCACGGAAACCCTTACTGGAGCTGGAGTTACGTGTTCACATTTTTCCTTTTATCATTCTGTTGGCAGAGACACAACAAATTATGATGGAGAAATGGAGGCTATACACATTGCTCTCCGACAATTATTAAATCTTCCCTTAAATAAATTTAATAAAGCAGTAATTCTTTCGGATTCTAAAGCTGCAATTCAGGGAATATGTTCAAAAAATTAGAGAATGCTACAAAATGTTCACACAACTCCAAAAAGTTAATAAGACTGTTCATCTCCAATGGATTCCAGCACACTGTGGAGTCATGGGGAATGAAGCTGCAGACTCACTTGCAAAGAAAGGCACAACAATAAAACAAAAGTCTAAATTCAATTTCTCATATCCCTCAATAAAATGCTTGATCATTAAAAAATTTTCTCATTCATACCTACAAGAAATAGAAACAAATGCCAAAAATAAAAAATGGATTACACTACTTTCCAACCCAGATATAATCCCCCAGAGACCAAGGAAAACAGCGGTTGCAGCCTTCCGACTATTGACAAATCACGACTGCTTAGCAAGTCATCTCTACAGAATATATAGGCGGCGTCGTGGCCGAGCGGTTAGCGCGCTCGCCTACCACCTAGGCGGCCCGGGTTCGATCCCAGGGACCCGCATGTGGTATTCGTGGTGGACGAAGTGGCGTCAGGGCGGGTTTTCTCCGGGTGCTCCAGTTTCCCCCGCCATCTCATTCCACCGGTGCTCCATCTTCATTCCATGTATCATCAGTGTCACCGCCTGCGGTGCCGTAGTAGTAAAAGCGGGCGTTAAACACTACAACAACAACTCTACAGAATAGGTATCTCAGCTTCACCAATGTGTCCTGTGTAACGATCCAGCAGAAATGAACAAAGACCACTTGAAGACCTGTGAAGCATTAAGATCAGAAGAAACTACAGTTCAAAAGTATTGGAAAGCATGAATGCTAATGGCTTCATTGCCAGATGCAAGGCACTAGAAAACTACAACAACACTTACAACATAATTTTCCGGAACGCGTTTCAAAGGTTAACTTTCCTCCATTATCAACCAGAATGATATTGTAGTTTAAAATATTCACACTTAAAAAAAAACATGGTTTTTTTTTACTCTGAATAAATAGTATTTTAAATAACGAACATCACAATGCTTTTATCTACAAAACAATGCATTGTTCTTATCCCTGGTGATTCTGTGTTTCGAGAATAAATTGCCCTTATGTAACATTGTGCACATATAAGTAAAATGCTAAATAAGATGTAGATCCTAAGAAAATTTTATTTTTGGCAAAACAAAATACATGTGCCTTATTTTATATGCGGAACACACAAATTAAAATGATGTGGAATGATTCATATATGCCATTGTATTAGCAAATTATGAAGCTTTCTTACTGATACTTATATGTTGGCAGAGCATATGCAACATAACAGATTTGAGGTATAATTATGCATTCTTGCAAAATTTGAGAAGTTCTTCTGCATCATGTGTTGAAAACTGTGCCAGATATTCTGCCTCCAGTGGATGAAGATGGCCAGTGATCACTAGTGAATGAAGTGGCAGACCCAAATCAGTTGTCTTCATCTCCCCTAGTGTACAGGCAATCACTTTTTGTGTCTCAGAGCCTATTCTTGCTAACCCAACGCAGAGTGTGTTCTTCCCATACACTGTAAATGAAAGAAATATATGAAATTATCATTTTTCAAAATCATTTACACAAGATCCTTGTTTATCTGGACTAGGTGACACTAGAGGTAATCTGGATTCACAAAAATCTGGATAATCTGGAAACAAACTTTGATGTTTGATAATGAAATTTGGGATGTTGCAAAAGCTGAAAAGTATTGAAAGCCATCCAGCTGAGATGCCAAAGTTTGCTATCAGGAATGTTGTAAAAACTAACGAAACATAATCTCAACCCATTTTAGTTTTGCTGTTTTATGATCTGGCCATGGTAATGGTACTTATTGTTAGCTTGAAGTGTGCAACTTGTGCTAGCTTTTGTGCCAAAATTACAACCATATAGATTCATAGAGAACAATTGTAGGTACCACATATTTTCATGGTGAAACAGTAAGCAAAAAATCAATCCAGATTACGAGGGTAATCCCAAAAGTAAGGTCTCCAAAGTGCTGGAGTTATAGGGAAACTGTTTGCATGGATGTTGGCCATATTGTTTTTTCGTTTCTTCTTCCAGTCTCTACAGAAAGCACCGCACATCCTCTGGAGCTCTCAGCCTTGGCTTAGCAGCCAGTTGTAATGGAGCTCCCATTAGCCACTACTGCTGGTGTGATGTTCGTGCAGTTATTCAGTTTTTGAGTGCAAAAGGTGTTAAACCAATCAAATTTCATCGACAGTTAATGGAAGTGTATGAAGAGTCTTGTATGGATGTCAAAAATGTCTGCAGGTGGTGTAGAGAGTTTGCAGATGGTCATACAGAATTTGTGACAAGGAAAGAAGTGTGAGCCTGTCAATTCCTGAAGAGACAAATGCAAAAAGATTTAACAAATTGTGTTTCAAGATCAGTGGATCACTGTTGCCGAGCTCTGCATTGTTGTTCCTGAGATTTCTTGAAGCACCATTCACTGGCTTTACAGTTGGGGATCAACCGGCTGAGGAAACACAGATTTTGTCGGATTGTTGAACCTCCAGAATAGACTTGGTGTTTCCTACTAGGTCCACACTAGCAGGCAGTATATATACTGGTCCTTTCTCTCTTGTAAGTTATTTATCATCCTGATGACGGGAGAGATGCACACTCCCGAAACGTTGATGGCTCTTCATCACTACACCTGGCTCGAAGCCCGAGAATGTCTTGAATATGACATGGGTATACGAAAACAGCCAGTGTTTACAAAAATGCATTAACCGAAATACTGATTATGTGGAAAAATAGAAAAATGTTCAAGCTTCAAAACTATGTACCATTTGTTGTCAATAAACGTTTCTTTACATTCTTAAAAAACAAATGGAGATCTTACTTTTGGGATCACCTTGTAACATGGAGCAGATAACCAAGGTTCTTGTGTAGCACAATGAAAATGTAACCAGAGGTTTAGATATTCTCATTTAAACTTGTATGCCTGACACTTCTCTGCAGCCCACTGAAACATACCATTATTCTTATCATATGCAAGTTTTATAAAATAGTGATGGGTACATCTTATGAACTCCTACACTCCTTATAATGAATCATTCAAATGCGAGGGCCTGACAAAGCTGAAAAAGTTTTCATTGATAATTGACTTCATTCCAAAATCTTCCTCAATGAACTAGAAAGGCGTGCACCTCTGTATTAACCTCTTGAGGGATATGGACGTGAAATCACGTCCATTTAAAATGGCGGATGAGCGATATGGGCGTGTATACACGTGCTGTGCGTTTAAGCATTTAACCCTTATTTATCCCTTATCCAACTCAACTTATTTTAATTTTCCCTTTATGAAACATTTTATTTAAGTCTATATACTTTATTGGCTTACCTTAATATGTTTGTTCTGCAGTGATTTACCTCAAAACAGGGATAAACACACAAGGGTACGTATATCTCCACATTCGCAAATTCCCTTCTTGCGGCACACGAAACACTTACGAAATGGGCGGGACTTCTTTGCTGTTGGTGGTATCATTTTAGGATAATGTTGTCCGTGAAGTCTGAGGGGTGCAGGGGTTTTGGATTTTCAACCCCCAACGTGGTATTGTTCAATTAGACTGTGAGTTATTTATAGTCGGTAGTCAAGGTCGGTCATTGTCCTGTGTGGGTTTAGAGAGCTGTCCAAATCCCCAAATAATTATATATGGTTATATCCAGTTGGTGCAAAAACACCTTTTTATACCACTTCTCCGTTCAGCTAAAAGCAGGAAAGAATACGTATGTATTTCAACAAAGAAAGACACGGACTCTTCTCGGTTACGAAACTTGCGTAAGCAAAAGTTGTAATGTTGATCTGTTCTGATGACTCAAGAGACCACGCATGCAGTAAAGCTTTATTACACAGTATGCTGACACATAAGCCACACATACAATGGGTGTTTCTTTACCGTATCTTTCCGAGAACTTATATTAGATGCGTTCGACAGAGCAAAGTTGACTTTTCACCACAGTGAAACAAAATTGTGCCATTTCAACGTTTTGTAAATACACCTCAACTTTGCTGATGACGTACATTTATACTGCAAATAACGAGTTTTATACCAGTTTTTGTTTCATTAAAATAACTTAGTATTTACACAAAATACAGCTGTGTATATACGAAGTGCATTTAACAATTTAAATGCTAGCAATTCTCGGCTCACGGACGTTTAAATGGCCATCGCTCAAGAGGTTAAATGATGGCAATAAAAATTTACTGCAGCATGTCAAACGATCTCACAAGGAAACAATGCTAAGATAAATGTGCATTCCCGAATGCCCGCACTCACAGTTGTAATCTTTTTACCACTCAGCACTAATAACTCAGGGACAATCAAAGTATGGCAGACACAAAATTATCTACACCAGGTAGCAGCAGGAGCTGGTCAACACAAAGACAATCAGAGGCTTGCCAGGCCTTGCTACAGTTGTATAGTTAAAAACGCTGTAAAATCACCCTGTAAAACCAGTGATATAAATATTATTTGCACCCTCAAAATTTATTTGCACAGTAGGAAAGAGAATAGTAGTGGTCAGATATCAGCCACCATTAAATTTTGTAAAACGTAACCCTGTGGCACACCAGCCCATCTGGGCCAAGGCCTACTGCCCAACACATGTGGTGGGACATGGTCAGTGTCCCGGTACCTCCCAGGTGGTTATGAGGTCTTCCTGACCAGGAGCCGTTACTTTTCAATCAAGCAGCTCCTCAATTGGCCCCTCAAGGACCTAACCAGGCTGAGTGCACCCTGGACCAGGTCTCCCACTGGGAGAAAATCACCATGCTGGTACCGGGAATCAAACCCAGATCCCGAGATTGGTGCTTGGTAAGCATTACATTTTGTGTCTACCATAACTGAGTTGCAAATGTTATGAAAAGTTTCTACTATAAATTAGTTAAAAAGAATGTAAGTTTTTGACAGTTTAACCTCTTGAGCAATGGCCATTTAAAACAGTGGTGTCAATCGTGGCCCCGAGTGGCAATGCCACAGAGAGAGCAAGTCGCCGTGCCCTGGGCATAGAGGGCCAGACCGTTAGAAACCAGTTCAGTGCAGTTTTCCGTGTGATGCAGGCAGAGCAATGGCTGCGTCCGAGAGCACAGACATGAGTCATTTGGATTCCCATGTTTCGAATGGGAAAACAATTCCTTTGCAAAGTTGTGGTAGTAGTATTCAGTACCTAATATGCAACCAGTATCTTGCATTAAAATACAACATGCAAAGTCATTATGAAATAGATAAAGTAAATAATACAGCAGTTCCGCTGGAGCTGATAGAAGTACAGCGTGAGTCGCCTTCATGAGAAATTTGACAATTCATGCTCAGACGCACTGATCGAATTCTACTTCTACCGAAACTTCATAATATGTGTTTCCCAAATTTGATTCCCAACGCAGCAAAAAGTATGGCAATGTCTGGCAGTACCTACCTTTGTGAACAGGGTTTCTCTATAACGCAGCGCCTGAAAACTCGCCACAGAAACAGACTCTCGGATAGCAATTTGGCATCCAGTCTTAGAATGTCTTTGTAAGCCAAATTTTGAAACGGGTGTGAGTTGAAAAATATGCCAAGTAACTGATCCTACAAATGTGTAACATGTGGTATTTTACATAGGTTTTCACTAAGATTGTCTTAAATTCATTATGCAAACGCTTAACACTAAAATATGTATCTTTAAGGACAGTAGTTTTCAAACAACCTGCATGTAGTCCTTTAATTTTGGAGGAAATCGCCAACCCCTGTTACTAATAATGTTTTGTGTTATTTCACATGTTTGAAGATAATACAAGTAAATATTCTGTTATTATGTTTAATCAAAATAGCAAAGAATATTCATTTAAGGTATAACAGGATCTGAAAGCTGCTATTTACTTTTTATATAAATATAGATTATATCTAATACAAGTTCGTATTAAAAGCACTATTATTAATACCGTGTAATTATTCTCCTATTTATTTATTCATTCATTCATTCAAAGTAGATTGACATTTTTACATCTGGGATTGAAAAGTAATAACAACATCTATCTTTAAGAGGCATGTAAGTGCGTAAGTGGTGTACTTTCCTGTTTGAGAATGCTAACCCAAGAGCTAGGGTAGGTTTAATAGTACCTATAACTCAGCCTAATCATCAGAAGGTTGCAACTATTTTAATCAACTTTAATAACAACGTCTGTAGTTTTCTATTTACGCGTGAGATGTACTGTTCCCCTTCGCAGATCCAACTTGTATCTGTGCTATTTATCCTTGTAGGCAAATCTGAAGGAAAAAAATTCGTAAGTTGTACGCACTCCAAGAAAGGTTGTATTCGTGGACGCGACCAACTTGCAAGTAAACAGGTATCAGTTGATAAAGCGTCTAGTGTTGATATGTATTACGTCATGTTTTGCCCTCTGCATATAGCTGTTGCACAGTTTAGCCCCGAAGGGTCTGTGACCTTGACACCACTGATTTAAAACATCTGCGAGCCAAGAACTGCTACCCAATATCCAGTGCAGGGCATTTAAATTGTTAAATGTGCTAAAAGTGCTTCGTATATACACAGCTGTATTTTGTGTAAATATTAAGTTATTTTAATGAAACGAAAACTGGTATAAAACTCGTTATATGCAGTATACATGTACGTCATCAGCAAAGTTGAGTTGCATTTACAAAACATTGATATGGCACTATTTTGTTTCACTGTGGTGAACAGTTAACTTTGCTCTGTCGAACGCATCTAATATAAGTTCTCTGAAAGAAACAGTAGTTGATCCATTGTATGTGTGGCTTGTGTGTCAGCATACTGTGAAATAAAGCACTAGTGTATGCATGGTCGTGAGTCATCGGAATAAAGCATGTTTCAACTTTTGCTTATGCGTGTTTTGTAACTTAGTAGACTCTGTTTCTTTCTTTCTTGAAATACATACATATACTTTCCTGCTTGTAGCTGAAGTGAGAAGTGGTATAAAAAGGTATTTTTGCACCAACTGGATATAACCATATACAATTGTTTGGTAATTTGGAGAGCTCTAAACCCACACAAGACAATGACCTACCTGGATTTCCGACTATCAATAGCTCACAGCCTAATTGACTTCAAAGAAGACATTATCCTAAAAGGATACCACCAACAGCAAAGAAGTTCCGCCCATCTCGAAAGTGTTTCGTGTGCCGCAAGAAGGGAATTTGCTAATGTGGAGATGTGCCCTTGTGTGTTTATCCCTGTTTTGAGGCATATCACTGCAGTAAGTATATAGGTTTTACTTAAATGTTTCATAAAGGGAAAATTAAAATAAGTTGAGTTAGATAAGGGATAAGTAAGAGTTAAATGTACAAACACACAGGACGTGTATACACGCCCATATCGCTCATCCATCATTTTAAATGGACGTGATTTCACGTCCATATCGCTGAAGAGGTCAATAAATACAAAACCACTGGTCAAAATGAACAATGTATAGAATTTTACTTAATTTCACAGGTACAATATAGAAGCAAAAGTCATTGAAATCTTGAGTGATTAAAATTAAAAACATTCTTCATTGTGTAATTTTAAAAATGCAATGGCCCTTTCGTATGACAGGATAGCAACATCACTTGTATAATACTCGTTGCTAGAATTGGGGAACCTTATCTGTATGTTTGCTTGAAGCTGCTAGGAATGGGTTACCCTCCGAGCATACTCAGGCACGTTAAAACTGGACTGTGTACAGTTTGGTTTAATATGATATGGTATTTCCTGATAAACAACAGGAGAACAAAAGAATTACAAATCGGATGCACAGTGCTTTGCCTGCCCGCATTCTTGGTGCTCATTGTCATCTGTCACTACCATAGAAAGGTACAGATAAACCATTCAACATTTTTAAAACTACTTTTAAAGGCTTTACTTACCAATTTTATGAAAGGAGATGATGAAACTGGTCACTATTGTCCATACATTTTTGGCACCTCTTCAGGAAACTATTCATCACTCACCATAGTTCACGTTGAGAATTGCGGGCAATTTCCTGGCGGATACTCTATTTTGATTCTTCCAGGGTGTATGGGTTTGTCTCGCACGTTTTATGTTATCCCAGAGATAGAATCACAGGGGGTTAGGTCATGGGACCAAAAATCTCTATTAATGATTCTGTCCTGAAACACACTTTCAATTGCTCTCTTCGCAAGTTTGGCGTATGAGCTATTGCAGAGTGTCACTTAAAAAAGGCAAAATAACACTCCCTGTCTGTTAATTCTCCAAAAAAAAAAAAAAAAAAAAAAAAAAAAAAAAAAAAGGCCAAATTGTATTCATGTATGTATGGGCAGCAACTGTTGACTCGAAAAGAATTGGCCCTAAAATGCAGAACCTAATATTTTTCATGAAGTACCCCTTCAGGATGAAAAAATTGGTGTATGGTGCGCAACTAGCAGAGAAAGGTTTCAGAGCTCCAATAAGCGACGGTGGCTAGTTTCAGCATCTCTTTTCATAAAGTTGGAAATTAAAGCCTTTAAAAGTAGTTTTAAAAATGTTGTATGGTTTCATCCACACTTTTCTATGACAGCAGCAGATGGCAACGATGACTGAGAATGCAGACAGGCAAAACACCGCAGAGATGATTAATAAGTTTTTTGTTCTCCCGGTACATTCTAAGCTTTAAGGCAAAGGAATGGTGAAGAAAGTGTAAAGAAGGAAACTAAGGGAGGTCAAAAATCAATTGCCTGATTTTGTTCTCTAAAATTACAGTAGAACTCCAACCATCTAGATTAATTAGAACCATACCTGTTCCGGATAGTCAAACATCTGGATAATTGGATAAATTGTGAAAAATGGTAAATTCCTAAAGAAAATGAATTTGTACATACCTAATATAAATTTAATGACTACAAAACAATACTTACATTTTGTACAATACTACACTTAGGTAAAGCGTCACTTGATTTTAGAATGATAAAGAAATGTACAGTACTTTACAGCTATGTACAGCTTGTCTAAACTGTCCTGACATTCCCCCACTCCTGAAGTAAAGATGCATAGTAGCACTGAGCAGTCCATTTGCATAAAAGAGAAGTGGGGGTTAGTCTCCCAGCTGTGGTGAGAGTGATAAGCTCATGTGTTGTATATGTGACTGCCTCCAAGTTCTGATCTTCTAGTCACTTGCTCCCCCACCACTATCAACACTTCCCTGCATTTCTCCTCACTTGCGCATATAGAATGTCACAACGTTTTAGACAAGATGTACTGTGAATGCTGTTGGGCAGTACCAACTTGTTGGTTTAAGTAATTTTAATCATACAGGTGTTTCTGTTTTCTCAAAATGATCCAGATAGTTGGAATTCTACTCTAATTAATTTCTTCACTTCCCTAACACTTTTAACTCAGAAATATTGAAATATTGAATGAAGAGGTGAAGATTAATGAATGTTCAAGTGCCTGGGATACAAAGAGCTGAGAGTTGCACAGTAATTCTCTGTCTTGATCAAGGGAAAATTCTAGTAAAAGCCTTATACAGGCAACTTCCCCAATGAAGACTCAAACTTGGACAGTGTTTCCATGTCTGCCGAAAAGCAGAAGATTTGATTTGAAAAACCAGGAGAAAATAGGGTTTTTTAATCAGCAAATAAAACATTCACTCCAAAATTCTTGAGCTGTAGAGTTACTGCCACATGCAATGTCAGTATTGCACAATAGCATTCTGTATATATTTGTTGGATTTCTTCTGCTTTCACCAAGTTAGGAAAACAAGAAGCAAGTGATGCAATTGACTGAATTGTTTGGATTTTAGCTGGTTCTAACACTTCCAACATTGTAAGAAGAGGATCACTTAGTATGTCATGAACTGACACAGCGTAATTTGAAAACTTGTATATATTTGTCAGGCAGGGATGATTATGTCAGAGATATTTGAACTTTGGCACCAAATTACATGTTTTCAATGGGAAGAAATACTTTGGAGCCCTGTATTCAACTTTATCTATTTCAGTGGAATTCAAATGTTCTGGTTTAATGTAGTAGTCAAGGACAGTTCGCCACGCAGAAACAACACATGTGGTATACTGTTTATGTATACAGGTGATTATATTAACCTTTTGTTTTTATACACGAGGGAAATGCCTTGCCTGAAAATCTTTTTGAGAAAAGTGAATTATATGATGTTAAGGAAAATAGTGTTTAAAAATGGGAAATACATAAAAAGCAGGAGATTCTGAAGTGAATTCAGTTTTTAGCAGTAGATCAGTAGATTTGCAAAAAAGCAGATCTCCTGCAAAATCAGTAGATCTGGCAACCCTGCTTGGACCCTTTATATGTTTTACCAATTACACAATGACAGAAACTTTTTTCGTATTTGCTTACATTTAAAGTTTTCAATGTTTGACATTCCTCAAAACACTATAACAAATGTATTGAAAATATTAAAAATAGAAGCACTATTAGCAGTGAAGCATTCTTTGTGTTTGAATTTGGTGCTTTGAGTCACTTTATTTAAGCCTTGCTTTCCTCCAGTCTGAAAACTGAACTGAATTGAAAACTGAAAAGTTAAGATCCTTTCAGTTCAGTTTTCAGTTATGCTTCCCAAGGAAATTGGACTGACAAGTTAAAACTGAACTAAAAACATCATATCATTGAGTAAAATGGCTGAAATGTGGATGAGAAAGCTGCATGGCAGTGAATGAGTTGGATATCCAGGAAAAAAGCATAAAGTTCACTGTGGAATTGGAAAATGATGAGAAACTAGCATTTTTGGACTTACAAATAATCGAAAACAAGAATAGAATAAACTTTGGCATTCACAGAAAACCAATGCTGACGGACAATTGCATAAAAGCTTATCGTTGCAATCTTCAATAGCTTAACACATAGATTGGTGAACATCCCCCTTCGAAGAGAAGAATACAAAGCAGAATATTGCACTGTAATCGAAACAGAAAAAATGGCTTCCCCAAATCATTAGTAGACAAAAAAGTTACTAAAAGAAACTACAACATTCACAGCAGCAGAAACAAAACTGACATTCAAAGAATTCAAATTCCATCCTTGGGCCTTTGAAAAAGCTGCCAAACTCCCTTTTGTACAAAAAACCGCAACATGAAGCCAGAACCTAAGCTTCTCAAACATGTAACGGGAAAACAAGAGCTGTCCATGTGGGAATAAATCTTCATTTGAAAAATAGAAAAAGAGATTAAATTTTGACATCCCCCAGAAGGTATCTTCAGCAAGTTCCTTGAACCACCACTAGAGGAGACCTCAGAGAAAACATCATCCACACCAGGGAGAACCAGTCGATGTCTGGTTGATAATGGAGGAAAGTCAGCTTTCAAAACATGTTCCGGAAAATTATAAGTAGGTGTTGTGTAGTGTTAATAATCAACTCACCTTTTTGGTTTAAACTGATTGTACAACACTGTTTTCAAACTTCCAAGAAAGAAGATGGAGTTGGATACTTTGATGTTTTTGTTTATTTTGGTCAATGAATTTAACAGAGAGTACTGATAATGAGCAAAGTTGTGGAAAACCTCTGAGGTACATCCCATGTTTGCTAATTGTAGTTCAGAAGGTGCCTATGAGATTTTGGTTATGAGACACATAAAGGACAAAAGTTCGTGGAGTACTTCAGATTATCACCAAAATTAAATCCAGTCTTAATATTACCTACACTAGATATAAACGAACTTTAATAAGTTCTAGAATGCACTGGCATAACCTATTATAGTGCTTCTTTATATCACAATATATATCTATATTTTACAATAGTACAACGTAACTAAAGTTACTACATGCTCAACATTGCTTATGCACACATGTAGCATAATATTGCCCCATTTATTGCACAACTTGTAGTAATACACGTAATTGACAATAATTCCCACTCAGGTTATGTTTATACAATTAGTTATATATATATATATATATATACACGCTTGAAATAAAGCTATATAAATCAGGTTACTTAAGGGATGATAGGTAGCCCCTACAAATTTAACGAGGCAACATATTTTGAATCCATTAACTTCGCATGTCCCAGGTAAAGTATTTCTGATGAAACAGCTATTTTAGCAGATAGACAATCTTAACCAAACTTGAAGACCTGTGAAGCATTAAGATCAGAAGAAACAACAGTTCAAAAGTATTGGAAAGCACGAATGCTAATGGCTTCATTGCCAGATGCAAGGCACTAGAAAACAACAACAACAACAACAATCTTAACCAAACAATAACGTGTAGTTGGATTACTGCCTACACGAGATTCTACCCACCATGGCTACACTGTTGTGCTGCCCTTAATCCAGAATCTTTGCAGGCATTTTTTTTCCAGAGCAGAGACAAACTGAAAATTGGAAAGGGTAGAGCGAGACTGAAAAATTGAATGCCATGACCGGAACTTGAACCACGGATCTACCGGTTACACACGGTTAGTGTGGAAAAACATTACATTAATTGATCTTATAGTTGGTTATACTAGAAGCCAAGACGGACATAAGTACGAGGGCTATTCAACAAAGACTGAGACTGATTTTTTCCTGTAGCTTCCGTGATAGTTTTGTATGTGTAACATAAATATTTGAAAAGAGCGGGTTTTTATGTATAATGTCGGTAGACGGCAGCACTCTCGTATTGGTAGATTGGTAGTAATTATCTATTTTGTATCTCCTACGTACATTTCACATACCAGACAATGGAGGTGATGCGAGAAGAACAGTACAGCGCAATCAAATTCTGTTTTCGTTTAAACCATACAGCCACCGAAGCTTATGAAAAGCTGAAGCAAGGGTACAGTGAAG
Source organism: Tenodera sinensis (assembly GCA_030765045.1). Classification (NCBI taxonomy): domain Eukaryota; kingdom Metazoa; phylum Arthropoda; class Insecta; order Mantodea; family Mantidae; genus Tenodera; species Tenodera sinensis. The sequence continues at coordinate 298,731,325 of CM060964.1, read as the reverse complement.
ATGCACTACCTCGTGCAACAGTGTTTAGGTGGTTCAAGGACTTCAAAGAAGGCCGACTTGTCAGTGTTAAGCAAGGTGGGCCTAGTGTTTCGGCTTCTGCTGTGACTGAAGTCAACATCAACACAGCTGCTGTGATTGTCTGAGAGGATCGGCGTATAACATTACGTAACCTCAGTGAAGTGTTGAGAATTTCATATGGCAGTGTGTTTACAATTATGCACGACCATCTCCATATGATCCTAGTTTGTGCTGGTTGGGTGCCACGCCTGTTGACTCCCGAACAAAAGACTGTGCGAACAGAGACAAGTCGTGAGGTGCTGCGTCTCTTTGCTGATGGAGGGGATGCATTTTTTAAATCGATTATCACCGATGATGAGTCATGGCTGCATCATTATGATCCTGAAGGAAAACAAGCCAGCACAGTGTAGAAATCACCAGGTTCTCCAACACCAAAAAAGGCAAATGTTCCATCTGAAGGGAAAGTGATGATGATCACATTTGGTGGCTGTAATGGAATGATTTACCAGCGTGCAGTTCCCCCTCACACTACTATTACGGCAGCATACTACACGTCAGTATTGGCTACACTGAGGAAGCACATTGCAAAGAAACGAACAGAGCTTTCTCGAACTGGGTGGTGACTTCATCATGACAATGCATGGCCTCACGTCGCAAATCAAGTCATGCAGTTTCTGGCTCGATTCATTACCTGTGTACCACATCCACCTTATAGCCCAGATCTTGCACCCTGTGACATTTTTTCATTCCCATCACTAAAGGCAAAGCTTAGGAGTACTCGATTTGAGAACTCTGAAGCAGTGCTCAAGAAAAGTGAGGCGATTCTCAAGGACCTGACAAAGAATGGTCTGCAGCACATGTTCAAGGACTGGCAGAGCCGCTATAAAAGTGCATTGAAGTAGGAGGGGACTACTTTGAAAAAAGATCATGTAAACATTGAATTGGAGTAATACACATCTGTGAAAAAAATCAGTCTCAGTCTTTGTTGATCAGCCCTCGTACTTACAGCATTGTAAGTCGCCATTAAGGTATTTATCTCAAAGTAAATTGGGATCTCCTTGTGAGGTTTACTGGGAATAATGCGAGTGAGTTGTACAATTTAATGCCATATCAACATGTTGGTTAGAGAAGCTTAGTGGTTAGAGAAGCCGGACGGTAACCGGTAGATCAGTGGTTCAAATTCTGGTCATGGCATTCAATTTTTCAGTCTCGCTCTACCCTTTCCAATTACTCCTACACACGACTAGTGCAGAAAAACATTAATTGACCTTATAGTTGGTTATACTAGAAGCCTGGGACATAAGTACTTACAACATTGTAAGTCGCCATTAAGGCCCGCCTCAGTAGCGTGATGGTTAGCGTGTCTGCCGCACGTTCAAGAGGTCGCGAGTTCGAATCTCGCTTAGGGTAAGTTATCCAGGTAAGGTTTTTTTTCCAAGGTTTTCCCTACCCTGAGAAGACGAATGTCGGGTAACTTAAAGCTCCATGGACCTCGGGCTCATTTGAGCATCATTTCACCCACTTCATTTCATTCATTCGTCTGATATGACACAATGTTGGAGGACATTAATTTAAAAAAAAAAAAAAAAAAAAAAAAAGCCATTAAGGCATGTTATCTCAAAGTAAATTGGGATCCCCTTGTGAGGTTTATCGGGAATAATGCAAGTGAGTTGGAGAACTTAATGTCATATCAGTACGTTGGCCATGATAGCTTAATGGTTAGAGCAGCTGGATGGTAACCGGTAGATTCGTGGTTCAAATCCATTCAATTTTTCAGTCTCGCTCTACCCTTTCCAATTACATGCTACACACGGTTAGTGTGGAAAAACATTAATTACAAACTGAAAATTATTATTAAATGATCTCCAAAAATAGTAAATCTTGTTCACGTAAGTATTTGATTTTCCTCATTCCTTTATTTCCTTTCAAACTCGGTCTTTTCTCTATATTTCTATATTCTGCATGCCACAAATTGTTCTAATAAAAAAAACTAATTCTTTCCTCTTCATTGTATGAAGACTTTTGTTTGCCAACAATTATATAAAATTTGTACAGTAAACAAATCAATACTGCTAGTATAACTTCACTTCAGTTGGCCCATGCTCAACTGAACTGAAAAAATGACTGCCACCATAATTTTCAACGCCTAGATTTCTGGTGGAAAACTTAAAAATCTAGTGACAAACCAATAAGAACAAATTCAGTCATCAGCTCAGTTAAGTTCTCGGCTGGAGGAAAGCACTTCCATAATAAACAAGGCACCCATTCATTATCACTTGGCCTTCAACTGAGAAATTTTGAGTTTTAGTTCAGTTTTCAGATTGGAGGAAGTCACAGCTTTACACCCACCTTCACATAGAAAATGTTGGAAAAACTAGAACAGCTGAGGATAGATCGAATGATCTCGAAAACGTTCCAGTTTTTCCATTTTATATGTGAAGATGAGTGTAAATAAAGTGATTCAAAAACCCGGATTCAAACTAATGTATTGAACCTTGAAATATACTACGTATTTTTAAAATGTTTAATGAAAGTAAAACTAAACTGAAGATCAAGTGAAGGTTAACATTTATAATAATAATAATAATAATAATAAAAAAAAAAAAAAAAAAAAAAAAAAAAAAAAAAAAAAAAAACTATAGTTTAAGTCATACCGGACCTAAGAATGACAACATATGGAACACAAATATTTGAACATTCAGTGATAATACTTCAAGCATTTACATCAGCTACAAAATAAGAAAGGAGAATATGATTGTGTAGTTTTTAGGAAATAAGCTCTAAGCTGAGGTGTTTTTTTTACTTTCTCTAGTAAGTTTAGTAGAGGAAGTATTGTATTTCATCCAAAAATTCAATGTCAAGATTTCACCGGATATAAGTTTTGAGGCCCCCTGAATAAAAAGAAAGCATTTTTAGAAAAAGGTCTCTCTCTCTCTCTCTCTCTGTGTTTGTGTGTGTGTAAGTCTATGGACAGCATAGACCAGGGTTGCTAGGTCTATTGAAAACTGAATTCACTTCAGAATCTCCTGCTTTTTATGTACTTCCCATTTTTAAACACTATTTTCCTTAACATCATATAATTCGCTCTTGCCAAAAAGATTTTCAGGCAAGGCATTTCCCTCGGGTATAAAAACAAAAGGTTAATATAATCACCTGTATACATAAACAGAATACCACATGTGTTGTTTCTGCATTGCGAACTGTCCTCGACTGCTACATTAAACCTGAACATTTGAATTCCACTGAAATAGATAAAGTTGAATACAGGGCTCCAAAAGTATTTCTTCCCATGGAAAACATGTATTTTGGTGCCAAAGTTCAAATATCTCTGCCTGACAAATATGTACAAGTTTTCAAATCACGCTGTGTTGATTTTTATGCTGTCAGTTTGTGACATACTAAGTTGTTTTTCATTAAGTGATCCTCTTCTTACAATGTTGGAAGTGTTAGAACCAGCTAAAATCCAAGCAATTCAGTCAACTGCACCACTTGTTTCTTGGTTCCCTAACTTGGTGAAAGCAGAAGAAATCCAACAAATATATACAGAATGGAGGCTAACGTTGCATGTGGCAGTAACTCTACAGCACAAGAATTTTGGAGTAAATGTTTTATTTGCCGGTTAAAAAGACTACTGTTTTCTACTGATTTTTCAAATCAAATATTCTGCTTTTACTTCGGCAGACATGGCACACTGAGCATAACTCAAAAACAAACAGTTGGTTAACAACCAAAGTTGGTATTTAAGTTTAATGTCTTTCAAGGTTGCAATACAAAGATTTTGATGAAAATTACTCCACCCTAAACTACCCTTTACATGGAAAATTTTTTTAAAATTTCGATTTTATTGATAATGGCTCTGATTTTGATTAAAATGCGATGTTTGAAATATTTTTATGACAAATGGAATGTATATCTTGGCTACAGCCCATTAAGCCCTATTTACTCTGGATGACTTTTGCATAACTGGTAAACCGTAAGAGATAGAGCAAATCTTACTGCACAAAAATGTAGATCTTGCTAAACCACACAATTTATGTCTGGATAAATTTTTTTTGTAGAGTGAACCATTTAAGAGATATTCCTCATTATTTGTGTAAGTTTTGAAGAACTTATACTTCTGTCAAATGGAACATCGCTATTCATCTTTTCATAAGTTAACCATGCAAAGAGAACAGAATTTTAAAGCTTTAAAAGATTTGACTGTCGCTCAAAGTCTACTGGATTACCATGTTGCTGTTGCATGTGCAAGAAAATGAGCCATATCCTAATTTCTGCAAGTGTTAATCTCAACTAGGGCTCAGAAGTTCATGCCCTAAAAAATACTGAAATATGCATGCCAATATGCCCTTAAAAACTTGAAAATGTGCCAAGAAATATGCACTATTTAAGTAAAACAATTAATGTTCCTTTGCAGTAGACAAGACGAGTTAGTATAAATAATAAATAAATAAGAGGTTGAAGCAGAAGTGGTCCTGCTGCTAGTATTAACCGCTAAATTGCAGTTCACAACCAACACTTTGCACAAATTTTCAACTGTAAAACATCGTCTGTTGTCTCACAAAACACTTCTGTAACGTGAAAAACTTCTCTCCACGTCACAAGATGTTATTGGAGCATATTTAAAAGATGTTCACTGTTTCACAGAGAGAGTCAAATCTCTTGGTGTAACAGATGGTTTTCTTTCGAGGATGTCTTGAATATGGCACATCTGTTTATAACCAGAACTTTTTGAAATTACATAATTCACTGTCTCTTTCGCTTTTTGTCCTATGCTACCAGGAGCCGAACTTAGATCACATATTGGTTTTCAAAGACAGTAAGTGATTCATACAAGGGAGATCCATGGGAAAGAATCACGTATTGTCTCAGAAATGCGATGAAGAGCATGTGCCAAACAAGTTATATGAATTAAGTTAGGAAAAATACATTTCAGAGTTTGTCCTGGTTTTACCATATAAGCACCTGCATCAGTAACAAATAAAAGTAACCAGTCGTATTTGATTCCACATGGCCATAGCAATTTAAGAGTCCATCACAAACTGGGTCACAGCTACATTGCCAGTGGCCGACAATTCGCTCAAATTAAGAAGATAAGGTGTAGTCTTTTGTTCATTATTTAAAGCACCCACGATTATATTAGCAATAGAACGGCGCTCAGAATCAGGGGGTTCATCAACAACCACAAAAACTGATCCGCTAATTGATTTTGTATATTTGACAATACGTTATTGTAACAATGTCCTACATAAGTCTTACACAGTATACTTTCTTCAGGCACATGCTGTCGAGTGTACTTGGTAAGAAATTTTTTAAATGTTGGATTATTAATTTTGAACAAGGGAATATCAGCACCTAAAAATGCTTGGCACAAGCCATAGGAAAATTCAGTAACCCTACTTCCTAAACACTCTACTAGCTGTTTTTGAGCAGGTTCTTTATTTGCGAGTTTTCTGATTAAATTCTCCTTATGTTTTGCTGTTTATGTGCTGAACTATTTGAAATCTTTTCTCACTCCCTACATTTTTCTCACATGCTCCACTAAACAGTACCCTATTATCTGTATTCTGTAGATATTAAGTCACCCGAAAACTCTTGCTGTAAATTAATTAATCTAGCACTCGAAGTTGGTTTTATTTTAGGCATTTGAAGAGCTTTTTAACACTTTATATGCCTAATTTAATTTGGTGGGAACCAGTTCACAATACTATTATGTTTGAAGACCACGATACAACTGCTGGTGGACAGGCAAGCGTTGCTATAATCGTGCTGCTCAAAACGTTGACCTGCACTTTATCTTTGTTAATATAAACCTCTCAGATAACACACTGATTATTATCCACGCACATACATATAATGAAAGGGTGGAAACGTGATTCACTACATGAGAATATGACTCAAATTTAGTTCTCGCCACCTAACGAATTGCATCATCATGTGCAATACTATCAATATGAAAAATACTATCCAGATGGAAAAAAATAATAAAAAACAATAAAAATCATTAAAATATGAAATACAGGGGCTATAATATTGAAATCTTGGTGAGTTGTATCACCATGTGCAATACTACCAATATGAAAAATATTAACCAGATGGAAAAATAATAAAAAACCATAAAAATCATTAAAATATGCAATATAGGGGCTATAATATTGAAATAATATGCATTTATCAAAATCAAGAAAATATGCAGTTATATGCACTATAAAATCATGTCCAAATAACTGAAAATTCCATAATTCGTGCACATAACGTAAAAGCATACATTTTTAACCCCTAAGAAAAAACATGCAAATGCATGAACTTCCTAGCCCTAATCTCAACTAACATGAAGAAGATAGAAGTTTGTAAGAATGGTTAGTACAAGAGTAGAGAAAGTCATGTAAGTGCAACATGTCAGATATTTTGTTGTAACAATTACCATTTAAAAGCTACTTAATTAAGCCCGAGACATACTACCTATCTCATTTGTGAGATTCCCTAGTGGTCTACTGGGAAATACGAATCGGTTGGATAATTTAATGTTACACTAGCAAGTTGCCATGATAGCTCAATGGTTACAGCAGCTGTACATGAAGTGGAAGATCCGTGGTTCAAATCCTGGCTATGACACTGAATTTTTCAGTCCTGATTCTATCTCTCAAATTGTTGAATTTTAAAACAGGATAATGTTTAACAAACTATATAACCCTACTGGAATGTGTTTAAACATACCTTTATCATCATCATCATCTTTTCTTGCAACAGTCTCCAGAAGCTGATTAGCTGCTTCACTGACTGACATAAACCTAGGTGGCTCGTACTCTTTCTTTTTCTTTGTTAGACTCTCCAGAGTTGGTTCCTTCATGCGAATATCTGTAACACAGCAGCATAAAGAAAAATAGTCTCCTCACAAATAAAATGTCATCTATATCATGTGGCATCAGATTTTCAGGTGCTACTGGCAGCTTTTTAATACACATTGTAATACCTAAGCCTATGACTTTAAGATTTAGCATTGCACCCAAAAAATATCTTTCTGCATTCAGGTTCATGTAAATTGCATAATTATGGTGATAAAAATGTGTTGTATTTCTTAAGGATAGTTCTTACCCAATAAACACAGGGTATGCAGACCTCGACTCCTATTGCCACTTATTTTTTCATAATAGCTATCTGGCTGCCAGGTTTCGGTCCAGTAGGGAATGGATACAGTTTCCCCAAAAGAATATAACTTTAACAGAAGCAAAGATGAAATATTAGGACCTGAAAAATGCAATAAGAATATAGCTGAATTTCTGAAAATGTATCTTAGCTTGTATTACTTGGGACATGTAACATGGTGGAGCACTATTATCATGTTTACATGCAACATGTACTTGCTATACAACAGGAATAGTTGCGACACTCGCCGCAAATTTGCTCATTTGGTCCCATCGTGAGCAGAGCTCAGGGACATTTAACACATCCTACCTTATGGAATATGCCTCAAGACTAATAATATACCCACCACCAATAATACTCTTTTTTCTTCCATCTTGCATTATGCAACTGTCACATGCAATCTGACCTACATAAGTAGTGAATGTTTACCTGTTGATAAGATACTAAAGGAGTGAGTATATGTAACAATGAGTTTAAATCTTTCTTGAGGATTTTATGTTGATTAGGATTGCCTGATGGTTTTAGGTAACACGGAAGGTTATTAGATATGTTTATTGCAGAATACTAACATCCTTTTTGCAACAGATTTAAGCTATTTGCTGGTCTATACAAATCACCTGCAGGCCTCGTACTGTGGTCATGCACATTATAATAATTATCTGCAAGATAGCCCAACAGAGAATATAATATGTATTTATTGGCAAGAGTAAGAATTTTTTGGGGTTTGAAATAATGGCCTACAGGAAAGACGGAGCCCAATGACACATATAATAAGTATGGCCCTTTTCGTAACACAAACATTTGGTTGTGTGTGCTGAATTACCTTAGAAGATAATTCCATATCCTAACAAGGAGTGAAAGTAAGCAAAATATGCCGTCCTTAAGGCACTTTGGTTACACAGATTCTTTAAATTTCTTAATACAAGGCAAGCAGAGCTAGTTTTGGTAGCATGATTTATATTTGTTTCTTCCAGATGAGCTCTTCATCTACTTGGAGCCCAAGAAATATTGCATCAGATACTTTACTGATACTGCAGTTGATGTATCTGATTGTTCATTCATTTACTTACTTATACTTTGTTTTGAATTGAATTTTTTTTTTATCGTAATTTAATGATACAGGATTCTTAATTTAAAACCTAAGGCTTGTATTCATAAACAATTCAATCTGGACTTTTCAGAGACTGCTTCATTAGGGAAGTTTAACTTTCCTGAAAATCTTACTCACAGACGTCAGTTTCAGTACTTTAACTTCGTAAAGTTCAGATTTCATTACCAAGTTTCATTGTTGAGTAAACCGATTTCCAAAACCACAGCCCTCTATAGGGTTTAAATCAATACCTGAAGGACTAGAATGTACTCACGATTGCAATAGAGAAAGCATTGACCAGAGCCTCTGCATTTCCCTCCACAACTTTGACGTTCTTTTTAAACCATGTGGTGTTGCAAACAGATGTATTTACTGTTGTGTTCTGCGATGGATGATAAAAGGATGTCGCTAAGCATTGATTATGAAGGAGATGTATTAACAGAATTAGTTAATTGCTATTCAATATAAATGAGAAAAATAATCTATTAATTTACAGAGTGTACAGAGTACAGAGTTACCTTTTCATTTCACCATGCTAAAAATTATTTTAATTGTTTGATTTTAACTCTAAATTCTCAGTTGGTGCAGGATCAAGATCAGTGCAGCACAAACATGGCTCAAATTACAAATGTGCACCATAATCTAAACCTCACTATAATGAAAGGTGGCAATCATTAAAGTTTATTTGAAACTATTAGAAATTAACTAATCTTTTACCTGTAGGATAATATGGCACTACAACTAACAATTGTGTCATTGGTGAAACATGTAATCCTCTAACAGTTCGTTTAACAATGTTGTGTACAAACATTGCCAGTATATCCACCACAGTCTGTTTATCAAATCTAGATCTAGATCTGAACTCGTCCCCATAAAGCTCAAATGGGTATTTTTTACATCTCTTATAATATGCCCAAAAATACATACATCGCCAACATGGTGTTGGATTTGTTCCATATTTTCAGCAAAGTCTACTACTGCTAGAATGTCAGTCATCAGCAAGGTCAAGGTAAGGATGAAAGTCGAGAAAGTCAGTGACTTTGAAGTAAGGTCCCGATCGAGACTATAGCTCTGAAAAGTCTCGTTCTTGAATAACAAATTGGGAATTCTGTACTTTCAAATCTCTAACTTTCATCCAAAGTCTAGTTCATGAATACAAGCCTAACGGGCATATGGCATTTCATCTGTGCACAATTAGGTGTGCCACAGCTGGCTTTGCTCCTACTTCGTGTGCAAAGCATATATAACACTCTTACATTATAGAAGATGCTAGAAATGTCATCTACCCTCAGCTAAACAAGCATTATATCGGGAGAACACATTCTGATTCACACAATTAAGTTGGACTACTGTAATGTTTCTGATTTCATTTCTAATATTTCATTTTAGTTCTTCCAATGTATGAGGATTTGTCTCGTAAACTTTGTCTTTCAGGTTACCCCACAAGTAAAAATCACACAGAATGGGAAAGTGAGAGGGCCATACACCAGCACTAATCACTCTATCTTCAAACACTTCCCTAATTTTATTCATGGACTCCTCTGCTGTATGGGCAGTAGCAGATCTTATTGAAACCACACATATTTCTCTTCTTCTGTTAGTTCATAAAAAAAAGGGGGTCAAATGTCATTTCGGCACCTCCCTACATTTACAGTCTGCTCGTAGAATATTGGACTGATTATGCGCCTAGAGCTAACAGCACACCAAACTCCAACTCTCCGATCATGAGGGATTTCTTGAATGCAATGTGGATTTTCAGAGGCCCAGTACCGACTAGCTGTGCACACAACGGCAGCCAGTAGTGGGGGTATCCCGCAAGGTTGTGGGAGAGACCAAACGTTGTGTGCTCCATTAGGTTTTAAATGAAAAACCCTGTATCTTCAAACCAAATGTTGAGCTGTTCAAATGCTTTACTGACACAATCTCTTAATTGCTGATGCGACTTTTCATATATAAGTACACTAGTATCATCTGCAAAGAGCACAGCTATGGACTCTTGTTAAAATTATACTGCAAACCATTTATAAGTATAAAAAACTGCAAAGGACCGAGTATAGAACCATGTAGTACACCTTTAGTAACAACACCTGGTTCAGAGTCATAAGAACGTATTCTGGTTTCTGGATTCTATTTGTAAAGTAAAAACTGAACCAATTTACAGAGGTCTCATTGAAACCATAAAACTTCAACGTTTGCAGCAAGAGGTCTATACTGTCAAATGCCTTAAGTAAGTCACAAAATACTCTGAATAGTACAGTAAAACCTCGTTTATCTCCAGATTATTTGGATCATATTTGTAGATATTTTTTCAAAAGTTTCATGTTCACATTAGATGATTAAATTTAACCATGATAGCATGAACATAACTATAAGATGCCGAATATTCACTTTTTAGTTTGATTCAATGTATGCTTCCTGCATAAATTGCACAATAAATAATTGAAATACATGCTGTGCTGCACTGTAAAATACTATCTGTTGGGTTTAAGAAAGATTTAGCTGTGTGTTACACGTGCTGACGCGGTACGTCTCACCAACTATGCACAGCACTGAAAGTAAGCATTGACTTTGATCCTTAACTGTCACTACACCTTCCTCAACCTCCTGTTTTCCTACTGTTTTCAAACAGCATGTGTCATTAAGTTTACTGTGTGTTTCAACTGAATTGTTTTTGTGTCTTATCAGAGTATCCAGGAGCGTAATTCAGTGTACAAGTTTAAAATGACATCTAAGTAAAAGAAGGTTGTGGTTTCCAATGGATAAAACGATGGATGCTGTTAATCAAATTGATAAAGGAGAAACATTGAAGAAAATATATGCTGTACACCAGCTGACAAACATTATGGCAATCTTGGAGCATCAGGCCGAAACCACTCCAGCTGAACTATTAATGTGAGACAGGATATTGTAAGACCCCAAAAGAAAATCGTTTATATGAATATTTGTTAAGAGTGTAATTTGTTTTTGATGTTGGTAGGAGTTGGTTAAATGACGAAAACGTGTTACTAATGTTCATTGTTACAAACAATTAAGTTTGTTTAAAGACGTCATAAATATTTCCACATTTAATTTTAATATGTATGTATAAATAAAAGAATTATGTGTTCAATATTGAAAGCGAAGGGAGAACGGCCAAGGATCACTTCCCTAACAATGCGGGAACTATTTGATGAACGCATACGCGGATGTACACATGGCAGTCGGAATGCTAGACTCACAACCAAAAGAATTTGGGATTAGTATCTCTGTCTTTGGCGTAGATGGACGCATTTTGTGTGTGCGCGTCATAAAATAGTAAAAGTAAATTTACTAAGTGTTTAAAGACCGTTAATTTGTGTAAAATAAGTGAAACATTAGCTAACTTTAATAAGTTAGTTAATACGAAGTGTGCGATTAAATAAAAGGACGTAAAATAGACGAAGTGTAAAGTGATAGAAAACACATTTAGCGAAATATCGCTAAATTTTCAGACATTAAATCTCGGCGATGCTAGGGAAGTCGATCCACTGAAATAAAAGACTTGTAACTGTGATACCATTTAAATACTGTGAACAAGAAGGTGCGAATAAAATATTTCACTAAAGTTAACCCCGAGTGTATGTTCATTCCATCCAGTACCACAACCCAAGATTACGAAAGAGTCAAAAGCTCATCACCATCACCTCTTATAATTTATAAAAACAGCACCAAATGATAAAGTGTTTGCATGACCGTACTTCGTTCAAATGCCACATGTGTTTAAAACAAGACTGTGGATCAATTCTTTGTTAAGAAATGATGTGATTTTATGTGATTAAGATTTTTATATTTTTTAATGTTTTGTAAACAACACATTATATACTGTACATAATTTTGTTACAAGACATAGCCTTTCATCGTCATAGATGGCAAGTCTGCTTATTTAAGGATTAGTAATTACTGTAATACTGTTTTAATTTTATTATTAGATTCACTGAAAGCTACTAAATGTCTTCTTTTCACTTCACTAATTACTCTTTGAAATGTTTTACAATATGTTCTGTGTTGTCTTTTAATGTTTAGGTCATAACTTGTGCAATATAGTGAGAACAATTTTTTTTTTGCTTGCACAGTACTTCCCTTTATCTGAAGTAATCGAAGGTTTGACCTATGTTACCAGTGATAAATTTATTTTTTCTTAGGGAAAATAGCTTCAAATGATAACACTCATGTATAGCATGTATATATTAGATAATAACACTATTTTAAGGAATTCGTCAAATTTGTTATTTACCTGAGTATTGGCATAGATATCAGATCATTTTTAATTTTCAATACTAGTTTAAATTTATTAATATGCTCATCATTGATTACACCGTTCTGCATGGATTTTGTTTTTTTTTTTTAAATGAATGAGGATTACTGAATCACATTTTCACACTGATTGCAAAACTGAAATCCATTTTCCCGTACCACGTCAGAATTTTTTGCAATTCAATTTTTTGTTTAGAATATTTTTCGTAATCTACGTACCATAGTAATATTACAGCATGCTTATAGTTTGTTAGAAAGGCTCAACAGCTTATAATTTCAACTTTATGACTGACAATGTGAAATAATGTAACTATTATTATGTTTATATTTTATATTTTTATATTTATACATTTTTATATTTATTAAAATCTACTAAATATATCATAACATTCTAACATAAACTATAATTCCAAAGGGTACAGGTTCTTCATAGATTCTTCTCAAAAAGATCTTAATCCTTGTTTCTTATGTGAATGGTATAGCTAAGCTAGGTCAGAACACTGGATAGGGAACAGTGGCCATGTAGGACTAATTTAACACTGGGTGAAAGAATATAAAAAAGTGAACCTCTTACTGATCCCTCAAAAGTATTGTTGCCACCTCTCTACATGAAATTAGGTGTAATGAAACAATTTGTGAAAACTCTAGATAAAGACAGTGAATGATTTAAATACCTTTGTGTTACATTTCCTTCATTATCCTATTAAAAAAACTGAAGCTGGTGTATTCACTGGCCCATAAGTTCAAAAACTAATGATGGACAGTCAGTTTGAGAATACTATGAGTCAAGAAGTGAAGGATGCCTGGAATGCTTTCAGAAATGTTGTTTTTAATTTCCTTGGAAATAAAAAAGACCCAAGTTATGTTAACACAGTGAAAGTGATGCTACAAAATTTCAAACAAATTGGTCGCAACATGAGTGTCAAAGTACATTTTCTTCACTCCCATCTAAATAATTTCCCTGATAATTTAGGAGATTTTAGGAAGGAATAGGGTGAAAGATTTCACCAGGATATAAAAATTTGGAAATGAGGTATCCAGGGAAGTGAAGTGTTCACATGATGGCGGACTATTGTTTTATGTTAAAAAGGGACTGCTCTGAACAACATGCGAGAATGTAGAGGAGAAAATTTTTAGTCCAATAGTGAGGTAAGGTTATGAATGTGCTTTTAATTATTATTAATTAATGGTTAATTAGTGACAAATAAATTATAATTATGGCCTAGTTTGTCATACAAAATTCTTGTTGAAAGTAATTTTTATTACGTTTCACAAAGCTTTAATTTCATTTCTGTTATTTATGAATATTTTGAAAACCTGATGATGGGAGGAAATGAAGATAATTTTCGAATTCAGCACAAAAAATCAGCTTAGGATCACCTTTCATATTAAAAAAAAAAAAAAAAAAAAAATAAGTTTTGAAATGCAGAACAGTGTTATTCTTTTGTAATTTTGCTTTTCCTATTAACAGTCTGTATGCTTACTATGGCAGGCAATAATAATACTTGAGCATGGTGATCTGGCATGCTTTTAACAGCAGGAGTTATTGTATAACTTGACTTTTTTCTGAGTCTAGAAAATTATTATCTATAGCTGTTGCAGTGTTTGTATGAATTCTGGTCAAAAAGAGAACTATGTATTCCAAGTTAAATGTATGAGGGCTATTTTTCCGAACTCTGATAGAACATGAGACTAGTGAATCGCAAAATGGTTCTATTGATAAAAATTTACTACAAACATAATCTCATGAAAACTGAAACCTCTGTCATCAGCTTAACAATACTCTGCAAAAACGCTTTCTGCCTGTCTCTTGAACAAGTCTGCAAAATCTCCATATCACTGAAGTGAAAATACTGTCCCCCAAAACAGTTTTTCAACTGTGAGTAAAGATGGAAGTCACTTGGTACTAGATCTGGGCTGTAGGGAGGGTATTCAAACACTTTTGTCAATAACGATCTTCATCATGAACATCTATCTGGCAAATTCTAAATTGCTTGAAGCATACCATCACGCATGAACTTCTCATCATTCACAAGGCTCATCCTATGGTGGATTTCCACTATTATACCCCTCTTCCTGCAGAAACATAACACTGAATTAGTTGCACTTGATGGGGAAGCCTATGGTAATGGACATCTTTAAATAGTCATAGCCAAGCCTTAACTGAGCAGTTCATCTTGGCAGTGATGCAGATAAGTGGCGAGAAGACAGCCAATCACGTTGTGCAATCCCCCATCTCCTATTGCTACGGACCACCTGGCACTGCCACATTCATCTCGCTGCCATTAAGTGTATTTACATTAAAATCTTCACATTGGATTGTTTTAACATTTTCAGTATAAATGTATGAGATGGTTCTTCCTAATCTGTTTATAAATCCTTAGAAGCTTCCTGTTGGAGCTCTATACACTGTTAAGTTGGTCTGGATGGCTCAGTTGGTTAGACACTGGCCTACTGATCCCAAGGTCGCAGGTTCAAATCCGGCCCAGATTGATGTTTTTTAAGTGTGATTAAAAACGATAGCTCCATGTCAGTAGATTTACTGGCACGTAAAAGAACTCTTGCAGGACAAAATTCCGGCACTATGGCGGCACTGATGTGATCCTGGCAATTGACAGCATTGTTAAACAACAAAATAATTAATTAAACACTGTTAAAATGATATACGTACCCGTACCAAGTTCTAATTTTACTGAACTGCATTCAAATTCTTTTTCTTGACAAAACAATGCAACATTTATGCTGGTGAACTTTATTATGATTTTGGCAAATATACTCACTCCTCCACAATTCAACCTACTTCTACAAAAACCGGAACATGTGTGCTTACTGAAATTCAAATTTTTAGCTCTGCTTCTGTCATGTGGTGCTCTGATATGCAAATTACTGTGATGTCATAATTTGTTTGGTCCCATTGTTAGCAGAGATCAGGGACATTGAACATATACAACTTTGGAAAATGCAATGTGACTAGTGATACACTCAACACCCAAAATATTATTTTTTTGTTTATCTTGCATTATGCAACAATAGTGTAAATCACCATCACACGCAATCTCCCTATGAAAAGATAATAAAGAATTACTCCATAGTATATGGGGAATAAGCATATGTAACAATGATTTTAGATCTTTCTTGCGGATTTTACGTTGACTATGATTACCTAATAGTTTTAGGCAACATGGAAGGTTATTAGACACTTTTATTGCAGTATAAAACATCCTTTTTGGAACAGATTTAAGCTATTTACTGGTCTATGCAAACTGCCTGTATGCCTCGTACTGTGGTCATGCACAGCAAGGTTTCTTGTGAAGTTATAATTATCTGCAACATAGCTCAACAGAGGATATAACATGTATTTATCGGCAAGAGTAAGAATTTTTTGGGATTTGAAATAATGACCTACAGGAAATACGAGCCCAATGCTGCATATAATATATGGCTCCTCTCGTAATACAAACACTTGGTTGCATGTGCTGAATTACCTTAGAAGATAATTCCATGTCATAACATGGAGTGAAAGTAAGCAAAATATGCTGTTCTTAAGGCATTTTGGTTAAGCAGCTTCTTTAAATTTCTTAATCCAAAGCCAGCAGAGCTAAGTTTAGGTGGCATGATCTATATGTTTTCTCCAGCTGCGTTCTTCATCTACTTGGAGCCCAAGAAATATTGTATCAAATGATTTACTTACAGTGTAATTATAGTATCTGGCTGTTAATTCATTTACTTGCTGTTTTAAATTAAATAAAGTTTGCTTTATTGTAGCTTAATGATAGCTCATTTACTTCAAACCAAATGCTGAGCTGTTCAAATGCTTTACTGGCTGATTGTCTTAATTGTTGATGTGACTTTTCATATATAAGTACACTGATATCATCTGCAAAGAGCACAGCTATTGACTCTTTGCTAACATACAGCAAGCCATTTATAAATATCAAAAACCACAAAGGACCGAGTATAGAACCTTGTGGCATGCCTTTAATAATATCTGGTTCAATCACAACAATTTATCCTGGTTTTCTGGATTCTATTTGCAAAGTAAAATCTGAAACAATTTATGGAGGTCTCATTGAAACCACAAAATTTCAACTTTTGCAGCAAGAGGTTGTGATCTATACTGTCAAATGCCTCAAGTAAATAAAAAAAAATATTCCTAAATGTTTAATTACTACGTTTCCATGGTGAATTCAAGCCAATTTGAGTTCTTTTTCCGGATTGAATACCACATGGAAAAATGGATTAAAAAAATAAAAACAAGTACTTTGTTGTTTAACAATGTCAGGATCACATCGAAATCGCCGGTGTGCCGGAATTTTGTCCTGCAGTTCTTTTACATGCCAGTAAATCTACTGACACGGAGCTGTCATTTTTAAGCACACTTAAAAACCATCAGTCTGGGCCAGATTTGAACCCGCAACCTTGGGATCAGTAGGCCAGCCTTTAACCAACCAAGACACACAGACCATCGGATTCAAACAAAGCTCAACTACTGGATCCGATCGCTTATTTAGTGGGATCGGATCAAAATCATATTGCATGAATGTTGTTTCATCTCATTTCCAGATTGAGTTCAACATGCAAACATGGAAATGAACTCAAATCGAGTTCAATTCTGCAAGGAAACATAGTAAATATTAAAATCTTGAATATGTATACTTAGCTCCCCTAATTTTTGGCTCTCTTACTTTTTGATGATATAAACCAAATGAAATATACTATAAGCAATATTTATATGTCCCAAGTAGTACATGCAATAGACTCTGCTAGATAAATAACAGTATTATAACAACCAACCTGCAAACCACAACAGCCCACAGCGTTCATTATCGATGCATTATGAATAATTTTGCACTTTATACCCATCTTCTGAGCTCGCAGAACTAGATCAGTGTGAGTAGTAGCTCCAAATGGGTCTCCAACAACAAGAAGAGCTATATCTTTCACATCAGCTCCCTTTAGTATTGTATCTGCTTCTTGTTCCACCAAATCACGATC
Organism: Tenodera sinensis; assembly: GCA_030765045.1. NCBI lineage: Eukaryota > Metazoa > Arthropoda > Insecta > Mantodea > Mantidae > Tenodera > Tenodera sinensis. The sequence goes on along the minus strand of CM060964.1, from coordinate 298,713,807 downwards.
TGCAAGTATCATTTTACGTTCATAGAACTGCTCCTGAAATGAAATTACAAGAAACTGTCATTCCTTATCCCGCAATAGTTGAAATCCTAGTTGTACTAGGATACCTGGATGGGATATGGACTTTTACTGCAGTTAATACTGACGTATATACCATGCCATTAAATTATAGAATGCAAAACACTACAAATAACTATTTGCTGTCTGTAAGGCAAGGTGTTATTGGACAATTGTAATTTCACCGATTGATAGGGTAACTTACCAAAGCCTCTTTACCTACAGTTAACATTGACGTATACGCTTCCAAGTAGACCCGATCTGCCTTTTTTACTGCCTCTAGGCCATTGACTGTAATATCCTTTGCATTTCCAAGGCCTAAACCTATAATATAAAACATCGTAAAAGTTATTCACACAATTCACGCTTCAATGTTTACATTTGAGCCATAATCAGCGTTGCCAACAGATTTTTTTCCGTCAGACCAAGCCTAAAGCCGCCAAAATTATAAATTTCCGTATTTTCTTTCAGAAATAAATGTTAAATTAAAACTTATATTAAACATGACAACCGTTACTTTGACCTTGTTTATGCGACGGACAAACATATACGAGCTAAACTCCGTAAAAACAGAAAAGATAGAACTTTGCCACTTGCCGGCCAGATTCTACTTTTACAATACCTACTTTTTCAGATTTATTAAAATTTAATATGCTCCCAATATTGCTTTGTTTATTTTTACTTTCTCTACTTCATATATTAATTAGAAGAAGTACTGTATTTGACCCAAAATTTCAATGTCGAGATTTCACTGGAAACGTTTTGAGGATTTCTGAACCCAACAAAGCATTTATAGAGAAAGGTGTGTGCGTGTGTCACTGTCTTGCGGGTACACAAAGATTTACATTCGTGACAGTTTTCCTAGGAAAAAGCAATATAAATTAATTAGTAATTTCTAGTAATATCCGCAAAAAATCCGCCATCTGTTAAAATTTTGCCCGTCATACAACTTGAAAATCGATCAATTTTGACGGAAAATCCGTCACGTTGGCTACTCTCACCATAAGGTTGCTGTACTTCTGTGGCGCTATCTGGTGTATCAACTTATTATACAATATAACGGTTACACAGACGACAGTAGTTCAAGTTGATTGGCTTAATTATGAACATCTGGCCAATAGTGGGGAAGTTTTATTATAACCTTTCTTTTGAAATCTGTGTCCAAAGATTAGTGTGATAAACTGTAACATTATACATTTTATAAATACTATGGAAAAAGTGTTCTACTCAAAGGTGTAACGAAATACATGCACATAAGTTTAAGGAGGAAAATGTGAAAATGTTTATCTCGGACTTGACAGAAACAAACAAGCAAGAGCTACAGAATGCAATAGTAAATGATCTACGACATCTGGGTATTAAGCAAAGACTTAAGAAATCTTCAATCAAACAGGTATGGGAATTGATTTCATAGTATAATAATACCTGTTATTAAACACTTATATTAATACGTTTTACTGTAAATTGTAAGTTGTGTCACATTTTTTTTTCTTTTTCCTTGTAGCGTAAACACTTATCAACGAAGCTGTTTAAGATTCCTCTACATTGCCTTCCCTTAGAATGTGCAGTGCTCGATTGTGGAACAACTACCGAAATCCCCCGTTTTGTATTCGAAGTATGCAAATTTATATCTCAACATGTCGAAACCGAAGGACTATTTAGAAAAGCTGGATCCACTGCCAGACAACGAGAATTAAGGGTATTGACTTCTTTTTTTATGTATTTTACTTCAGATTATTCATTTGTATCATTGCAATGTAGGAAAAAGAGTATTGTGGTGAAAGGTATATTGCTAGTTATGATGTTCCATAATTGTGACATGTTCATTGTCCCTGAGGTTTGCTCGTGATGGTACCAAACAACCACCATTTGTTATGTGGTCTTTACTGAGATCTCTTGCATTTACTGTTCACAGGTGCACTTGGAAAATGGAAAGAAATTAGGACAGCACAATCACGTAATTGATGTTGCCAACATCCTTAAGTGGTTCTTCAGAGAACTGCCGGAACCACTAATACCATTTACATATCATGAAGTATTGCTGAGGTAAATTGTTAATTTACAGTTGGGTGGCATTTATTAGGTTATCTAGGACATTTAAGGGAAATAAAAATTGCGTAATTACTGGATGTCGTAATGGTGATGGTGTAAAAGAACTGTTCTAGTAATTGATGCTGTGTTGCTTGTGTATTAAGGAAGTAGTATACTACATTTTGTTGAGGCTGTAAAAATGTAGTCTTGTATGTCATTTACAAATGCTCCAATTTAAAGTTAATTTGAAGTATCCTTTTTGTTTAAAACTAAATTTAGTTTTCTTCATTCGTTTTGTTGATTGTTGATTGATTTATTATATGGAGACGGCTTTTTTATAGTATTAAGTGGAGAAGTTCAATAAATATAATCCACCCTTGGCAGCGTTTGAATGGCGGAGAATGATGGTCCTGATATGGCTGAATCTGATAGAATTGTGGATGTAGCTTTAGATAGCAGTGATTATAATGATAAAGATAGGATAAATGTATCAACTGAGATGTTAGAGACAAATAAAATAATGAAAATGGTTTACGTTTGCAAAGACAGTGGGCCGTTCATAATAATTGTTAATGGTGACAAATCTATCCCATGAAATTTGGAAAAATTATTTTTGGTAATGACTGTAAAAAGTAAAAGAGGTAATGCCTCTGGGCATAAATAAAGTTGAAGTACACTTTGGATACTATGAAAATGCTAATGATTTTTTAACTTCTGATTTTGACTCCAAGTATAATCTTAAATCATATATACCACACTACAACTGTGTGGTAAAAGGTGTAATATTATAGTAGACATAGAACTATCAGAGGAGGAAGTTCTAAAATAAACGACTAATGATAGAAATTGAGATTTTAAAGATACACAGTATTACAAGAAGGGTGCAGTATAGTGAGAATGATATAATAAGGCCATTCCCCACTGAGACAGTTCTATTTACATTTAGAGCTCAGATGCTATCCAGGAGAGTGGTTCTTTGTGATATTTCTTGTGAGGTTAGTGGTTTTGAGGGAAAACTTGACTTTCTTTAAAAATAACTATGACAAATGTTCAACTCTTTATACATAGTATAAATGGTTGACAAACCATCATCTATACAGCATGCAGGAATTTGAATAAAAAAAGTAAATGTGACACCAAAGAGTGTTCATTAGATATAATGTAATACATAAGGCATACTTAACGTTTCTTTTTTGACAAAGCCTATTGTAATTAACAATTGATGAATAAATTAATATTATTATTATGATTATATTAGAAACAGCTCTGCACAACAAACAATAACATATCAATCAGCATTCACCTCGAGGCCTGCTTTGTTCTGAGAGAACTGTATGGTATAAGAATACAACTGCAAGTGCTACATTAGTAATACAAGTTAGGCTGCTTATTATTTAACAATAATAAGTTAATAGTGTATAAATGCAACTGTCTTCTGTTTAATATTTATCATTCCTTTTAGAGCTCGCTATGTATCTGTGTGATGTATGTGCAGGATACAGTGAAATGAATCTAAACATTTGTAGACTCTCCACAATTAATTTGCATAAAGCAGTGATTAGAAAATAGTGCTGTACTCCTTATAGGTGATTATTGTGCAATTAAAAAAGGAAAGAAAAGACTCATAAACTTTTCTCCGCCATCAGTCTTCATATCTCTCTTTTCCTCTCATATATTTATAACAGTATTGTTCTCTTTTGAGACAGATTATAGAAATAATGGACCAAGAAATTCTGTAACATTTCATTGTGGCTAAGAGGTATGGCATAATGCTCATAATTTCTACAGTGTGTTTAGTTATACATTGTGATGTTCCTTCTTGGACTCTGAAAAGTTTCAAGTGGTTAGCACCTTCTGAGCGGATTGATTATAATACTACCAACTCAGGAGCACAAATTTCGCTGAAATTTTATTCCATATATTAAACTTGAACTTAAAAAAAAAAAGAGAGATAGAAAGAAAAAGGTTAGTACTAAATGACCTGTTTTCCCAAAATGCTCTTAAAGAAGGTACTTCTGCAATGACAACTCCACAACTCTATGCTTTTCTTTCTTTTCTTCTTTTTACCCTTTCTTTTCTTTGCAGTAGTAGAGATTTAAATAACAAAAATACTTTAGAGAAAGAGAAATCAGCACCCCGATAAGGAATGTAAACTTTTATTCACGTCACATCAAATCTTGTAATGAATAGTGCATTACTGGCATATTTAAAAATACAATTTCATTTGATATTTGTTTTCTCCAGCTGAAATTCTTATTCAATATCTATGTCTTTATTGACTTGGAAGTGCCAGGCAGTCAAAGCATACAAAATTCTGTTAGAAATATATGGCTAAATTTTCTTACCCAATAATCACTTAAATGTATTAATTTATTATATTTTCAGATGCCTGTTACTTAAGGAGAAGAAATTGAATGGGATACTTCTAACATGTCTGCTGTTTCCTGCCCTACATTTGAACACACTTGCTTATCTTATGGTGGTAAGTAGCTTGAAAGGAAATTATGCTATTTTCTTTTTTGATATAGCTAAGGCCTGTTTCCTATCGTTGTTGGCTTTTTTCTTTAGATAATAGCATCCATATCTTTGGAATAATGAACATTGCCTACAGCAAAATACACTTTATCACTTAAAGAATGGAAGATTTTGTAGCATTGATGGTTTCATGGGCGATCAGCTCAGTAATTGGACAGCTCCAAGCTTTCGGCCATTAAACTATTATGAATTTTATCAATCAAATGAATAAAAGATAATGTATGAAATAGTTCATACATTTCTCGTATTTGTCATCATATACCATTACATGATTAAGGGACATGTGATACAGTTTTATAGAGGGTACTGCAAGCAGAATTCCAACTCACGTCTTAAAGTTTTACACCTTCAGCCACAGATTAAACAGAAAACAGGTTTTGGTCAATTGCAGTGATAATACAGAAGCTTGGCCACTCCATAAAATTAATTGCTATCCGTGATTATTTATGATTGTGCTTTAACATATTTTTTTTGGTGGGGGGGGGGAGCACTTTAAGGAGTTAGATGCTAATTTAGTGAAAGCAAGGAATCCTGTGTTCTTTATATTTAACCCAAGGTTAGCCTTAGGCTTGTTGTGTGTATGAATTGACATTACCATAATTATATGACATAAGTTGTTACAGCATTACAGTTAGGTACACTGCCAGTCAAAAGTTTTTGAACACTAAGCTGTTTTTAAAGAAATGAAGGAATAATTAAAAACAATTTACAGAATTAGTCAAAATAATTTATTTTTATATGATATACACCCTAAGACAAAAAAAGAGCATATTCTGGAAGCGTATATTTGTCTAAGTCTATGTTGTTTTCACGGCTGGTTTACAATGGTGTCTTTATTGTCGTTCTGTTGTCATTTCTCATATTGAGTCTCAACTATTCAATGTGAGTGGATGGCTGAGTGGTTGGACTTAGTCTGCTCATTTTTTTTGTCTTAGGGTGTATATTATTTTACATGATGGTGTATATGTTATGTTGCAATAAAAGCTGACCTAAATTAATGTTACCATGAAAGGTGTCTTTCTGTCCTAAATTTCTTTTTTGCTGAAAAATCCAGTCTTTACAGCAATTACTTTTTTCACAATTCAGGGCATTCTCCTAACAATTTTTTCATAGACACTGTTCCCCGTATAGTCCAGGATGTCTGAAGGATATCACATAACCTATTTATAGATTGTCCTTCCAGCTGTTTCTTCTGTAGGTAGTTCTTAGACAATTTAGAAGTGTGTTTTGGATTGTTGTCCTGTTACATGATGAACCCTGGACCAATTAGACGAATTCCTGATGGAAGAGCATATCTACTTAAAACGAAATGGGAGCCATGTTTATTTAAGTTTCTTATGATTTTGTGGAACTGGCCCTACTGAATGAAAAACATCCCTAGACCGTTAAGGAGCTGCCACCATGTTTCTCTGTCAGTGTTATGCATTGGAATGCATCTTCTCAGCAGGAGAATGACAAACATACACACAGCGTCGTCATCCAAAAACCTTGAATTTGGATTTGTGTGTCCAGAGAACCCTTTTCCAGTCTTTTTGCCCATACCAACCTCTTCTGTTTGTTAATGGGTCTAAGAAGTGCTTTTTCCATTGCCACATTACCTCATAAATTAGCTGACACCAATCATCACTTCAAAGTACTAACAGAGATTTCCTGACTATGATTGGCATTAAAACCAGGCTGAATTTCTGGAGCTGTCAGCCTTCTACTTTTTCTTTTACTTCCCAAAACTATTGACTTGTATGTGCTCTGGAGGTACACCTCTGTCTTCCACTTTGTTTTCTGTGCTTGTTAGACCCAGAATGTTTTAGCATGAGAATTGTATAGTTAATAGTATACTGTGACAGTTTTAGTCTTTCTGAAATTTTGCAGACCCTGTAACCCTCACCATAAAGTGAGGTGATCGCTGAACGATTTTGCAAACTGAGGGATGATCCTCAGTGTATTTCCTAAAATAATTTGTAAAATAAGTCTTATTTAAAAATATTTTCTCTCATAATATTGATTCAAAATTCAAAGAATAAAGAATAATGCAATAATAATTATAATTTTGATAAATTGTTTATCAAATACTCACTGTTACTGAGGAATATATTACAGTAATATTGGTAACAGTACTCCAGTAAAAATAAAGCACTTGTATCATGTATGGCCACAATAAGAAGCCATGTAAACTCAGAAGGCCATGAGTGAATGACGATCCTCTACCAGTTTTACACCTAAGATTTATCTTTAGATAGTTATGATACCATAAATGCATACTGAAACATCAGGGAATGTTTATATAAATAACATATACAGTGATATTTTCTCATGATAAGGGTCCTCAATTATGTTCTTTGATGATATAACCTCAGCATATTGACAAATATATGGTGCCCAAAAACTTTTGACCAGCAGTGTATATCATTTTGTATATACACACACCAAACCTAAGGCTAACCTTGGGTTAAATCTAGGAAATCAGGTTTCATTGCAGCTTGCTACATAGTCTGATGGCTAATGTTCACTTCCTACTTGTTCTGAGCTAATAATATGTCATACAATGCACGTAACAAATTAACATATAACTCCATGTTGTTGTTCACCAGTGGGGCTGGGGATTAATTGATCTGCATCATTTTCCCCCTGGCTTCCCAATATAAAGTCTGCAGGTAGTCACTAGTAAGCGGAGGGTCTGTAGTTCTAATCCCAGCTGTGGCATTGAATTTTTAAGTCCCAGTTCTACCTCTCAAACGTTGCCCACACACGCCTTGTGTGTTTAAAAACACCAACAGTAAGTTTGTTAGCATAAATAATTAGTAATTACCATCTGAAGGTTAATTAATCCTGGGACATCAAGTACTTGCAATAGCAAGTCACCAGTGGGGTAATTGTCTCTGATGTGAGACTGCCTTTGTGGTTATATACGAACTGGTTTGAGAATTCAATGTCATTCTGGCAGGTTGTTGCAGTAGCTTAATGGTTAGAGCACCTGCCTAGTAAGCGGAGGGTCTGTGGTTCAAATCCCAGCTGTAGCATTGAATTTTTAAGTTCCAGTTCTACCTCTCAAACATTGACCACCCACGGCTTGTGTGTTTAAAAACACCAACAGTAAGTTTGTTGGCATAAATAATTAATAATTATAAATCCAGTTTGCTCTCTAGCTGTGTTTATAACCTTCAATTACATTTAGTTTCTGGAGTTTGTACATCACATGATTTGATAATAAAGAGAGCATACTTAAGATGGTGTACTATTGTGAGTACTTTACTAACATGATGATGAACCAAGGGTGGGGTTTTCTTGTAAGGGAAAGGTTACTGTTGCGGCAGTTCAACTGGCATTACAATATGTTTGGTTCTCTTTTTTGTCTGAAAGCTTTTTGGCAAAGTCAGAAATGGGAAAATGGGTGAAATAATGCTCAAATGAGTCCAGGGTGCATTGAATTAGTTATCTAACATTCATCTTTACAGTATAAGGAAATACCGTGAAAAGAAAACTTATCTAGGTAACTTGCCCATACCAAGATGTGAACTCGAAACCTGTTGAACGTGACTGCAGACACACTACTCCACACCACAGGAGTGTGTAGTTGTGTCATGACTGTGAGACTGTAAGACTATAAATCATTAAAATAGGCAGGCATAAAGGCGTTATAAATAGCTAAAGCAGGCAGGGAAAAAGGCATTATAAATACTAAAACACACAATAAAAGGCAATTAGAAAAAGCCATTTATCTAATAGATTACACTATTCAATAACTCAATCTCATATTTTAAAGAACTTCAAAAGTTTTAAACAAAATGCTAGTGCTGCAATTGACACAAAAATGAAATATTTTTTAAAAAGATCTGTGTATTGCACTGTCTTATTCGTTTCACATGACAACCAAATGCTTTTTCTAGTTCTCTGGGGTCATGTTGAGTCTCCTGTCAGATAACACATTTTTCATATTGCAAAATGGCCTTTCCACATCGGTAGAGGTTATTGGAGCAACTCTAAAACATAGCATCATTGTAGGGTCCATTTCAGCTGCAACAAATTGTCACCTTGTAGAATTTTTAAAATGTTTCTAAGTTTATCCAGATCATAATTGTTTGATAATATTTTTTTGCACTTTTCGCTAACTAATGAGCCCCATTTCCCTGATACACTGTCCAGTCTTTGCACTACATCATCCACAATTTTCACTGACTACGTTGATGGTTGTCCTCGTTTCTGAAGCTGGCAGATCACTTCTGTCAGGAACCCAAACTTGGCCACAATGAAAGTTAGCTCATTTTTCACTTCCCAAGAGTTGAGAAATTTCTTGACTGCTACAATTGAAGGTGCTTCATTTTCCAGAGCATTCACCACCTCAGTTATTCTCTGGAAGTTTGAAGCGTAGTAAAGTGCTGCTGAGATCCATGTCCCCCATCTCATTATGATAGTTTGGGGGGGGGGGGGGGCAGAGATACATCTGGCACAATGGATTTAAATGTCAGGATTCTTGATGGGGCTTTCACAAAGATCTTCTTAATACTGGAACTCAATTTGTCAACATTCGGAAACAAGCATCATATCTCTTCTGACACCCTGTGAAAGCCATGTGCTACTCAGGTCACGTGAAGCATGTTTGGAAATAGCACTTTTAATGCTATTCCAGCATTTTTCATATACGACACTCTGTTGTAAGCAGGAAGGTTGTTTCATTGATTCATCTTCTGTAGGATCTAATGGTCCAATAACACCATTGGCAATGCAATGACCTATGGTATCAGTTGATTCGTCGATAGAAATCCAGATCTTATTTTTCTTTTATCTTCAATGATTTTCATTGTGTCATCGTAACATTTGGTTAAGTAACATTTTCGCAAACTTGACTCACTAGGTGCAGATTGGTTGGTATACTTCTCCAAAAACTGTGATAATATAGGATTCTGTAAGTTCCACAAAGGGATTCCGGCGCTAAGGAATACAAACTGGGATTTTCGACTGGATGTTGCAATTACTGTTGAAAGCAAAGAAATCTTCTTCCCAGTAACTTTGGAAAGTATATTTTTGTGTTTGTGATATAAAATACTTCTTTTCGTAGTTCACTGACTACTCGCATATTTTGCAGTGAGTACTTTACTGTCGGTAAAAAATATATCGGACCCAAACATATTAACGTAGCTTTGCAGTTTACTGTGTAAAGGAACACTTAATTTTGGCATCTTGCTGCTAACAACAACAACATCGCAATGAAAGCAAAGTTAGACCCACACTCATTATTGTCTTTTAAAATAAACACAATAGGTACTTCTGTTATCTATACATTTGCATGGCAGCAAACATTGTTGCAAAGAAAATTATAAACTGAATGAAGGATGTCTATGTTGTCTGCAACTTAAAGACAGTAATATACAAGGTATAATTTGTACAGATTCACTTTCAAATTGAAGATAGATTTGACACATTTAAAAAGGCATTCTGCCTAAGTTCCGGTGTCTGGTCATGACCAACCTTGTAAATTTTCAGGTAGCAAAGATGTCATGAAGGCGTACATTGTTTACTGTGTCAAAGCTAAGCAGAAAATTCTCTTGCAGCAGTCACAAGGAAGATTTCAATGAAAACATGTATAATCTGTTTTGTAATATACCAGGCGAGTCAGCTGCCCCTTATTTTCCAGTTTTATGCAATCCTCATTTTATACTCTAACATGAAAACATCAACCCCTATGCTAGGTCCTATCCAAGTATTTAACATCTACATGTTAAACAGAATGTTTGTTTCTGAAGTTCTAGGTAGCTCAGTTGGAATGAGCACACAGTTCATAAGTAATCCATCTGCTATAGAGGTGATTCCAATCCCTTGCATATATTTATTTTTTTATTGTGTAATATTCAGTAATAACATTGGCTGAATAATTATTGAGTTTAAAGCTATTATTTTAATTTCTAATTGTTTTATTTCTATTTTATGGTAATGTATATGTGGAGATCTCTCATGGTATAGAAGCTAAGCTGCTTGTACACTGGCTCTTGCTTCTCCATAGATCAAAAGCATATCAGCGTACTTGTTTGTTGAATACATTAGGTTTGTTCCAACAAGCAGTTTTGAGCGCGTTCTGAACACCTTCCAAACTAATACCAACATTTTCTTACGCACATGCCCAATCGAGCACGCTCTCAGAATTAGTTCAGAAGTTTGTACGGTTGCAACATTACTTGAACCATTGTTAATTTGTGATTCTAAATAATCTGAGCACGCGGTGTAGGCTATACAAGGTTTCTTCCGACACGATTCAGTTCTGTTATCTGAGCACGTGCAGTAGCTAAGCAGTGTTCCAAACATGACAGAAAATCTTTCAGACCTGTCCAATTTGCTGTTCCAACGCTTTGGGAACTAGTTCGTAACCAGTGAAATCACATCTTGGTCAAAAGCAGGAACTGTACATTTTACACATGTGCAAATTGTAAAGACTAATAGCTTACTACGCGTGCGCAGTTGTTCAATATCAGAGATTAATGATGGTTCAAGTGATATAGGGTCTATTCCAACAAGTGCTTCTGAAATCGTTCCGAACTAATACCAACATTTTCTTACGCACATTCACAATCGAGCAGGCTCTCAGAATTGGTTTGGAAGTTCTGTCATGTTGCAATCCTACTTAGGTACTGCGCATGCCAGAACTGATACTGGATCGTGTTGGAACAAACCTATTGTGAAGGACTCGCACAAAATTCTGTGCGACAGCATATGTGTGGAGAATGAAGGGAGTTGACATTCATTACAACACACTGGGTTAGCGTTTATTATACCTTTTTTTATTACAAAATGCAGATAACCAAAAATGATTTGTTATGCCCTAATCCCTCAGGGACTTTTAAGTTAGGTTATTGTGAATTTGGTTTATAAGCTTTGATGGGCATAAAGAAATTGTACAAAGCCGAGACGGGAACCAGTGCTCCTGGAATTAGCACACAGGACACAGTCATAACTCTATTCAGCTATTTGGATGCATGACCGAAAGCACATTCTGAGTTCAGCCGTAGAACCTGTATGCCAGGTGCTATGCTATTACCATTTCACGACTTTTGGTACATAATTTAGCTTTTTAAGACAGCTTTAATCCTTTGCTGTGCATTTTATTGCTATTACTTATACCTTCTCTCACGCTTAGATGGCAGTATGGAGTTAAATGGGATATATCTGTCTATCTAGCGCATCAAGTTGCCATTAGCCTCGTCCTTTTCTACCCTAGTGCTGTTGCCAGGTTCGTAATAGCATGGTGTAAATATTGAGTTGTTATAAATTTCAGGTTTGAACACATCTTACGCAGAACTTTTTTCTCTATCAGGTTATATCCTTTTTAGAGTCATTATACGTTACTATAGGCCCATATTTCTTCAGAAAAAGTTTTTTTCAATAGACGTTTGATATTTGCTGTTTCTATGCTCATCACGCACTAACTAACAAACTGCTAGAATACGTCTATATTTTTTTCTTAGCTAGAGTAAACTATAGTGCTACTACCTGCCTACTTTGAATTCTTTATGTTTACTCAAGTGTTACAATTTTTTAAATTAAATGTTTTGGGAAAATTTTATATCTGTACTGCAAAAGTTACGCAGTATGAAACTTTTTGTTATTGAGTTTACATCGGGGACCAAGCGAGAACAAATGTTGAGGAGGGTTGGAGAAAGTTTTTAAAATAAACCAAAAGGCTGTAGCCCCTTTCTTTCATCGAGTAAGGCAAACAAAATATGTATTCATCTATTCAGCGTATTCTCGCGCTAGGTCTGACACAGAAGATAGTATAAGGAGCAGCACTAGCATTAGTTTGAAAGAAGTGTGTGTAACTGTGTGGAATCTGTGAGCTGTTATTGCATTATTTATTTAATATTTTTAGTAAATATTTGTAGTTATGGAGGGGGAAGCTAGGAAGAGACGATATATTGGTAAATTAAGATGTAAGGAACACCAAATAATTATGAATGTGTTAGATTATTTTTCAAGTAAAATGAGTGTTAGTAAGACAGTAAAAGAAACAGCTAGGGCTATTGGGTGTTCAGGAGCAGTAGTGTATAGGATTAAAAAGGAAGTAATGAAAGGACCTCTAAGAACACCATTGAAACAAAAAGCAAAAAGGGCAGGAAAACAAATAATCGCTAGGTTAACGCTATATGATAGAATAGTGCAAAGTGCAGTGCGGCGAATTGTTCACTCTTTACTGTTTGCAAATATTCCACACACGCTGAATATAATTTTGTCACGGGTCAACAGTGATGAGACCCTACCAAATTTTCTCAAGAGCCACTCTTAGTCGGTTCTTACATGATTTGGGAAATTAAAAATTATATTATTTTGTTGTTTAACAACGCTGTCAATTGCTAGGATCATATCAGCATCGCCGGTGTGTCAGAATTTCATCCCACAGGAGTTCTTTTACATGCCAGTAAATCTACTGACCTGGAGCTGTCGCTTTTAAGCGCACTTAAGAACCATCGGTCTGGGCTGGATTTGAACCCACGACCTTGAGATCAGCTACATGATTTGGTGTTCGAATATGAAAGAAGGGATAGCAAGTGTATATTAATAGGAAGAGACGATATCAGATGGAGACATAAATATCTAAAAGACATTAAAACGTTTAGGGACCAGGGGAAATCAATCGTTTATACAGATGAGTCATTTATAAATTTAGGCCACACAGTGACAAAGGCGTGGAGGGATACCAAAGTTAAAAGTGCCCGTCAAGCAGCAATTGAAGGACTAAGTACAGGACTCCGGCCACCTCAGGGTTGCGCACGGAGAAAGATTTGCAACTAGTACATGTTACAACACTGCGCTCCATTTAATGTGTACTGTCTTCTAATGGTGAGATGTGCTATAGATGGCAAAAACTCTTATGCTTGTTATTTGAGATGTACAGGCATAGTTTATGCCAAAATTGAGATCAACTGTTATTTAATAATATCTGCATTTTGACTGTACAGGTCCATGGTAGATGAGGCGTACCTTCAGTTTCTTGCAACCAATGCCAACTCAAGTACAAGAATCTGCCATTTTCCTTTTAATTGATGTTAGTGTACTCATGTGATAGGTCCATTTTATCAGAGGCGCTTACTGAATTGTCTTGTTATTTATACTCTAATAAAAAGTTTGTAAAGTCAGCTGGAAATCTGTATAAATGAGTCATATTTTTAAGGTGTACGTTAACAAGGAGTATGTTCTGTTCCTTAACCTCTTGAGCGATGGCCATTTAAAACGTCCGTGAGCTGAGAACTGCTAGCATTTAAATTGTTAAATGTGCTAAAAGTGCTTCATATATACACAGCTGTATTTTGTGTAAATATTAAGTTCTTTTAATGAAACAAAAACTGGTATAAAACTCATTATATGCAGTATACATGTACGTCATCAGCAAAGTTGAGTTGCATTTACAAAACGTTGAAATGGCACTATTTTGTTTCACTGTGGTGAAAAGTTAACTTTGCTCTGTCGATTGCATCTAATATAAGTTCTCTGAAAGAAACAGTCGACCCATTGTATGTGTGGCTTATGCGTCAGCAAAAACATGGCATAATGTGACATAATGCACTTGTGTATGCGTGGTCTCTGAGTCCCAGTTGTGGTATTGAATTTTTAAGTTCCAGTTCTACCTCTCATACCTTTAAGTGTACACAAGTAAATGTTTGTGTAAAGCAGTGGTGCTAATAGAGAGGACATAAGGTTTAACGCATCCCCCTGTTTTGTTCTTCAGTTTGCGTACCGTTCAAGGAGCTTCTATTCTCTTAGTACTTGTCACCATGAAGGCCAACCACCTGCAACACACAATGTTGAAGTGTTTTGACTTTAGTTCTTTTCATTAATTTGCTGCAATTACATGAAAGAACTGCCTTGAGAACTAAACACTTCAGCAAAAGTTAATATTCCTGCAATGCAAGCCTAGTCTCTTTGTTTTTGCAGTCTCACCACGGTTTCTGTTGTTAGGCAAAAGGGATCTACCTCTTCAACGAAAATTCTTACTCATCTGTAAGATGACATGAGCAGTTGCTCTGTGTCTCCCTTTTAAAAGAAGTAAAATACTTGTAAACTTTTTCAATCTACTCATCAAGATCTCTCTCTGGCTTAAACAATGACATCTGCACTTCTTCCGTCTGATATATTGGCATCCATTATATATTATACCAAAATATATTCAAATTTAATTGTTATTAAAAAAGGTTAACTATATACAATTGAATCTCACTTATACAGCATTGAACCCTGTTTTCTGTACTTTTAGGTTAAATTTCTTAGGCACTAAATTGTATTTAGCTCAATTTTTTTATATGTTCCATTAATGTGTTACATTTTTCTAGTCCCCATGTATAAGATACCATATTTCATTGCATAATGGTTGCACATTGGTTTATAGATAAGCAATCAGAAGAGCACTTCACTGTATAATCATTGCATTAATATCCCAGGCATTCAGTATTGAGAAATATTGAAGAATAACATCCCATCTCTGCAATCTGTTTAGGTTCATGGGAGAAAGTACAGGGTATGCAGCATACTGTTATGTATTCTTCATTGTTGATGCCATCAGTTTACCGACTGCCAAGATGGTGGCTATCCCATCAATGCATCTAATAGGTTCAAGTACCTAAAGCACCTTAGCAGATGTGACTAAGTGATAAATGAATTCGGCAAGGGATGTGAACCATTTGGTTAGCATGTGCCAAGTCAATCTTATTCTTCAATTGCATATGGCTCTTTGTTTCTATAACAAATGCTTATGTATACTAAATTTTCACTCATATCTGTTCCAATGACCTTCACTTATTATCCACCTATTTAACTTTGTTCCAGGCCAAATTGAGGAGCGTTTTTTAAAAACTCGATAGATGCACAAAATGCATTTCTGAGAAAAACGATTTTTTCTATTTATTGGCAATACTAATTGGCTAGCACAGCAAATATATTAATTCAGTTCTCCTTCCTGATACTGTCTCATTGAATGTGAAAAGAAACAAATAGCATAGTTTAACAGGTGCAAATTTGGGGTTTGAAAACGCGGAGTTTTTTCAAAAGCCGATAGATGCTGATTAACTTTTCTGCGTGAGTGAGAAATTAAGATATGAAATTTCGTTATTTTTGTCATTTGTTCTTTTTGTTGCTTTTTATTTATGCATTTATTATTTTTTTTATTTATTTTCACCTCTTTATAATACATAATGTATTATACAACCAATATATTAATGTTTATAAGGATTGTTTTATTAGGTATAAACTTGGAAACTAAGTACTGCTACATTCACAGTAACATTTTTTTTATTTATATAATAAACTAATTGAATACACAAAGAAATTTCAAACAATATGAATAAGTAAGCTTTCATCTTTATTAGCGCTTGTGCAGTCTGTACATGGTTCTTAGTTTGTTTCTCTTTTCCACATTTGCCTCTGTCTTAATCTTCATCAGTCCCATTTTGCAGGTTGAGCATGTGTCAGTGTGTGGTGTATGGAATGAAAGATTGAAGAAGTTGTAAAATATGTTTTTATATTTTGACAATGAACAGACTTCCACAAGGTGCTGTTCTGAGCACAACACACTTTAACATATATATAAATGACCTTCCATCAGTAATAATAACTTTAGAAACCAAAATTGCTTTATTTGCTGACGATGTAGTCATTTGGACTTCAGGCTCTCCAAAAAAACCTGAATTAATTAAAGACAGAATAGAAACAGCCCTAAACAAAGTACATGAATGGAGCTCCAAAAACCTCATGACTATCAATGTGGAAAAAACAAATTATGAATTATTTACACTAAAATACAAACCAGTTAATATTAACATAAATTATAATGGTAAACCACTCAAAGCAGTTGATGCCAAATACTTAGGCATCACTTTTGACAGAAAGCTAAGTTGGAAAAAACATAACAAACATCTCAGAAAAGGTTGAAAAGAAACCGCAAATCCTGAAAAGGTTAGCTGGTGCTAAATGGGGCTGCTCAAGGAGAGTCCTTAACACAACATACAAAATGTATGTTAAACCAAACCTCTTGTACTGTTCTGAAGCTTTAATAACAGCAGCAAATGCTAACATCAATAAACATGAACAAATACAAAATCAGGCTCTTCGCCTAATCACTGGAGCAGTTAAATCCACACCTATTGATGCCATGCTTGCCTTAACACGGACCCCATCAATAACAACAAAAATAGAAGAACAAGCATTGCTCCAACACGAGAAAATGTTATGACTGCCAAACTCTAAATGGACTGAGAACCTCCCCCCTTCAATCCTTAAAACTCATAGTAGTTTCCTAGAAAAGGTAACACAGATTAAATCCAAATTGAACTTTCCTAACACCAGAGAAAATCTACTTATAAGAGAAAATCCATTGGAATTATTGCAACCTACCTTCAATTTGGAATTAATAGAGGAAATAAGTAAATCAGACACACCAAAAGAAATACAAAAACTTCTAGCTCTGTAAACAATCAATACTAGATATCCCACAGAAGAATGGCTGCACATATATACTGATGGATCCTCCAAGGAAAACCTTACTGGAGCTGGAGTTATGTGTTCACATTTTTCCTTTTATCATTCTTTTGGCAGAGACACAAATTATGATGGAGAAATAGAGGCTATACATATTGCTCTCCTACAATTATTAAATCTTCCCTTAAATAAATTTAACAAGGCAGTAATTCTTTCAGATTCTAAAGCTGCAATTCAGGGAATATGTTCAAATACTACAAGAAGTCAACAAAAATTAGAGAATGCTACAAAATGTTAACACAACTCCAAAAAGTTAATAAGACTGTTCATCTCCAATGGATTCCAGCACACTGTGGAGTCATGGGGAACGAAGCTGCGGACTCACTTGCAAAGAAAGGCACAACAATAAAACAAAAGTCTAAATTCAATTTCTCATATTCCTCAATAAAACGCTTGATCATTAAAAAATTTTCTCATTCATACCTACAAGGAATAGAAACAAATGCCAAAGATAAAAAATGGATTACACTACTTTCCAACCCAGATATAATCCCCCAGAGACCAAGGAAAACAGCGGTTGCAGCCTTCCGACTATTGACAACTCACGACTGTTTAGCAAGTCATCTCTACAGAATAGGTATCTCAGCCTCACCAATATGTGTCCTGTGTAATGATCCAGCAGAAATGAACGAAGACCACTTGAAGACCTGTGGAGCATTAAGATCAGAAGAAACTACAGTTCAGAAGTATTGGAAAGCACTAATGCTAATGGCTTCATTGCCAGATGCAAGGCACTAGAAAACAACAACAACAACAACAACGAACAGACTGGTATATTTGTTAATCTTCTTTCTTTGCAGAAGTTGGTCCACATTTTTCTGATATTAAGTTCTGGAGGTAAATATCCTCTAATTAATTTTGCTCTTCCATAGTAGCTTTCTCTACTTCTATACTTCCTAATGTGTTGCTTTATAGCAGCAGTAATGCCCTTCTGTAATATTCCTGTTCTGTCACCTCTTCTGGTTTCCTTTGGTACATTCCCAGATAAGTGAAATTTTCTAGCCAGGAGAGATCATCTAACTTTTGACACCCCTGTGATTCCTTGGAAGCTTGAGTTTTAGGATTTCGTGGAGTGCTCTCGAGACCACGTGAACATTTAATTGCTGGAGTATGAGCTTTCCTTGACTTGCATTTTGATTTCCTTTCCTTGTTTTTGCAATTCCTACCTCCAGCGTATTCTACGACTGGTACAGTTTCACAATCTGAGCTCCTGTCCATTGTGCATAGTACAGTACAGTGTCTCAACTAAGAATAAAAATGCCATGTAAGTATAACAAAGCTTGTAGAAGCACATGCCTGCTGTGCAAGGGGTCCCGGGTTCAATTCCCGGCAGGGGGGTAGGAATTTTTCTCCAGCCAAGATTATTCTTCATCCTTCCCTGAGTCTAGAAGTATGAATGAAAGTGTGAATGTGTGTGTGTGAATTCAACGTATAAAAAAACCCAAAGGCCGAAAACCCACTGTTAAACGAGTGACACCATTGACAATAGGCAAGGTTGCCGATATGACCTCTGTAGTTAAAGGCGGGATATAAATGGAACAAAAAGCTTGCAGAAATTAATGTGAAATCCAAGTGCATAACCTGAGTTTGCAGTTATTGCCAACGATGCAGCAATGTATAAAGCTTGCAGAAATGATTGAGAATTCCAAGAATCGCAAGAGTGAGATGGCAGTCAATGCCAACATGCGTTTCATAGAATTGAGGTTGCTACACTTTGGATTATTAAATCATAAAATTGCAAAGTTTAAGAGGTAGAACTGGAACTTAAAAATTCAATGCCACAACTGGGATTTGAACCACACCACACCAACAGTAAGTTTGTTAGCATAAATAAATAACAATTATCATAAAATTGCATCTATCGACCTTGCTTTAACTGAGCAGTGCATCTATCGAGTTTTTGAAAAAACTGCTGATATTCCCTAGCTTCTACACACGACAAGAATCGAATTTTGCAAAATCTGACTTCACAGAACGATGCAGAAGGTGAAAATTATGCCGATACTATATATAACTCAATTTTGTAAAATTTTGCATCTATCTAGTTTTCAAAAAACGCTCCTCAATTATGACTTACCCAGTAGTCCAATAATATTGATACCATTTAAAAAGTACATGCGATTCAAGATATAAATGCTTTTGTAAATAGATGAGTCTCAATTGAGTAAATTCAAAGTCACAATTTTATTCTTTTTTATTAACTGGAGTTTTTTCATTGTGGTGTCAGCTTCACTTTTGTTTCCCCTCCTTCCCCTCTCCTTTCTTTTTAACTACAAAGAGTAAAGTGGCTGTACTTCAATGTGCTCGTACTCACTCTTACTCCCCTTGTTTATTATTTATGTCCATTTTCATTTTTCATTGGTTTCTCCTTTTATTGTAACATACACATTTATATACACAACCCTCTCTGCAGCAGAATGCCAGACATACTCCAGCTACCATGGCTCTGAGGGTCAGCTCATCATACACTGTTTGGTGAAGGCCAGCACAGCCAGTCTAATTTATTCTTTGCATAATGGTTTTAGTGTGTACTTTTACTTTATGCTGTTAATGTAAAAAAAAAATACTTAATGAACATTGATCACCTAATTGTATGTGAAATTCTCCAAAATCAAGAAGATCTAGTCTCTAAATATTGGGAGGCAAGAAGAATGATTTTAATGTCAAATTCTGAGCATTAGACACACACACACACACACACACACACACACACACACACACACTTTATGGAGAAAGCATTAAAAGTGTGATGCATAGCACATTCTTGTATGAATTGAATTTATTAAGTACTAAAGCATTTACATCTTGGGCTGCCCTTGAACTTGGGTCCTGACCCTTTTGTCATTGGATGGTCTCTAAGATTTGTTACATATGGTTACATTTTGATGTGTGCTATTGCTTATCACTTTTGCTAATGTTTGTAACCTTCTTCAATTTTACTTGTATCTTTTGCACCACTTTTCTTGCCTACTCTCTTTGTTTTTCCTTTCCCAAAAATGCGTTATTATTTTTAAAACACTAAGACTAAACTTTCTTTTTATTTCCCCTCTTGTTTCTTTCCTAAATTTTCTAGCCATTTGCTAATGAAACCCTCCACCACAATGATTGACTTTCTTCTTAGCCCTTTATTATTCACTTCCACCTCCTTTCTACGCTTAACCTTCACTTTTTTATTTTCCTGCTTAACTTTGGCCTTAAACTTTGTTGTTGTTAGCTAATGCTGGATTTCTGACAATGCAGTCATTAATCCTCTTGCTCTCCGATATTTTTCACTGATGGAGGGGGCGCTGGAAGTGACCGGGCTTACGAGGGTGGTCTGAAAGGTTTCAGACCTAATAAAGATACAAGACATTTTTTCAGAAATTTTTCTTTTATTTTTCAACATAGTCTCATTGTAACTCTACACACTTCTCCCAGTGATGCTCCCATCTCTTTAACCCGTCCAAATAGTACTCTGCATTTTTCTCTGCAAAATAATCATTCACGAAGGTGATTGACTCTTCATTGGACGAAAATCTCTGTCCTCCGAGCGCAATTTTCAGATGAGGGAACAAAAAGAAGTCGCTTGGGGCTAGATCTGGTGAGTAAGGCGGATGGTCAAGCAGTTCAAAACGTAATTTGTGGATTTTCACTGTTGCAACCGCTGAGGTGTGAGATAGTGCATTGTCTTGGTGAAACAGGATTTTCTTTTTCTGCAAATGTGGCCGTTTTTCCGCAAGTTCTGCCCTCAGCTTGTCAAGTAATGATGCGTAGTATGCTCCTGTAATGGTTTTTCCTTTTTGAAGATAATCAATTAAATAACTCCATAGCTATTACAAAAAACAGTCGCCATCACTTTCCCAGCCGAAAAAACAGTTTTTACTTTTTTTGGAGCCGGTTCCCCCTTTGCCATCCACTGTTTGGACTGCATTTTTGTTTTGGGTGTATAATGGTGAATCCAAGTTTCATCTACAGTAATTATCGGCACCAAAACTCCGATTTATTGCACCTAAACTGTGCCAACAGAGCATTGGAAATGTTCATTCAAGCACGTTTTTGGTCTAATGTGAGCAAACGCGGCACCCAATGCATAGACAGCTTTCTCATGTCCAAATGTTGATTTAATATGTGACAAACGCATTCTTTTGACATATTCATAGCCTCTGCTATCTCTCTCACTTTAATTTGGCGGTCATCTAGCACCATTTGGTGAAGTTTGGCGATGTTTTCATCGGTAGTTGCAATTTGTAGACGTCCCGAACGTTCGTCTCCCAAGCTCTTACGGCCACGTTTAAATTCAGCTGCCCAAAATTTCACTGTGGTAAATGATGGTGCAGAGTCCCCATACACAGAATCCAACTCATCTTTGATTTGTGTAGGTGTATTGCCTTTCAAAAACACATATTTCATGACAGCTCGATACTCGATTTTGTCCATTTTCATAAAAATACTCGCATCAACTCACTCAAACGACTGTTACATAACAACTGGGCATCCAAAATGGCTGAAACTTTGGTGAATAACTGTCAATAGATGAACAACGAAATTCTCTAGCTTTTATTTACAAGTGCTGCCATCTTCATGTTGAGGTCGGAAACTTTTCAGACCATCCTCGTATTTGAAGGTGGTCTCAGTCCATTTCCTCTTGCAGATCACATAGAGGACAGAGTGGTGAAGAATATATCCGAATTCTGTTTAAATGTTTTGCCAGACAATCGTGTCCTGTAATAACCCGAAGGTTGCAACTGCCGTTTTTTGAGGATACTCAGGAATTACTGTTGGTAGTTCCCATCTTTTATTTTTCGATTTTTCATAGTAATATTTTGCAATAATCTTTTTAGAATTCAGAGTTGACTAATCGTTTAGCTGCATAAAATGGTAGATTAACTATAGATTTCTGTTCACTGCTGGTGCCCTTTCTTGCAAGAAAATTGGCTTTGTCATTACCACTCAGCCCACAGTGAGCTGGTATCCATTGGAAGACTAGGTGTTTTTGAAGTGCGGTTAGATGGGTAAGGATTTTACAACATTCTATAATTGTTTGGTTTTTTGGTGACAACTTGGAAGTAATTGCTATAATTGCCGCCCTGGAATCTGAGAGAATAACTGCTTGATGAAAATGTGAAATTCTATACAAAAGATTTTGTAGGGCCATTCGAATTGCTTCAATTTCTCCATCAAAGTTTGTAGTTCCATAACTTAAAGATTTGCAATAGGAAAAGAGGTGATACGTGACTCCAGCCCCTGCTCCATCTTGGTTTGATATCAATGATCCATCAGTATAAATATGGAGCCATTCGTGTTCTGGAAATCTAGTATGGATTGTCTCTAATGCCAATTAATTTTAGAACACTAGTTGGAGTATCACTTTTCTTAACTTCTTCTGTCAGGTGTAAATAATATGTGATGTTTAATGTTTGTGTCAGATTGATTTTAGATATGAAGTGTTCCTTTGAATTAGGAAGGTATACATTCTTCTTGATGTCTTGAATTTTGGAAAGAAAGCTATACTAAGTCTTTAGTATATGTGTAAAATTTCTCTTGTGCCATGTATTGAATGGGAGTCTGATCAACTTTTCGTGTTGAATAAGAGTCGCTTTTTCTATTTCATACTCAATGGGGTATTGGTTGGTTAGTAATTCCACAGCTGCTATTGGTGTGGTTTTGATAGCACCCGTAATTAGTCTCAGACTTTGGTTTTGAAAGATTTGAATTTTTTTTGTGTTTGCTGTTACAAGAACTTCGCTGCAGTAAGTAAATAATGGCTTTATATATACATTGCATGTTGTGTTAAGAGTTGTTCTGGAGTGCACACTTCACACCTGATTCTTGTGTTTGTTGTGGCAGATTGTTAATAAATATATTAGTGTAGTGCTGAGTACTGCACCTTGTGGTAAGCCACGGTGTACTTGTTTATATTTAGATATATTTCTTCCATATCTGGTAGCAATAAAGTGTTGTGGTAGGAAATTACATAGCCATGAAAATATTTGACCTTGTATCCCTATTTTTTGTACTTTCATTAGTAGTTTTGTTCTGCATATAGAATAATATACAGTTTGGAAATCAATAAAAACTGACACATTATGTTCTTTTCTATTGAAGGAGTCTTTGATTTCTTGACTGAGAAGTAAGACTTGTCATTTGTAGAGTGGAGCTCCCTGAATCCAGCTGGACATGGAGAAATTAAATTTTGTGATCTAGAAACCAATTTAAACTATTTGACACCATTCTCTCCATCACTTTTGCTATTATGCTAGTAAGAGCTAGTGGTGTATAATTTTTTTATTTCTGATGCTGTTTTATCTTTCTTCAAGAATGGGCGACAGTTTTGCCATTTGGCAGGTACAGTGGTGTTCCAGGATAGATTGTAGAATTTTAGCTGTTGTTTTGCTGTTTTTCCAAGGTTTTTAATGAACTCTGGATGTATGTGATCTGGTCCCGGAGACTTTTTGATTTTTAGATTATTAGTTACAATATTCAGTTCTTGCATATTAAAATTTTGAAAAAAGATTGTATTGAGTGTTCTTGTTTCTAATCTTTCTTAAATTGTTTATGTTCCTTTTTATTATTTCTTGTTACTTTATGTGAATTAGCATAATATTTATTTAATGTTTCGGCTATGGCTGCATCATGTGTTAATATTTTATTGTTGTGTATGATAGGTGTGCTGTTGTTTTCTTTCCTGTTCTTGACATTTTTTATGAACTTATGGGCTTTGTTACCATCTGTCCTATAGTCCGTTTCTTCTAAGAAATTATTAAACTGATTCTTTTTAGCTGTATTAATATATTATTTTTAGCGAGGCAGACTTCTTTCGCCATATTTGTGTATCTGATATGTCTTTTTGTTTGTTCAGCTGTATTTCTAGCTATATCCCTTTGCTTTTTCAGTTCTTCTAACTGGGGGTTCCAAAAGGGTTTGAAATTTTTTATTCTTCCACGAGGAATAGGTTTTTTTGAGGTTTCTAGAATGACTTTGCAGAAATTTTTGTTCATATGATCTGGTTGGTCATGCAGCCATGAGTTTGTTTGTTCTTTAAATTTATATTCCAGTGCAGTTTTATATTTGTTCCAATCTGCTTTTTTGAAGTTCCAATACAGATTCGTGTGATGTTGACTGTCATTTGTATTATCTAGTTTTATATCAATAACACTGGTCTACGAAAATTAACTTTTTCTCTTTCACAAGAATTAAAATAACAGATTCTAAAAGTATTTTTCGTGCTGAATTCAAATATAATTACAGTTTGTCCGCACCGGGCAGGAGTTTTGTGTGATATTTATTTGAATTTTTATAATATTCTAAAAAATCCGTAACTAGCTATCTAACTCAAAATTATAACTACTGATTCTGACTTACGTAGAAAGTGGTAGATAGTGATTTTCGGGTAATTTTGCATCTGGAACGTCTCTCATTTTAGTCCAACAGTAGTCAGCCAGCATATTGGAACTCCACTTGCCTTGGTACCTCTTCTCTATCGTAGAAATTTGCTGATGAAAACGCTCACCGTGTTCATCGCTGACAGCTCCAAGGTTTTCGGGGAAGAAGTCCAAGTGAGAGTCCAAGAAGTGAATTTTTAAAGACATGTTGCATCCCATAGCTTTATAAGAATGCAGAAGATCAGCCACTATGTCACGATAGTTTTCTGCTTTATGGTTTCCAAGAAAATTGCAACATAAACTTTTGAAAGACTGTCAGGCTGCTCTCTCCAGTGGATTTAACAGTCCCTCGAAATGTTCATCAGCCATTAATGATCGGATTTGTGGTGCTATAAAAAGTCCTTCTTTCAATTGAGACAGAATATTAGAAGACCCCAAAAGAAAATCGTTCATGTGAATGTTTGTTAAAAGTGCAATTCGTTTTTTGATGTTGGTATGAGATAATTAAATGACGAAAACATGTTGATAAGGTTCATTGTTACGAACAACTAAGTTTGCACAAAGACGTCATAAATCTTTCCATATTTGATTTTAATATATATGTATAAATATTAGAATTGTATGTGTTCCATAATAAAAGTAGGGGAGGATAATTAGGGATAGCTTCCCTAACGAGAAAGAACTATTTGATGGACGCATACGTGGATGTATATGAAAAAGGCGATGTAGCGTCAAACGACGCCAAAAAACTGTTCACTCGCGTGTGTATGTTCGAGATGAAAAGACAATCATATTTAGGCAGTGTGAACATGGAACTTTCATCAAGCATAAGTTCCACTAAGTGAAAAAGCGTAAAGGTTTTTAAGCATTTAGAATGGTGCTGAGAGAAATTGTTTAATGTAAAGTATCGATGAAGTGTTAATAAGTTAATACATTGTGGTAAAGAAACATTGTGTGATATTTCATTCCATCCGTTACCACGACCTAGATAGAAAACGAGTCTCATAGCACAGCACATTCCGTAATAAAAATAATAGCAAAAACAGCACCAAATCTCTTGCCCAACGTGGAACACGAATTTAGGATGGAATGGAATTTACGGGAAATGAACTTACGAGAAATACCAAGTGACGCCATATCATTGCGCCAAAAAGAAAGAAGACGCCATTAGACCATCGTTCGATATCGACATCAGAACACCGATGAATGGATAATCAACGATACATCAGAACACCGATGAACGGATAATCAACGCGGGAAAACACCGGAGATCGTCTAGCGAAGCCAACTGCCCAGGAGACGCACATAACTGGACAAATCAACGAAAAAAAAAAAGTAGGATCAAAAATTTTTATTTTTACATCCAGTTTATTTTCATTTTTATGTTACTGCGAAGCGGCAAAGTAGTGGGACTTTTAACCTAAAGTGAATTGAATAAAGAAACTAAAATGTCGCGAATAGAGATAGAAACAGGAGTGGGGGAAGGGGCAGATAGGCCTAGTTATCAGGTAGAACCAGAAAGTGAGGAACAGGTAGCAATAGGAAAAGACCAAAGGTTATTAATGATCATGTTTGAAAGACTAGAACAAAAACTAGAACAGAATAAGGAAGAGATAGGTCAGAAACTAGAACAGAATAAGGAAGAGATAGGTCAGAAAATGGAGGAAGTGAGAAAGGACTTAGAACAGAAAATGGAATTAGGAAGACAGAACTTAGAACAGAAAATAGAATTAGGAAGACAGGAGTGTAAAGATGAAAGTAATGGAAACTAATTTAAAATTAGTACATAAAAACTTAAATGAGAGAAAGGAAGCCTTAGAAGCTAGGATAGAAATCATAGGAGATAGGATGGGAAAAAAAGAATCAGAAATGAGAGAAAATAAGATTGTATTAGAAGGAGAAATTGGTAGATGTAGAGATGAAATAACAGAATGTAATGCAAGTGTAGACTGCTAGATTACAAATGTAAAAGCAGAAATAACTGAGGAATTAAGGAAAGAGATTGAGGTAGTAAAGAAAGACATTATTAATGAAACTGTAGAACAAATTGTAATTCCTAAAATTAAGACTATGACTGATGTAGTACATTCACAACAGGATGCTATAAATGATATGAAACAAAGTCACTTAGAAATAAAGAATGATTTAAAATCAATTTGTGAAGAAATGAAAAAAGGGAAAGAAAGTTTGGCTAATGTAAATGATGTTGTGAATGCACTACAAAGGCAAGATGATTTAGATGTAAGTAATGTACAAGATGAGAGTTATTTGAATAATGTACAAAATGTTGACTCACCATACAGAGAAAGAGGTTCACAACCAATGACACAACACACAACACATGTTACACCAACAGCATATTACAGGAAATCACACCACCTACATTTGACGAGGAGAAGCGAGACGATCCAAAACTCTTTGTTAAAGAGATGGAAGAGTATTTTAAAGTGAAAAGGATACCAAATGAGCTTAGGATGATGATAGTCAAGAAAAGCTTAAAAAACAAGACATTAGAATGGCTCAGGTTAACACTCGCTGGTCATGAGTCGTAAATTTATTCCTATCAAGGTATTGGGGCCCAGCTAAGCAAAACCAAACTAGGGTGGAGCTAGCGATAGGTAGATATGATCCAACCAAAGGGTTATCGCTAGTCGATTATTTTATGAAAGTAGCCAACAAAGGAAAGCTGTTAGACCCTAACCTGTCGGAAGCAGAGCTAATTACCAGCATAACAAGACATTTCCCAGACACGGTGAGAACAGGGTTAATTGTTGCGAAGCCAGTAGATTTTGCAGATATGATAGAATTGCTGACAGCCTTCGAAACACAAAATGGGCGGCCTAATGAGCATAGACATAGGAACGGTCACCCAAACTCACCCATCTTAAACCGGAGCACGGCTACGAACAACCAGAATGAGGGAGAAGATAGAAATACTAGGAGCACCCATGAAAGGGGGAGAGGGGCACACCATTTCCCACAACCACACAATCATGGCGAGAGGATGGAGAACACAAGACAGCGGTACCACGACACAATACCAAGGGGTGAATCGAGATACAGAACATATACATATGATCGTGGAAGACCAAGAGACCGTACCCATCAAGTGAACCACATACGATTCTGTAGGGAATACTTCAACAACCAAAGACCGTCATACAAAAGAGGTTCACGCCAAAGGGGCAGAAACCAATGGTACACTGGCAACATAAGACAGCAGGAAGTAGATGAAAATGTGCCAAATAGGGCAGATGCTGCACAGAATACAGAAACAACCACCACCACCAACATTCAGGGAAATTACAACAACTAAGTTCGTCCCAACTGACTGGATGACAAAACCCAAGAGATTGACAATTGACATCGACACATGATGGCTACACAAAGAGAAAAATGGAACTACTGTACACTGGACCACTGGTCATAACAAAACAGCTGGGTGACCACACGTATGAGCTACAGAATACAAATGGCAAGTTGGTAGGAAGATACCATAAAAGTAAATTAAAACCATACAAAGAAAGGACCAAATAGTCTTTGCCAACAAATATGTAAGGCAGGAATAGTAGAGATGATGGAATATAACAATTTTGAATGGGTTACTTATAGAAAATTATGTTCAGATTGGAAAATACAACAAAAAAGAAAATCAACATAGTCATTGGCTATATTGACCACAAAGAGCATTGTCAACAAAGACAGATGAGGACACTGATTGTCATTAAAGAAATGAATTATAGCGACGGAAAATAATGTGTTTTTGACATAAGGATGTCAGGGACAAAAATAAAAAGGAATCAATTGTGATGACAAAGATAAAATATTTTGACACAAAGATGTTTGGGGGTGAATTGAGAAGAAAAATAATACAATTGCAGAATAATTATAAGTATAGAAGTTTTAGCTTATAGAGATAAGAGATAAAGAGTTGACAATTAGTGAAGTAAGAAAAACCATAGTCAGAAAAGCAATGCCCATGAATTAAGATGGATATAGCCAATGCTAAGCTTGAAGAAATGTTGAACCAAACAACAATGAATAATAAACCAATTAAAAAATGGTGCCATTAGTTGTGTTGTTGTTGTAGTGTTTAACGCCCGCTTTTACTACTACGGCACCGCAGGCGGTGACACTGATGATACATGAAGATGGAGCACCGGTGGAATGAGATGGCGGGGGAAACCGGAGTACCCGGAGAAAACCCGCCCTGACGCCGCTTCGTCCACCACGAATACCACATGCGGGTCCCTGGGATCGAACCCGGGCCGCCTAGGTGGTAGGCGAGCGCGCTAACCGCTCGGCCACGGCGCCGCCAAAATGTTACCTATCTACCTGAACCATTATAACAAACAATTGTTCCTTTTCCAACTGAAATGCGCCTTCTGTCAAGAGCCATTAGTAACATCAGAGTATAAGAACCGACTCAACAACCTGCCTATACATAAGACATTACAAGACAAAGAAGGCAAAGAACTGAATAAAATATTGCCATAAATATGATCATAATCATTAGCTCAAAATTTGTATCCTGTTTTTCTCTCCTCATAACAAGGAACATAAGTCAAAAGCCACATAATAAACCATGATACACTTAAATTATATTTGTGTCAATGTCAAATGTACAATAACTGAGTATGTGTTGCTTAAGAACTGAATATGTGTTGTATAATAACTGAACATATGTTGTATAATAACTGGATATGTTGTATAATAACTGGATGTGTTGTACAATAACTGAATATGTATTATATAATAACTGAATATGTGATGTATAGTAACTGAACATGTATTGTGTAGTAACTGAATATGTGAAATTTATAAAGACATGCTGTGTCATGCCAAAACAAAAGACAAAGACAAACTGTGAAGAAGACTGTAAAAAAAAATATTGTACAAAGTGATTGCATCAGAGGAGTAGGGAGAAGTATTGTATTGTGTTTCAAGATTGTAAATATAGGTGACAACTTGAAAAACAAAACAAGGGGCATATGAGACAGAATATTAGAAGACCCCAAAAGAAAATCGTTCATGTGAGTGTTTGTTAAAAGTGCAATTCATTTTTTGATGTTGGTATGAGATAGTTAAATGACGAAAACATGTTGATAAGGTTCATTGTTACAAACAACTAAGTTTGCACAAAGACGTCATAAATCTTTCCATATTTGATTTTAATATATATGTATAAATATTAGAATTGTTGTGTTCCATAATAAAAGTAGGGGAGGATAATTAGGGATAACTTCCCTAACGAGAAAGAACTATTTGATGGATGCATACGTGGATGTATATGAAAAAGGCGGTGTTGCGTCAAACGACGCCAAAAAACTGTTCACTCGCGTGTGTATGTTCGAGATGAAAAGACAATCATATTTAGGCAGTGTGAACATGGAACTTTCATCAAGCATAAGTTCCACTAAGTGAAAAAGCGTAAAGGTTTTTAAGCATTTAGAATGGTGCTGAGAGAAATTGTTTAATGTAAAGTATCGAAGTGTTAATAAGTTAATACATTGTGGTAAAGAAACATTGTGTGATATTTCATTCCATCCGTTACCACGACCTAGATAGAAAACGAGTCTCATAGCACAGCACATTCCGTAATAAAAATAGTAGCAAAAACAGCACCACAATTTAGCATCACTGACTTTGGGGAATTTCGATTTCAAGTACAAGAATCCATCAGAAAGTTTATCCATAGCTTTGACGAAATTTTTCATAACTCCTAACTTAATATGCAATGGAGGTAAAAATATTTTTTCAGGATTCACTAAAGGGATACATGCCACATTTTTCTGGCCAGGGAGAAGAGATTCACGTTTTGGCCATGACTTTCTAATGTAGTGAGACTTCTTATCTCTGCTGTCCCACTCGCACAAAAAACAGCAAAATTTGGTGAACCCAAGTTGCAAACCAAGCAATAAAGCAATGACCTTTAAATCACCACAGATATTCCATTCATATTTTCCATATTGTATTTTCTCTAAAATTAGTTTCATATTTTGATATGTCTCTTTCATAGCGGCATGCACTACTGGAATTGATGGAAGTTCGTTGCCAATATGTAGCAGCACAGCCTTCAAACTTACTTTAGAGGAGTCTATGAACAATCACCACTCATCTGGTTGGTGTTGATGCCCAAGAGTTTCCATAAGTGAACAAATATTATTAAAAAACACAACACCATATTCTTCAGAGAAGTATTCTTTGAAAACACTATGGCGGCTACGATAACTACTTATTCTTACATCTTTTTGGAGTAAATTCCACCTTTTGAGTCTGGAAGTTAAAACTTCAGCTTGCAGTTTAGACAGATTTAAATCCCGAATCAGGTCATTGAGATCTTGCTGATTGGGAAAGTATGGTTCTGATGAACAACTACTGGCTTCATATGTAAGATCATTTTTATTTTCATCTGAATCATTTTGAGTTTCAGTTAGGTCAGAATCAGAGTTATCACTTAAGGTTGTATCTACATATACTGGTACGGGGAACTCTTCACTGTGTAAGACAGGTCTCAATGCAGATTGCAAATTCGGATACTTAACTGTATATTTTGTTTTAGATGTGATTCCTTTAATATTTGTCAAACAAAAATAACAGTCAGTTGAATGATCCTTTGGTTCCCTCCAAATCATGGGAATTGCAAATGGCATATGATGTGTACCATTTTTCCACCCAGTCAGCAGTCTAACACACGAAACACAGCATGTATTTGGGGCCCAGCTCTTATCAAAATCACCAACTTGACAGCCAAAGTAAAGATGATAACACTTCTTTACAAGTGGGGTCATATTTCGCCTCTGAGACTTGAAGGTCAGCTCACCACAAATATAGCAGAAATTATCTGCATGATTTACACACTTTCTTGGCATGATGAAAACATTAAGCACTGAAATACAACATGCACAACGTACACAATACACTTCTAAACAGAAAGGAAGGAAATATTTCACTAGTGAACAATGTCACAGTCAGCTCAATACTGACACATCACAATGCCAGACAGGTCTGAGCATGTCTAAACATGAATGAACCTGCACAGCCTTGTTTTGTGGTACTTCAGCGTGATATTACAAATAATTTCAATAAATACGGCTTGAGTAAAATAGCTACATATGAGGTAAAGGTTCCTATGACAGGTCAAAGAAAACGCTAAAATCATATTTTGAAAAGTAGCTTTCACAGAAAAACTATGCCTGATGGGAAAATTTTGACTACATATCTGAATTCAGGATGAAAAAATGCACTAGATTCACTGTTCAGATTTCTTGTGAAAAAAATCTTGTCGACCAGTGATAATTACTACTCTGTGACCAGAACTTGGGTGTTCTATAACTTGTTTTTTCATTTTTGAAACAATATCTGTTGTAGCTCACAAGAGGTCTGGGTTACTGTCTGCTCTAGAGTAATGTATGAAGGTTGTGGGATCTTCTTTGTTATAAATCAGTTCAAAGGTTGTGGTATTCAAGAATTCTTCCACTATCTTCCCTTAGAATCCACTTTTTCATAACCACATCTTTTGGAATGGCCATTGAAATCCCCAATTATGATTGCTTTATTTAACTGGTCAATAAGTGAGAGACCTGGTTCATTCATGGGAGGATTGTAGATACTGTATAAATGAAGATGTGTTTTGTTATCCCAAAAATTTAGCTTTAGTAATTCAGCTTTATTTGTGTTATCCATTTCTTTAACAATTTGAAAGGAGGATTTAATATCCTTTTTGACTCCAACTAATATTCCACTACTTATCTGTCTATTTTTGGGTAGTAGATGTAGTAAAAATCCAGTAAAATTGTAGTATTTAAGTTTATCATTTGTTAGGTTTGCTTCTTGTATGAAAAATATATCTATGTTAAAGTCAAATAAAATTTTATTGAGTTCTATTCTTTTTGTTTGGGTGAGACCACCTACGTTCCATTGTAGAAGTCCGATGTTAGATATTCTATTAATATAATGTTTTGGTTCTCGAGAAGTAGTCTCCGCCCGGAGATCCAAATGGGGGACTATTTTAACTCCAGAACATTATACCCCTCGAGTCATATTTCATAAGTATTGAAGATACTTAGTAGTAGTAACTGCTTTTTATGAGAGCACCTTATTTTTATGTTTTGGTGGTTACGTCGCTCTCTCATAATCCCCAGAATGTGTGGAGGACCACACCTGTTGTTGGTTTACGGGTCTCACCGACCTGACCGGAAGAGTTATCAAAATAAATTTGCCTACCATATCTTCTGATTACCAATCAGAGGATGTATTACATGCCATGACAGGTCAGCATATTAGGGGTTAAGATTTTATAGAGAAGTTAGAGAAATGGAGAGGTTGGAGAAATGAAAACTCCCTAGCCCTCAGGAACCCTAATAGCATTGGGGTGGGAAGAGAACAACAGATGACCAAGGTAAGGTCAGGTTAGATAGAAAAGCTACAGTGAGGAGCAAAACACCAGTAAGTGGAAGTAATGTTCTGCTCAGCTTGGGTACCTTGTGGTCGCCATTCACATATACCCTAGATGGATCCCGCTGAGGAAGGCCCTAAACTTTTCATCCATTTTATTATTTGATACCCACTTGCCTTGATGTTTTTCCAAATACTTGTAAAGGTTTGTTGTTCACCCTTCTTCAAACCCACTTTACCCACATACACAATACCTGTATCATGGTCTTCCCATTTAACTTCTTCATACACCATTTCTTCTCTAGGTTTATTTCTAATTATTTTTGGAGTTGCCTCTTTACAGTTTATCCTACGCCACTCTACTTGCCATTTCATCATTATTTGGCTTCTGCTTTTTCCTGCCATCTTCAATAGGACATATAACCCTATGCTGCCTTCTTGTCACATGCTGCTTCTGACTGTGCTGTCTTCCCTTCCTTCTCTTCCCTCCCTTCATCCAATATGGCTTCTTTCTTTGTGGCTTTGTCTTGTGCTGTCTTCTCTTCTGTCTTTCTTGTCGCTGTTCTTAAAATGTCATTACACCTCAGTGTTTCCTCCTCTAATTCAGCTGACACGTTGATTTTCTGAGTTTCCGGTTTCATTTCTCCTTGAATTTCTGCAATAATGTCTGTTCATTCCTTTCCTGTATAATATGCCTTTCTGTCCATAGTTTCAAACCTCGAGTGTAGACCTGTTTCCCCTGACTTTTTGTTCGTCTTCTCGGATCTATTAAGTTCTTCATTAGCTGCCTTTGCTCATATGATGAATCTTTATTAATAAAAATACCTGTTCCTTTCAATTTGTTTCGGTATGTGCTTATAAATTTTGCTATAATGTTTTTTCTTCCACTACTTCTTCCAAATGTGAGTGCTTCACGTATTTTGTAGTTACTTATGCCCATCTGTAGCTTCTTCAGAACTTCAACTCTTGTCTTGGGTTTGCTTCTGTCCTTTCTTCTATTTGTATAATCACCACATTGTATTAGCTACTTCTCTTCTCCCATTTTTTCATTCTTCCTTTGATGTTAAGTAATTCTTCCTTTAATATCTATATTTTTCAGTATTTCCTCTTCTTTGTGGGCTACTTTTCTTTCTTTATTTCCCTATCCTCTCTAACATTGCCAATATATTTTTTTGATTTCCCCCAGCTCTGCTATTGCTTTATATCTTTGCTTGCCGTGTTCCTTGTATCCTTTTTCCTCTTACTCTTGGTAGTATTCTTTGGACACGTCTGGACTCTCTCACTGCTTGCTAAGTGCTCCATTATTGTGTGAAGAAAAAGTTCCTCCACAGAATATAACATCATATATGGTCATATATGCTAATGCTGCAGGTTCTAGGTTTAATTTTCCTGTATATTCTTTTCTCCCTGCAGTACTGAATAAATAAACTTCGTATCTTCAAAACAAGGATTGTTTACTAAATATTTGCAGCTTCAAAGAAAATGTAACTTTCACTAGTCAGAGAGGTGGTCTTTTCTGGAAACATTGCCAATGATTATTTATTTATGCCAACAAACTTACTGTTGGTGTTTTTAAACACACAAGCCGTGTGTGGGCAAAGTTTAAGAGGCAGAACTGGAACTTAAAAGTTCAATGCCACAACTGGGATTTGAACCACAGACCTTGTGAAGGTTATTTAATCCTGGGATATAAAGTACTTACAATAGTAAGTCACCATTGGGGTAATTGTTTCTGATGTGAGACTGCCTTTGTGGTTTACCAGGAGAAATACAAACTGGCTTGAGAATTTAATGCCATATTGGCAGTTTGTCACAATAGCTCAGTGGTTAGAGCGTCCGCCCGGCAAGCGGAAGGTCTGTGGTTCAAATCCCAGTTGTGGCATTGAATTTTTAAGTTCCAGTTCTACCTCTTAAACATTGCCAACGATATCCAAAGGCTCTTTGAGTGGCAGGGTGGCACTTCTATGCAGAGAATAGGCTCTGGTAGCTACATACTTATAACGTGCCTTGTTATGTGCAAGAGAAGCAGCAGTAGTGGAAGCTTCAGGTACATCATCTGAAGAACTGAAAACAGTGGTTTTAGGACACTTCAAATTGCAACCTCTCATTTGGTCATTTTAGATCCTAAGAAATTCATATATTTAGCCTCAATAAGTATAAAACATTAATATCCTGAAAATGGTTTATTGAGTGACACAGAAAAAAATAGGGTAAAACCTATGAGGTACTGGACTGTAAAAATTATTGTATGGTGCTAGTGGGGTGTGCCTTCTGAATCCTGGGGTTCAACGTTGTCACACTCTCAATGTGATGTATATTGACTACTAAACTATGATCACATTTTATTTCAAGAAGTAAACTAAGAGGAAAAATTACATTTTGTAAAAAGTAATTATTATAAGTAAAAATGTCTAAAACAGTAATTCCACTGCTTTTACTCCCATCCCTTGATATTTCATACTCAAGCATTTATACACTTGAAAGAGTCTTACTACTTTCATCATGTATACTGTAATTTCAGTTCTTGCAGAAGATATCGATGCATTCAGAAAGCAACAAGATGGATGCAACCAACTTGGCAATTATCATAACACCTTCAATAATGCCAGTGGGAGACAAAGTAGTTCAGAATAATGTGAGGCTGGCACATCATGTCCAAGTGGTTGAGGTAAGTTGTAGTGTGAGCTACTGAAAAATACAAATACATGTGGTTTAAAACCATGTAGTTGATAACTTGACTTTTAGTGATGCTCTGCTGTTTGAATTTTACAAATTGCTATCTTTATTTACAATATTTATTCTCAGTTTTATTTTTTATATTAGTGAATTGAGCAACAAATGGTTCAAAGAAAATTTATTAAAATGTAATCAGGATTCATTAATATGAGCTAGATATGTGTTTGATCCACCTCAGATTGGAACAGTATTGAATTAGACCTTGATTAATTGTGATAAGTTATAATTTGTATGTATACCTGAATATTAAAAAATGAATTGGGAAGAATAAGAGAATGTAAAAATTGCAATTGCTTTGATATACAATAGAAATATTGGAAAACGTAAGAAGTTGTGAAACAAAGTCTCAAGGGTAGAAAAAAAATTTTAAATTCTAAGACTGTTAAACCATTTGTAACATGAAAATGCGTACCATAAATGTTTAAGGAAATATAGGCAATTGATTGGTTGAGAAGCAGGGTAGTCAGCAATGCATTAACCTCTTGAGCGCTGGCCATTTAAAGTCTCCGCGGGCCGAGAACTGTTAACCAGTATCCACACAGGGCATTTAAATTGTTAAATGCGCTAAAAGTGCTTCGTAAATATTAAGTTATTTTAATGAAACAAAAACTTTTATAAAACTCGTTATATGCAGTTTACATATATGTCATCAGCAAAGTAGAGCTGCAGTTACAAATCTTTGAAATGGCACTATTTGTTTCACTGTGGTGAAAAGTTAACTTTCCTCTGTCGAACGCATCTAATATAAGTTCTCTGAAAGAAACAGTAGTAGACCCAATGTATGTGTAGCCTGTGTGTCAGCAAAACAAAGCATAGTGTGAAATAAAGCACTAGTGTATGCGTGGTCTGTTAGTCATCAGAATAAAGCATGTTTGAAACTTTTCCTTACGCGTGTTTCGTAACTTGGATAGCAGGCTCCGTTTGTTTTTTTCTTGAAATACATGCATATACTTCCCTGCTTGTAGCTGAAGTG
Organism: Tenodera sinensis; assembly: GCA_030765045.1. Lineage (NCBI taxonomy): Eukaryota > Metazoa > Arthropoda > Insecta > Mantodea > Mantidae > Tenodera > Tenodera sinensis. The sequence goes on along the minus strand of CM060964.1, from coordinate 298,677,213 downwards.
AGAAGTGGTATAAAAAGGTATTTTTGCACCAACTGGATATAACCATATACAATTGTTTGGTAATTTGGAGTTCTCTAAACCCACACAAGACAATGACCTACCTGGACTTCCAACTATCAATAGCTCGCTGCCTAATTGAACAATACCACATTGAGAGGCCTCTTCATACTGGGGGTTGAAAATCCTGAATCCCTGCACCCCTCAGACTTCAAGGAAAACAACTTAAAAGGATACTGCCAACAGCAAAGAAGTCCCGCCAATCTCGAAAGTATTTCGTGTGCCGCAAGAAGGGAATTTGTGAATGTGGAGATGTGCCCTAGTGTGTTAATGCCTGTTTTGAGGCATATCACTGCAGAAGGAACATATAAAGGTAAGCCAGTAAAGTATATAGACTTTACTTAAATGTTTCATAAAGGGAAAATTAAAATAAGTCGAGTTAGATAAGGGATAAATAAGGGTTAAATGCACAAACGCACAGGACGTGTATACACGCCCATAGCGCTTACCCCTCATTTTAAATGGACGTGATTTTACATCCATAGCGCTCAAGAGGTTAACGTAGTAAGAGGGAGGGGAAATCGACAGGCATTTTTGAGATAAATGCAAATGTAAGATTGATCAAACCAGTCACATGAACCAATATAGGAGCAGCAAGGTGATGAATTTCAAGAATAGTGTGAGTGTTATTTTTTAAAATGATAGAGGGAACTGAAAGTTACAGAGTAGGAAAGTAATACTTGTGGAAAGTAAGCTGTGAATGTGATTTATTAATCCTCTGCCAAAATAATTGCATTGAGAAGAATTTGCATTTTGTGAGGAGTACCTGAATTTTGCTAAGCCATGACTTAAATAAGAAAAATTACTTCCACTTAAAGAACTAAAGTATCTAGACTCCTTAATGGTAAATCATAAAACAAAATCAATATCGAATTTTATTTTGCAAAAGTGTAATTTCAAATTAATGTTACAGTAATTACATTCCTGTAAAACAAGAAATGCATGAAGAGACTAAAATATCCTCAATTCTTGAGATTTTGTTCTATAGGGAATGAATAAGTGAAAAAGTATTATAAGAAATATAATGACACTTGAATGTTAAAATAATAATTAAAAGCTCAAATATTTTACTGCTGTAAAATCTCGTGTATAGTGTTCTGAAAGTGATACAGATTTATTTAACTTTATCATTACAAGTGTGAATTGTTTGACGAAGATGATGATGATGATGATGATGAGTGGCTCTGCCAGAGGCTTGCACATAGACTCTTGGAGTCCATTGTGCCTCTTACACTGGATAGATTATTAAAGTCCAACAGTCCTGATAAATCAGAGGACATCCTTGATATCAACCCTTTTTAATCCCTAAGTTCCAAGAAAAAGGAGTCCAAGGCAACATATCTAAGTATACAAGTGCTCATATTCACAAGAATATGTTGGAAGGATCCCTCCCACATTTCCTGCATATGGGATCTTCTATGAGTCCCATTTTGTATAAATGTCCGTGTAGGATGTTGTGCCAGAGAAATAGCCAACAGCATTCCGGAACCTGTACCTAATTAAGTTCAGAAGAAAGTCACTTAGTTTACTGCTAGGTCCCATAATAAAGTCATAGGCTTGCCTGGCCGCACTTTGCTTGCTCGAGGTCTCAAGATGAGCCCAGCTTTTCTTCTTCCATACAATTATTAGGCCAATTGGCCCATTACGATCTCAAGGAGGAGTTCTCCATCCAATGCTTTTTTGGACCTCCCAGCAATGTTTTACCTTGAGGGTGGCAGTAAAGCATGGCTCTTGGAATTCTGTGAGATGGCATTCGTTTAAGATGAGCCAGCTGGTTTTTCTGGTAATTTTGTATATGATTTAGAATAGGTTCCATGTCCAGTTCTTCCATGATGTCCTCATTTCTTTTATGGTCCAATATTGTATAGCTTGCTGTACGGCACATAAATCTCATTTTGTTGTTAATCAGCATTCATCTCCCATTCGTAGTGTCCATGCTTCACTACCATAACTTAATACTGGTCTTGCAAGTGTCTTATAGAGCCGTAGTTTGTATTCCTTTGCACTAAAGATGGTTTCTTAATGTTTTAATTATTCTCATTATTTTTGTAAATTTTGTAATTTTGTTTGCTATATCTACTTCATTATCAAATGACAGATTGTAACCCAAATAATTAAATTTGTTTACTCATTCTAAAATTTCACAGTCCAAAATTTGCTGGGTGCAGGGTATTTTCCACAAAAGACCATCACTTTATTTTTATTGATTTCCCCATTACATCTTTTCCAGACAATATTCAGATTATATATAGAAAACTGCTATAAGCCGAGGCATAAGCTGGGTTATCTTATACTTGACACTTCTGTAGGATACTCCAAATACAGGCTCGGGTCTTAGGAATCCTAGGCCCGCACCCCTCTTTGCCAGGGCATCTGCCATTTAATTGCCTCTAATATCAGAATACCCAGATACCCACATAAGGGTAACCGAGCAACTAGCACGGAGTCTTATCTTTCAGCATTGCTATACCAATTTAGATGCAGTTTTGACTGCTATTAGGGCTTTCAAAGCTGCCATGCTATCTTAGCAGATTCTGATCTGCACTGTTTGCATGGCAAAGTATTTAAATGCATTGCACAGGTTAAGTTGCCTATATCTCAGCATGGAAAACAGTGGTAACACTACCAAGGGAAATGACAAAACTAATCTTAGGACTATAGATCCCTGCACTCATCCTGCCATAAAGTGGGATCCATCTGTGTACCACATTGGGGCCCCTTGCTTCAGGACTCGTCTTTCTGGACAGTATCGCCACTACATAACCTGGGCTAAGATTGAATCTTGTCCCCATCAAATCCTCTCTCATTCGGGTAATGAGACACATCACCTGAAGTTCAGTCAGGATCAGTGAGTGTCCCTTATGGGATAGTTAAAGGTACCATCCCCCTAACTTCCAGAGGCGACACACACTCACTGTTTCATAAACAAGTACAAATTAGGAGGGTCTACCAAGGTCTTCAAGGCAGACTGCGGCATAGTCCACATTGCCCTCATTATCTAACATGTCAATCTTTGCAGCAAATTCAGTTTGGCAGGTAAGGTCCTCACTGAAGAGGCAGGTCGCCAAACAATGCTGCATAGGTTACAGAGGCTCCAATGATCACACTGACTGCTTTGGGTCGGATGCCCTACCTTAGTCCTATGGCCCTCCTACAAGTCCATAAAGCACTGGTGCCCTCTTCACTATATTCCACATGGTTCTTCCAGATCAGTCCTGCATCTAACATAACTCCTAGATACTTAACTAATCCTGTCACCTTCAACTTCTTGCCCAGGAGAAGGGGCTGTATTAATCCAGGCAGCTTCCTCTCCTTTGTGAAGACTATTATATCAGTCTTGTCCAGATTAACGGATAATTCTGTTTCCTTGCACCATCCCTCTATAATATGTAGCGAGCCCTGCAAGAGCTCCAAAACAGTACTTGGGAACTTTCCTGTTACAACCAGGCATATGTCATCAGCATAGCCTTGTGCATATATTCCCCCCCATTGAGTCTGTTCAGTAACTCATCTACAACCAGACAGCTCAAAGGGATGGGCAACAGAACCCCTCCTTAGGTGCAGTCCCAGGGTGTTGATAACGTCAAGATCTCACCCCCTCCTTCCCTGGGCCACCACAGCCTGTTGGGCCTTCCAAGGAGGCCATAATCAAGGCCATAACCATCAGACTGGCTTCTCTGGCCTCCAGACTTTGCTTGATGGTGCTTAAAGAGATTGATGCTGTGCTGATTTTATAGATTTATCTGGCCAGTAGGCATGTTGGTTAGGATGTATAGATCTATGAGGATCTATAAATGTCTATCTACCAGACTTTTCAGTGCCTTCAACATGATCGATGTCAGACTGAACATCCCTAGGCGTGACTAAGACTGTCTGCCTGGCTTGTAAAAAAAACCCCTTTGGCCTGCCTTAAAAGCTGTGAGACATCTCATGGCCAGGCAGATTCCAAGTATACTCACTAGGTATAGAGAGACAATCTCCCAGCCTTCTTGAAGAAGCACTGGGAAAGTCCCATTCACACCAGCACTTTTAAAAGGCTTGGCATATTTAACCCTTTTTATAATCCACGATCTCAGAGGCAACCTGCCTGCCCTTTTTGGGGGGCTTACATGCCCCTGCCGAGACAGGATTTTTTATGCATAGCTTGCGTCCCCAGGAAATGAGTTTCAAGCAATGGCCTCAAGAATTCCACCTTCGATTGTGTATTGTCCTTCATGGTCTAGAGGTAACATGCTAGTCGTTCTTGAAGTCACAGGTTCAAGCCTGGCAGAGGGCAATAATGTTTTGGGCATAAAAGTCCTTAGCATGGCTTCCTTTGCCAGTGGTCTCCTGTCATAGATTTACAGCACATAAAAGAACTTCAAGCCTGATAAACAGGCCTCTGAGCAAAATTATGCAGTCTTTCACTCTCAGTATAGAACGGGATGCTGAGAACTACCACAATCCATAAATAAAACTCAATTTTCTGATCGTCTTCATGAACCAGTCCAATAAGACCAGCCTGCCCCCTACTCCCAGAGACCAGTAGTTTCGGCAAATGAGCCACGCCTGATTGCTCTTGATAATTTTCACAGAAAAGCCTCCATGATTTCTCTGAGGCCTTTCTGATAGCTTTCTTGAACTGTAGGGATGCTTATACTTATCCCAGGTTGCGTGACACTTGTTGGCCTTATATATAATAAAGCCTGCCTGTCCTTTTCGTGATTGATTCCAAATGTGGATTGCATCTGATTTTATCTCTTGCCCTCACCTCATATATAATGGAGCAGTTCCTTTTATATGTAGATAACAAGGTGTTCATGGAAAACTTCCATGACAACTCAGGGTTCTGCATATGGTTTAATTTGATGTGGGGTCCATCCTTGAGACTGCCCCCTTAAGACCTTTCTGTGGGAGTCCCTATTGGTTCTCTAGGGCTTCTGTACAGATGATCTCTTCCATCACCAGCAAGATCAAAATATATATGCCTGTGGTTAGATAAGGAAAGTGCCTTCCTGACCCCAGTTCCCAAAGGACCCTAGTATCTGGAACTTCCTCCCTTGGAAATTAACAGGCCGGTACAGGCCTTTGATTCAAGATCTAAGATCTGTTATGCTCAAGTATTCAAACAATACCATCTCCCTTTTCATTAATGTCTGTGCTACCCCAAATGCAGTGATGTGCGTTAGTCACAGCTAATCAATAAGTGAACTTCTCTTGCAATACTTCACAAGTTCTTTTATCTCCTGAGGAAGAGGCACTTCCTCAGAGTCATACGGGTAATATAGTAGTCACAGCTTATTGAGATACCCCAGAAAAACAACCATGACATTTTTCCCCCATTATGGTGTAGTCTGGTTATATTTGGTGATATTCCATCTGTTAGGTTGCATTAGTGTCGCCAACTGTTCGTAACATATAACCATGGTAAAGCTACAGTCATAGCTGGTGTTATTGCATCAGTTATGTTGTCACAGAAGCCCTTGTTTATGAACGTGTTGCAGAGAGGCCAACAGATAGATTTTAAAACAAGATTCTGTTTAGATGCCATATTAAGTAATTAATCTGTGGACGTACTGCTCGTGTGTGCGTGATTTTGTCTTGAATTCTTTTAAAGCAGTATATGGAGGTATATTTAGTGGTGTTATTTTTGTGTTTGCAACACAATAGTGCATTAAATATATATTATGATATTTAGCGCTCTGAAGTGTTTTTATGCAGAAGTGTTATTGCAGAACAAGATTTGCTGAAGGTGAGTACGTTCTTTGTTGTGTGGTAACGATGTTCAAGCATTATTGTTTGAAAGCGTCATACTTTAACCCTGTGATATTTAAGATTAGAAATGCCTTTATTATGTACAATGGCAGGACTGCTATTTGGAATACTTTCGTCTGCTGTTTACTGTAATATTGGCCATCTTGAACTCTTGGGAACTGCCGATAAACTGTCTACTATAGGAGGAACAGACTACTACTTGTCAGTTCTGTCTGTTCTCCTATTATACCAGGACTACTGCTAGATCTCTTGTAAGAAAATCTGGCTACACCCAGGCATTCTGTGTGTTATAATGACACATGCTCTGGGTTTTCATCAGCTGAAATACTTTATATAGAATATCCCTCAATATTTAGTCCCATAATACAACTCTACCTAAGCAATGGTTACAGATTATAGTGACTTCCATACCCTGCCTTGTGATGTTACTACGTAATTTCCTTGAGGCAGTAATACTGTGCTGCAGTTTGGCCCGTATCAAAGAAATCATTTTGGGCTACTCCTGCAACACCCTTCCATCTCTTCCAGTGAGGCTGGTCCCCCATGTGGGCCAGTACCTTCACTGGACTTTGGTTTCTTTTTTACCTTTGGATGAACACCTGTGCCTGTTTCCCCACATCTCTGGGAGAAGCTATCCCAGGCTCCAATTGCATTTTCTGGTTGACTGGGTCCTCTTTTGAGGACTCGGTTATCATACCTTCAGTACCTGTTCAAGACGAATTCTGCTGCCCCCAGTCTCTGGGAGTCACAGTTCTCGCTTCTAGTATCTTGGCAAACGATTCTACTTTTGGGGTTTTGGCGACCCTTTATTTCCTTTTTAATCTTTTGGATTTCCCAAAAGGGCTCTCCGATTTGTTCTTCTACTAATGTTTTCCCATGATTAGCTTGGGATAACTAAGATCCACCCAGACAGAGCACTGCATGCTTGGGTAAGACTATATACTCTAAGAGGTTGTCAGGTATTCCAGAGGCTCTATTAGCAACACATCACCCATGTGCCATGCACCCCATCAGCACAGATTGCTGAAGACTTCTGGGTGGGGAATTGGTTCATGGTTTGCTATTGATTACTTGGAGACAGGCCTGTCATACATGTCAGTTGTTAGCCGACTCTTGTCAGGTGCTGGCTATCCACCATAGGCAGATGCATCCAATACCTACTCAAGGTTCAGCTTTAGGGGCTTATGGGTAACCAGTGGCCCCTGCTGTGGAGATGAGTCTCATATCAAAGCTAGCCTGCAAGACAACTAAATCTATTACATGACAAGTATATGGCACTCAAATAGGACTTAAAATAAATCTCCTAGAACTTCTAGAAATGTGAGAACTTTCAGATCATTAAGACTATCTGAAGCTGTAGGAACACCATGACATCGAGGGACTTACAGCAGAATCTGGGGATTACAACAAAACAGAAGAAAGATGTCCATGACAACTAGATCATCGTAACATAAGTGTCAAGATTAAACTCTTAAAACAGTCAGAATTAGTAACCTATATATTTATTAGAAAACTATTAGATAAATTTAAAATATTGTACTGGTCTGAGAAGTGATAGAATAGTACAAAGTAAACCAAAGAAAATGAGTAGTGTGACAGAACCAGAAATGCATTTTTCAGAGGAGTCAATCAGGTTAGAACTGAACAGGATAATGTTAGTAAGGAACATCTGAGCATACTTGCATTATTGAGACAGATGAAACTGGAAATTACTGAAAAACCAGATAAAGTTATAGAAAAGCAGGATAGATTAGGTAAGAACATTACTGAAAAGCATTAGAAAGTTGTTGATAGGCAGGATAAATTAGTTACGGAATAAATGAAACACAAGAGAAACTAGCTAAGTAAATCACTGAACAGCAAACAAATTGGTCAGTGATCAGTATAAGATAGCTAGAGAAATGTCAAACAAATAGGATCAGCTTGCTACTGATATCAATAACAAACAAAGCCAGTTAGCAGCTGATATAGATGGCAAAATAGAAATAATCAGATGAGAGCAAATTTAATTTCTGATAGAAAATGTAAGTAAAATAAAAAACATGTTAAAATGTGAATTTAATAACATTTGAGAAAATAATACCACATTAAACATAAGTGTAAATAGTGAAATTAAAAAATTATAATTTAACTATGAGAACATAAACAATAATGTAGTAAAGGAAATCTCAGCACTTACTGAGAACTTATATGGTATCAGAAATCACAATTGAAATGTGTACACAACAAGAACTGGTTACTAAAGTAGAATAACCAATGCAAATTAATAGCAGAAATTGATAAACAGTTAAAGGAAATCAATGAAAAAGTCAATTCAATGAGAAGTAAACTAAGTTACAAAAAGTTGTGGACACATTTCATGTTTGTAATGTACATAAAAATGGGCATAACAGTATGAACACTGATGATGAATATGTACTAGCAATGAGCAGGAACCATATAGTAATATTATGCTTCGATTCAGAGTAATGATATGTACAACCATGGGAAAAAATGACAGCGCATTAGGAGAGCAGGATAATTCTAAGTCCCACATTATGTTTCAGCTGAGTTTATACAGGTCAGTATTTTCAACATGTAGCCTGAGTTTATTGATAGCCTCTCTTCCATATGTTATTACCTGTGAGACATGCAAATAGGCTGTGTTTTGAATCATCACTTGCATTTTTATTTGTTGCTGATTAAAAAAGGGTGTAGTGTTGCACACTGGTGCTATTTTTCCCATTCTTTGGCAGCCACTGCGTCAACAGAACGGAAAGGTATGTCCGTCTGATGCTATGCTTATTGGCATTTATACAAATAGGAAGACCAATCAAAAGTCATTCAGTCAAATAATGACCTGAATCATACATCATTAAGTACCCTGAATATGGCGAATAAATCATCTTACCACAAAAATTGTGGCTGCGTTATAGCACCTTGTAGGTATTAATTGGATATGGTAACAGACCTCTTGAACTGAGCACCTCTGCTCAGAGGTATTGCATCTGCTTTGTGCATTTGCAACCTAGTTCAAATCCCAGTGACAGTGCATACTTTTTTTACCCTTTGTTATCCTTTACTTCTATTTTTGATATATGCTTCATATTCTCAGTTTAAACCATGATAGATTTTCCACAATATTTGTTAAAAATGTAACATTAGATACATGCATATATATCTAAATTATAGCCAGTGCTGAATACAAGGCTTTGTCAGCATTCACAGATATTGCACAGATGGTTATCAACCTTTTAAAGATACTAGAATAAGTGGTAAATGTGGGGCAAGTAAGAAAGCGGTAACCAATGTTTTACTAGCTGTTATTGTGTTTAAATGCAACCGGAGATCAGCTCGCTACATTTTTCTTTGTTTTCTAGTTTACAAGAACAGCAGATAGTGTTTCACACATCATAGGATGGATTTTGTATATATAACGTAATTTACTTGCATATGAAAAGTGCTAATATGAAAAATCTGATGTGTTGCACTCACATGACTTTCTCTACTCTTGTACTAACCATTCTCACAAACTCTTACTCCTACATGTCCATGTTAGTTAAGATAAACATTCGTACAAATTATCTTACTGCTTATGTCCTTGTAGGTGCAAGGGGAATATTAGAATACAGAAGGCTTTGTGCGACAGTCAAATCTTTTTGACCTTTGAGATTCCGTTCTCTTTGCACGATTAATATATAAAAAAATGAACAACGTTGTTGCATTTCGCTAAAGTTCTAAGTTTTCTGAAACTCACACACATAACAAGGAATATCTCCGAAATGGTTCACCCTACAAGAAAATTTATTCAGACATAAATTGTATATTTTAGCAAGATCTACATTTTTTGTATAGTATAATTTGGTCTATCTCTAACGGTTTACCAGTTATGCAAAAGTCGTCCAGAATAAATACGACTACAGGGGCTATAGCCAGAAAATTCAAGATATACATTTCATTTGTCATAAAAATATGTCAAACATATGACATTTTAATCAAAATCGTTAGAGCCATTTTCAAGAAAATCAAAATTTTTGAAAAATCTACCATGTAAAGGGTAGTGTAGGGTGGGGCTATTTTCTTCAAAATCTTTGTCGCATCCTTGAAAGACATTAAACTTAAATACCAAGTTTGGCATTTAACCGACTTTTTGTTTTTGAGTTATGCTGTCCACAGACTGACACACAGACACACACACGGACCTTTTTCTAAAAATGCTTTTTTTGGATTCAGGGGGCCTCAAAACATATATTTCCGGTGAAATCTCAACATCGAATTTTTGGGTGGAATACAATACTTCCCCTACTTACCAGTAGAGAAAGTAAAAAGAAAGGAAGGACCTTGAAGCTATATGCCTGGCTGGATTCGAACCTACTTCCCGAAGAGCACACCAAGATTCAAACTCAGTACTTTGCAACTGAGCCATTTCTAATATTTAGAAAGGTTTGCTCGCTTTAGAAGAATTGTGCATGTTTGTGAAGAACGGTTCTTTAAATTGTTCCGTAGTTGTTATTGTAGGAGTATTATGATGTAATAAAGTGTCTTGCTGCACTGTTAGAAGTTTGATTTTTAGCATAGTGTACATGCAGTGTGAATGAAGCTGTGTTAACTTCGAGTAATTCTGTTAGGCCAAAGCAACACTTTGAAATGTTAGTGCACAATCATTTTTTCCTTGGCTGTACCATGCGAGCACAAGCATAAACCACACAACATATAATTTTCACCTAGTAACACAGCTTACTCCAAGCATCTTGGTGCTTGGAGTAACATTGATAATAGCTCCAACATTTGATGATGAGTAGAGGACAATCCAAAACAAATTCTTTGAAAGATCGAGGAATATTTCAAGATAAAAGTGATACTATATGAACTGAGAAATTACGTAATCTGAAAAAGGCTTAGAAAATAGGCTGCTGAATGGTTATTTGCAAGGACTATCTGCATGCTGCAGATTGTTCATCCATGTGCTGCTGGAATTCCTGGAATGTGAGAGTGACTACCTCGTAACTGTTTACTCACAAAGGATGCGGCTGTCCGATTCTACATTCAATTTGAGTGGATCAACTTTTATTTTCTCACATCTCAAAACTTTCGTAATGACCCTCATACCTGTCATTTCCCAAAAGTTTCCCTCTTCTGCTACCTTGTGTTGAATGCAAGCATTTTACTTAACTTGGCGTTTGAAATTTGTGCAGTGTGTTGAGCTTTGTTACCATACCAATAAATGGTAGCAGGTTCAAAACCAGCTGGGAGAGGAGGGCGAATATACCTCAGTCACATAATTGATGACAATGAAGACATGCTCCAGTTTTAAGAGCTTAATAACTGAAGCTATGTGTAAAGATAGAATGACTCATTTTAAATTCAACAAAAAGCACCCGACTGTGCACATGGAGCATTTGACAAATTAGTATCACCATGAAAGCTGAAGAGGTAACATGTCTGAAGGTTCTGTCGGCAGTATAAATGCCTTAACAAAGACATAAATGTCTTAACAAAGACAGAGGCGATGCTGGATGCATCCTATCTTAGGGATAAAATGCTTAATGGCATATTCATAACACTTTACTCTTCAACATTCTGTTCTTATATTCTGGACACTCCATGTTCCAAATAGCCAGCCATTTCTCAACTTTGTTGATATGCAAGTGCATGTTCAAGCACTCCACCTCCATACTTCTACCCACAATAAAAACAGTTGCTTATCTGAACATGACAATCAGTGCACCTTACAGTGCTTGTTAATCTTACAATAGAAGAAGAAACTTTAAATCATGCATACACTGACTCTTAATCAAAATTGCATGCTTGTATGTTTATGCACCAATAAAATTCAAGGTACCTCAGTATCACATGTTAGCAAATGCTTCATGTTCTGAGCTGTTAATTTTAGTTACAGGTTTTCACCTGGCTCGGGAACCTACTACGGTAGGTACAGGTTTGGCTAACCCAGGGCTCCGAGCCAATTGACTCCCTCGGTGTGGGCTCCTCTTTGTGGTGAGGGAGTCAGTCAAAATGCCCACCCACGTGTAGGCCGTGCGTGGAGATCCCTGTTGGAGGAAAGGTTTATCCTGGTGGTTGAGAGATGCGTACCTGAGTCCGGTCCAGTTTCCCTCTGAATTCGGGGAAGGTGCTTTGCTTTCTACTTCATCTAAACGGGAGGCTAGCGGCTAACCCACCCCCTAGTCAATCGGCCAGGACTAGGTAACGCACCGAACTCCAGGGTGAGTGGGACGGCGAGCCCACTATATCTCCTGTGTGGCCCTGTCATCCCAGCGGGATGACCCCTTGTTGGGCTCCGTGGTGGGTGGGGAGCACCGGGGATGAATTTTAATAGCCTTCTTTTATTGCACAAAACACTCCGAAACGCAAATGTCAAGTAAATGATGGAAAAGAGGTATACGCAGCATCCTATGCTCGTTACCTAGTTATTCATAGAGGTGAAGGTCAGTCCTTTCTAAAAGTCAACCCTTTTGTTATTCAATTGGGCCTTGACAAACTAGGCGGCCCTGTTAATTCGTGTACGCGTTTAAGATCTGGATCCCTCCTTTTTGAGACCTACACAGCCACACAATTCGACAAGTTGTTAAAGGCCAAACTCCTGCACGGATACCCTATCCGTGTAGAGAAACACCGGAGCTTAAACTCCTCCAAGGGCTTCATCACCACCCCGCTGTTGGATGGTATGCCGGAGGAGGAGAGCCAAGGTTACTTGTCGGAGCAGGGTGTCACGGAGGTATACCGTGTGCGAGCGAAGCGTGATGGCGTGCAGGGAGATACTCGCACACTGTTTCTCACTTTCGACCTACTCGACCTGCCTGAGAAGATCAAGGCAGGTTATGAGGTTATCCCGGTCCGTCCGTATATCCCGCGCCCTATGCGTTGCTTTCAGTGCCAAGCTATGGACACACTAATTCATCCTGCAAGGCCTCTATTGCCGTGTGCGTAAACTGTGGTAAGGATTCTCACGACGGAGCTTGTCCATCTGCTCCGAGCTGTGTCAACTGTTGAGCTGCACATCGAGCAGTGACTTCCAGCGACTGTCCTCGTTACCAGGATGAGAAGGCGATACAAGAGCTGCGGGTGAAGGAGAAAATATCTTTCTCTGAAGCCCGCAAACGTCACCTTGCTCGCCAGCCTTCTCTCTTGAGGTTTAACACCTTTAGTTCCGTGGTTTCAACTCCAGTGCCAAAGCGGGACATGGGCACTCAAACTTGCCCTGTTGCCACTACATCCGTTGCTCCGCCTCGTATTACATTACAAGCTTCTAATTCCGTCGGATCCAAGACTCTTAACTCTTACTAGCGACACCCGGATGTTTAAAAGTCAACCCAAGCGTACAGATTTTCTTAAGGAATCTACGACCTCTTCCAGCGGAAAGTGTGCCTTCACGGCTACTTCTCCGCCACCTCCAAGGCGATCCTTCTCTCAAGATGGTAGAGGGCGCAGTCGCGTGAAGCGGGATTCTCCTCTACCTGTGTCGCTAGGGAACCGTTATGTTGCTCTGTCTCCAGTAGCCGATGACATTGACCCTCTTCTCCTTGGGGAGGCTATGGAGCACGAATCAACTGCTCCAAAAAGCCCAAGTCCTCCGCGCAACTCAAAGGGCAAGTTGAAGTGACAGCCGCCGATCATGTGAACCTAATCGACAGCTTATCCCCTTTGTCCCAGGATGTCCATAATTCAGTGGAATACACGTGGCGTACGCGCCCATAGGACGGACTTGCAAGTACTTAATAATTCACTTTCTCCTAGTATTTTGTGCTTGCAGGAGACCAAGCTTCGCCAGCAGGACTCCTTTAAATTTCCAGGGTATAGTCTGGTGCGGTTTGACCTCTCACCGGAACCTGGTATCCCTGCACATGGAGGTGTGATGCTTCTCATTCGAGACGACGTTTTTTACCAGTCTATCCCTTTTACCACTCCATTGCAAGCTGTTGCTGCTACCCTGAGTTTACCCGGTTTCTCTTTTATTCTGTTCCGTCTATCTACCTCCTTATTCTCCCTTCGCAATTGCGGATCTCTCCCATCTAGTGTCCCAGCTCCAAACGCCGTACCTTCTGTTACGAGACTTGAATGCCTACCACCCTCTTTGGGGTTCACCAAGGGCTTGCGCAAGGGGAACACACTTAGCCGCTTTCTTCACAGAGAACTCTCTTTCACTACTGAATACTGGTGAGCCTACTTTTGTTTCCGACTCCACTGGCACCCTTTCCCACCTGGATTTATCCGTCTGCTCAGCTCAGCTTGCACCTCGTTTAGAATGGAACGTCGTCTCAGACACCTTCTCCAGCGATCACTTTCCATGTATTATCAGCTTGCTCACTCACCACGCACCCTCGCTACGTGTACCTCATTGGCGTCTAAACAGCGCGGATTGGAATCTATATACCCGCTTAGCTGTTTTTGACGACCGCTTGTTCTACGATGTAGACCAGATGATGGCTCACTTCACATCCGTCGTTCTTAGCGCTGCTGAACGTGCAATACCTCGGTCGGCTGCCCATCCACGACGTGTACCGGTCCCTTGGTGGACCGATGAATGACGGACGACCGTCCGTGCGCGGCGGACGCCGCTACGCGTGTTTCGGCGCCACCCTGCTCTTGACAATCTGGTCGCATTTATGCAATAGCGCGCCAGGGCTCGTCGCTTCATACAGGCCAGTAAAAGGACATCCTGGCTCCGTTTTGCGGAGTCCTTTAATAAATTTACACCTTCATCTGTCGTTTGGGATAAACTCCGTCGAGTGGCCGGCAAAGCCATGCCGTTTGCCGTCCCCGGTCTCCGGTTCAATAATACCTCCATTATTTGCCCTAGAGCTGTTGCTGACACTCTGGGCAACGCTTTTGCTGGTGTATCAGGCTCATCACATTACCACCCGAATTTTATACCCATCAAACATCTTTTAACTCGCCTAACGTGGACGTGTTATAACGCCTTTTTCACCATGCAGGAGTGGGAGCGGGCCCTGGCTTTCTCCAAACCCCCCGCCCCTGGGCCAGATGGCGTCCATGTCTTAATGCTACAGCACCTGTCTTTGGCTGGTAAAATCTTTCTTACACGTGTATAACCGTATCTGGCGCACAGCAACATTTCCATCCGCTTGGCGCGAGGCCACCATTGTCCCGATTTTGAAGCTTGGGAAGGATCGCCAACTACCTTCCAGTTATCGCCCGATCTCCCTCACCAGTTGCATCTGCAAGGCGATGGAGCGCGTGATTGACATGGTGGCTTGAATCTCATAATCTGTTGTCAATTGTTCAGTGCGGTTTTCGCCGATTCCGTTCAACGGACATACATTATGAACGGTTTTCTGAGGAAGAGCCAAACGGTTTTGTTGTCTTTCTTGACTTGGAGAAGGCGTATGACACTTGCTGGAGGTACGGAATTCTTCGCACCCTTCATCAATGGGGCATTCGCGGTCGAATGCCGCTTTTTATTCGGGAGTTTATGCGGAATAGAGCCTTTCGGGTACGAGTGAGGTCAGTTTTATCTCGTGTTTTTACTCAAGAGAACGGAGTACCGCAGGGCTCGGTACTCAGTGTCACGTTGTTTGCCATTGCAATCAATCCCATTGTGAAGTGCGTCCCATCGGGCGTTTCATCTTCGTTATTCGTGGATGATTTCGCCATTTTTTGCAGTACTCGGCGGACTTCTCTCTTACAACGCCGCCTCCAATTGCGTCTTGACCGCCTGTACACTTGGAGTGTCGAAAACGGCTTTAAGTTCTCCGCCGAGAAGACCGTCTGCGTTAACTTCTGGCGCCGAAAGGCGTTTCTTGCGCCTTCTCTACGTTTCGGCCCAGATGCACTTCCTTTCGCAGACGAGACGACATTTTTGGGATTGATTTTTGATAGGAAACTTAGTTGGTCTTCCAATATCTTGTCTTTAAAGGCATGGTGTGAACGTTCTCTTAATGTTTTACGGGTTTTAAGTGGCACTTCCTGGGGAGCTGATCGGACCATTCTTTTATGACTATACTGGTTCTATCGAAACTTGATAACGGCTGTGTCGTGTATTCCTCGGCTCGACAGTCGGTTTTAAATAGCCTCAACGCTATACACCACCGTGGCATCCGATTGAGTATTGGCGCATTTCCCATGAGCCCAGTTTGTAGCTTGTGTGCGGAACCTACTGAACCTCCGCTTAGTTATCGGCGCGACGTTCTTCTCTGCACCTACGCTTGCAGACTTTCTAGTCTGCCTAAACATCCATCCTTTCGTTTGTTTTATGATGATAGCTTGGACCGCCAATACTTAACGAGCTCCCTACCCCTACTTCCTCCTGGCGTTTGATTTCGTTCACTGCTTCAGTTATTGGGCATCGATTTACCCGCGACGTTGCCGAAGGGTGAAACAAGGTTTCTCCCGTGGCTTCGTCGCGAGACCCATGTCAACCTAAATTTGTTGTCCATGCCGAAGTCGTCGACGCCAGATTCCGTTCTTCGTTCTGCCTTTTTAGATATTCATGCGCACTCTGGATCCTGTAGTTTTATATACACTGACAGCTCGAAGGACGATCGAGGTTTAGGATGTGCTTTTATTCACGGTTGCCAGAGTTTGTTTTTATTGTTTTTATTTAGTAATTATTGTCAATAAAGAACTGTTTTGCCAAAAGAAATAATTTGTGTCAAACTTTTGGAGCCATATAGCTTCTTGACGAATGGACATAAATGGTTTATTATTCCATTGTCACGCAAACATTGTGTGAGCAATGCTGTGATGCCTTTCTATCTTAATTCGAAAGAATTTAGCTACAATTTAATGCTAAAGTGTCATGCAATGTTCAATTTCTAAGCAAAATATGGCAATGTCATGGGCCACGTAAAACGTACTTGTTGTGTGTTCTCACAACAAATTCGGCTGCCTGCAGGGTTAGAGGAGGTATCACTTGACGTTGGTGTGAAGGTCGGCAGAAGGGTTAAATTACAGTTGTCTGCAATATGAAAGAATTTAGCTTGCGTTCACATCAAGGGAGTACTTAGACATGCTACTACTAATTTCAGAGATAAATTCCCCTTAAGAATAAAAGATAAATAAATAGGTACAGAAAAAGACAAAATAAAATAAAAACAATGAGATCACATAAGTAAAGGCAGATATTTCCACTTCCCTTCATCCCTTACCTAGTGAAATAAGCCACTCTTTATCTCCAACACTTCTTCTGTTTCCTCCTTTCAAAAAAAAGGGGGGAGGGAAGAAAATAAAAAAGATGCAAAAAAACAAAACAAAAACAATATCGTCTTTGTGAACTGAAATGCAACTCAATGTTAAGAACTTTACTTAAGTAATAATAAAACCTACATAAACACCACTGGATTATGGAATTTATTTCAAAATGGTGATTGGTACTTGTGTTCTCTGTTAAGTAGTACTTGTAAATGTAGCATTATCTTTTAGAGTACATTAACTTTGCTTCAGTCCCATATTAGATACAAATTTTGTTTGTCACATGTATAGAGTAACTCCATATTCTGTATACTTTCTTTTAAGGGTAGTATCACTGTCTTGTTTGCTTGTAGAGAAGGATTTCATTTTGCTTTTCTTGTTATTTATGCGCCTTTGTGACCACAGCTGTAATTTATGACGAGATCATTAGTTTTATTTCAGCCTGGTAATATACAGAAGAGTGCAATTGTTTAAGAAATATAAAGAGAACACATTTATTTGTGCATTAAGAGTAATTACTATTGGTTTAGTTTACAACAAATAGTAGTAATAATAATAATAATAATAATAATAATAATAATAATAATAATAATAATAATAATAATAATAATAGTAATAATAATACTAATAGTAGTAATAATAATAATAATAATAATAATAATAATAATAATAATAATAATAATAATAATAATAATAATAATAATAATAATAATAATAATAATAATAATAATACCACCACCACCGCCACCACCATTAGTAGTAGCAGCAGTAAAGTAGTAGTACTAGTAATAATAAATAATCATAATAATAGTAATAGTAATTTCCATTATTAGAAGAATCTGTATCCCTTTGTGTCAGCATTGTTTTAACCCTAAAGTACATGATTTCGATGATTTCATGTTTCTGTTTTCTTAACTATGGAAAAATAAATCTCCATTTCAGTTACATTCAAACCTTTCCGGCATAACATTTAGATTTGTGTCGATCTCCCAAGATAGTGGCCTGCTCAAGCATACTGCAAGGGGCGAGTGGTTTGTTTACATCGAAGCACATGCCAGTCAGGCATTTTGTTTACAACTGAGGTGGTGCTAGCCGTGTGGCACATGCCAGTAAGGTGTTTTTTTACAACTGAGACAGTGCTTGCCACAAGGCACATGCCAGGTATTTTGTTTACAACTGAGGCAGTATTGGCCTGGAAGCACACGCTGGTTGGGTGCAACATAGACCGCTGGTGTGTGCCTAGACAGCACAGTGTTTCCATTTACATTGCCAAAAAAATGAAATTTTTACAAAACTTCCGAATCAAAATATAGCATTTTATATTTCTTATACCTGCAGCTATCAGCCAGGTTGTTCTGGCCTAAGCAGTACCTACCACCATGTATAAATGATACATAAAAGTACAGTCAGTTTACAATCTGGCTCACACAGCTGGGTTGTTTATTATACGAAGTTCAAAAGGTACAGATCTGTCTTAGCTGCTGACAGCATTTAAGGCCAGAGATTCGTTGTTAGAGGAAAGGAGAAAAAAAAGGTTGTGCATTTTCCTAAGTGCAAAACAGCATCACTGTTTCCATTTATCATGCAATCTTTTCTTTCTTGGTGTTGTGCAGTTTTTTCTGTGCATTTCAAATGTTTGAAAGTGACACATTGGTAAACTTGAATGTTAATTTCATCAATCCCACTTGGAGTGGTTTTCCATGCGTATGTATCACAATGCTAGTTTGATTTACCATGATGGTACTGCCAAGTTCTTCCTGGAACCATCCCTTCTCTTAGCAACTTCAAATGCACCCTTCAGCATAAATAACTCTAATTAGAAACGAAATGTTTCATACATTAAACAGACCTTGGCACTCTCTGCCTTATGGTTTGATGAAATGCTGTTCATTTTCAGATTATAGGCACCTTACACAGATCAGAAAATGATACTGAAACTCCATGTCTTGCTTTGTAATTAAAGGTTGGATAGTTGAAAGTGGAAGCCATGTAGAAATTACTTGTGGTTTTCTGCCGATAAAGAGTAGGAATTTGAGAAACTGTTGTTTTAATAGGTAGGAATCTTTGTATTACTAATCATGTAACCCAAGTAAGAGAAGTGAGGATAGACAGCATTTGTTTGATAACTGCAGAAGTGATACAGGAAACCTATTGTGACAAATGACAACTCCAGTTCCTTTTTATTTCCCTTAAAACTGAATCACAATTAACAACTTGTGATCTTGCAACTAATAGCTGTTGTGCTCTATTGTAATCTTGGCACAAACACAGCTTGCTCTAACAATTCTACTTAGTCTTAAACTGACTTCTTCGTCTGTGTCAACTTGCTCATATAGCAGAGTATTGGGTGCCGGCGGTTTTTCTGGAAGTAGACTTGAAATTTTTATGCCTGTGTGGAAGCAACATTTGTTTTTAGCCGATATTGTTGCCTGTTGTCTGGCAACATAGTGGTGTGAGGTAGCTGACCTTGAGCCTCCATTGATGTGTGGTCGCTACCTCACTTCTCTCTCCTCGCGACCAGCATCGTTGTAGTGGGCCAAGCGTTCTGGGTGTACCACCAGCATCTTCCTCTGGGGCAACCTCTGAAGTTGGTAGATTACGTCGTTGATCTTCTTCACTATGCGGTACAGTCCCTGCCATGGTTGTTGTAGCCTAGGACAATGCCCCTTGGTATGGGTAGGGCAATACAACTGGAATCCTAGGCTGTTGGCTTGCCAGTTTTACTGGCCCTCATTCGGTCACTCGCTAGGGTATGCTGATGTGTGCATCGTGAAGGTGGTCCATGAGGTTATCCACGTCAACTGCTGGCTGTCCTGACCCAGAGGGATTCCCAAGCATCAGGTAGCACGGAAGGTGCAATTCTCTGCCGAAGACCAAACTAACTGGCATTGTCCTAGTGGTGTCATGGGTAGATGAATTATAGACCAGCAAGAGCAGTAGTATTCTGACATCCCAGTCCCTTTGGTCATTGGCCATGACCTTTCTCAGATGTTCTTCGAGGGTCTTAATGCTGCTCTCGACCATGCCATCCGACTGTGGGTGGAAAAGCATTGTGCATGTCTTGTGTACTCCGAGTTGCTCTAGCGTTTCTCTCGTCAGATTAGACCCAAAGTTTCTGCATAGTTTCAGTGGCAGGCCTCCTGGTTAGGGACTGTGTACACCTCTGGCCTCTAGCAGATATTTTTTTGCCTCTGTCAGAGACTGGGAATGGTCCAGTTATGGCAATGGCAATGCACTCGAAGGGTGCTCCCACGTTATATTGCTGCATGCGGCCCTGGCTCCTGGTCTGCGAGCTGCAACTTGCAGCGCACACATGACATTGGCAGCACCACCTCTCAGCATCTGCCTGTAGTCTCAACCAGTAGTACCTCTGTCACAGTTTGTGGATCATGCAGTTGGATCCGAGATGCCCTCCAGAGAAACCTGAATGCACCTCCTCCAGGGCCTCCATAAATTTACTGCGAGGAAGCACCAACTGCTCTCTCTGGGTCTTTCCATCAGGTGACTCCCAGATCCAGTGCAATATACCATCCTTGATCCTCAGCGAGTCCCATTGTGTTCAGTAGGAGTTATACTCACTACTCCTGGGTGCAATGTCCTCCCAGCTCGCCCGAGTTCTTGCCTCCACTTCTGGGAGTGACCCTAAGTAGTAGCCTGCCAACTGCTCCCTCCTCAGGCCTGCACTACCGCACTGTCTGCAGGCACTACTGAAAATTGCAGCATGCTCCTCCATCCTATTGCAGTGACTGCACTCCTCCGGGCAAAGTCTTCTCAACAAGACATCTGCATTAGAGTGGTTCCTTCCCTTCCGTGTGTTGAGGTGAAATTTACTGCTGGAACATCTGAACCAGGGTTTAAGCTAGAAAATGGCAAGAAAAACAGTGTCACAAAATTGCACAAATCAAGATAAACATTCATGCCAAATATGATACTTTGTACTTCTGCTAGTAGAATATTTTATATATTATACTATTAATGAGGGTTTTAAAATTGAAATATGTGTATATTGAATTGAAGTCAACAGATCTGCTACATGAAATATGTACAGTGCCTAGCCTTAATCGACGCACCTAGTCTATTTTACAGTTCACTAAATTCTGAGGATTAGCTTAATAACAATGCTCAACCATCACTGTGAATCTCACTGAACAATATTAGGGGCTATTGTCTACAATGAATGTGTGTAATGCTCTTAGGGGACCATTGTTGTCTGTAATTATGCTGTTTCCTGTTTTGTAAGAGTTGAAATTGTTGATTCACAAACATCAGTTGTGCTAGTGTTAACAAGAAGAAACACAGGTTCACCTTGTGCTATCAAAATGTAAATTTGTCAGTTTATGTATGGTTTTAAAGGGAAATTTTTGATTTTGTGTTTTCTCTTCATAACATAATGGGCAAGTCATGTGACCTGACATCCCAAAAAGTTGCAGAGGTAAAAGCGCTGATAAAAACTGATTTATTTTCAAATCAAGAGATTTCTTGGAGATTTAGGTTGTGTGAATCATCTGTGAGACGAATTAAAAAGAAAATTGAATTTGGTATGGACCTTGGATCTAGCCCCCACAAAGGAAGAATAAATGTGGGCAGAAACCGATTCTTACACCAAGAGGAGAATGTTGTTTGAAAAACATTTGTGAAAGAAACAGGCTTACTACTGCAAAAGAAGTTAAATCCGAGCTGTAAGATACTGACATTGTTTCAGCTCAAAGAACTGTTAGGCTAAAACTTTCAGAAATTAATTTAAAAGCTCACAGACCTGCCAAGAAATGCAAATTAACTGCCGCTATGACTGCAAAATTCCTCAGCTGGACCGAGGATCACAAGGACAAATACCTAAATTTCTGGAAATCGGTAAATATGAAAATCTTAATTGCAAGATTTCTTTGAGTCAAACTTGACATTTGAAGTGCTTTATCAAGAACTAAAGTTCCCATTTGAAACAATTCACATAGTTATTTTGTTTCAGGTTTGTTTTAGTGATGAAAGCACTTTTGAAATCCTGGCAAACAGAGCTCAGTTTGTGTGAAGATGTCCTAGTGAAATATATCATCCAGATTGTGTTGTGCAGACAGTAAAACATCCCACTAAGGTTAAATGCTCAGCAATGAGTGGCAAAAGCATTGGACGTCTATATGCTGTTCAAGAGGCAGTGTGGCAGGATCGGTACAAGGAAGTGTTGAGAAGTAGACTGCTGCCTCAAATAAAATACTGATTCCCAAATGGAGAACCATTCATATTTATGCAAGATGGGGCAAGATGTCACACTGAAAATCAGTAATATCTTCTCCAAGAGAGTAGAACATCGCTTTGTTGCCGTGGCTGGGAAGTTCACTATATACGAACCCCATTGAGAACGCCTGTAAGCTAGTGAAGAAAGAAGTGGCAAAGGAAGTCATAACCACATAAATTAGGCCTTTTGAAAAGATCATAGAGGTCTGGAATCATCATCCACAAGTACAAGAGACAATTCAGGCATGTATTGCGGCTGGTCGTCCTAAAGGTCTCACACAGATTGCCTCGGCTGAGATCTTATCTCGTGGGTGTTGAAGAAATAATAACCACAGTTATTATTGTGAAACCTTTTTTATTCCAGTCCACAGTAAATGCTACTCTTCCTACCATATACCCTTTGTTATTGACTTCGTCACTGACTTTTCCTCACGGTACTGGACGGCGCTGATACTAATGTTGCAGGGGTGTTGTAATAATGTCGGAGTGTGTTGTAGAGCTCTCGGTGTGTTGTAGGACTCCCGGGGTATGTTGTAGGACTCCCGGGGTGTATTACATGACTCCTCTGGGTGTATTACGTGACTGGGGTGTATCACAGGACTGGGGTTTTAAAATGCGTGTTCGCTGGTTTTATAACTTTCCCATTTTCCCTGGCTATACCCTTACCTTCTGACCACTCGGTGGCCGTCATTGGTGGAAATTCATATTGTACGCGCGGCTCCCGAATTTCCACCTATAGGCATGCCTTGCTGTGGCGGGAGTTCCATGAGGGGATTCCGCCTCACTGCACATGGCGTCCCTATTAGCCTAACAAAAGGCACAAAAGGATTTTTCGCCTTTTGTTCAGCATTGTCTGCGTCGTCACACTAATGATGGTTTTACCCTGAGTTGGAGCAAACTCTAGCTGATCCACGTCTACCTACTACACGGAATGATCGGTTGGCAAATATTTTGTTTAAGAATTTGCTTTAGCAATTGATTTGATTTATCCCGCTACAGTATAAATAGCATGTTAAGACGAATTAAAGCACTAATAGCTGCCAAAGGTACGAAGTACTTAAACTTTCACATATAAAATGTATCTGACAGTTCAGAAATATATCCAGTTATCACCATAAGTATGTATATTATACTACAGATTATTCATCAATGTTTAAGCTAATGTATCTTTTCAATGTAGGCCTGTAAACATAAAAATCAAAACAAAATTTGTTCCATGTTTGCCTCCTAACCTCAATTATGTTGAAAAATAGAGGTATGTCTAATAATATGGCCAGGCACTGTATGTATGTGTGTGTTTGTGTGTCTATATATATTTTACACACTTCCAAGTTGTCACCAAAATACCAAACTATTATAGTATGTTGGAAGATGCTTAGCCATCTAACAGCACTTCAAAAACACCTAGTCTTCCAATGGATACCGGCTCACTGTGGACTGAGTGGTAATGAGAAAGCTTCCAATGGATACCGGCTCACTGTGGACTGAGTGGTAATGAGAAAGCTGATTTTTTTGCAAAAAAGGGTACCAGCGGTGTACCAAAATCTATAGTTAATCTACCATTTTATGCAGCTAAAAGATTAGTCAACTCTGAATTCAAAAAAATTATTGCAAAATATTACTATGAAAAATCAAAGAATAAAAGATGGGAACTACCAAACATTCAAACAGTGATTCCTGAGTATCCTCGAAAAACAGCAGTTGCAACCTTCAGGTTGATTACAGGACATGATTGTCTGGCAAAACATTTAAACAGAATTGGGATATATTCTTCACCACTCTGTCCTCTATGTGATCTGCAAGAGGAAATGGATCGAGACCATCTTTAAATATGCCCGGCCACTTCTAGTGCCCCATCCATCAGTGAAAAATATTGGAGAGCAAGAGGATTAATGACTTCATTGTCAGAAATCCAGCATTAGCTAACAACAACAACATATATTTTACACACACTGGGTTCTGCCCCCCCCCCCCCAAAAAAAACAAACAAAAAAAACAACAAACACAGACAGTGTTTAGTATGTTGTGCAGGATGGCAAACTGATTAGTTTTTAAATAGGAACCCTGCCTGGAAATGCACAGTTTGGACACTGGAGAGCATCAACTTTTGAGAATGAATGGTTGTGGCAATTTGTTAACATTCGTTTTGGTGTCTTAATGCAGAAGTTATGCAACCCTTTAGCCATCTGTGTATTGGAATGAACGACTTGAGCATAACAACATTCCTGCGCATGTGCTAAATTCCCCCATAGAGTCCTTGGTGCACATCCTACTGTGTTACTTGTATAGTTTCCAGTATAGTAACGTTTTTTTTTTATCAGCAGTGCGATGCATACTAGTACACATGCTGAAATGGCTGTGTGCTCCAGCACTCTTTGGTGTAAATGTGCAGAATCACCTCAACGTTGCATATTCAAATCAATGGATTGGCAGAGGTGGACCAGTTTCATGGCCAGCACGGTCGCCAGATCGGACACCTCTCAACTATTTTCTGTGGAGTTGTATGAAGAGTATGGTGTACGGCACTTCTGTAATGTCAATGGAGGACTGTATGGCTCGAGTCCATGGAGTGATTGAAAATCTTCAAAGATAACCATGCATATTGGGTCATGTGCATGAGGCTCATCATAGCCGATATAAGCTCTGCAGTGACATAGGAGGGACACATTTCAAAGCCCGTTTGTAATTTGGACAGCTCGATGTTAGCTTTATTGATAAAATGTGAATGTACACCCATTTCACACTTGGATGTGCTACAGTGTCCAAACCGTGAATTTCTGGACAGGGGTTCCTATTTGAAAACTGATCAGTTTGCCATCCTGCACAACATATTGAGTGTTGTTACTGTTTTTTTGGGGCACTCTGTATATATTTTAAACTATAACACATGTAGGTCCCATGTTCCATCTCATATCTACGCCACAGTACTTCCACTACTTCCTTAAAATGAATTTATCTATCATGTCTTAAAAAGCACATACATGCACAGTGTACATTTTACAAGAATGTTTGAACCACACAGATCAGATCAGAAAAGAGCTCTAGTAGCTGAGAGGAAAGCAGCATATCGTTTTTTTCTGTATCAGATTGTTACAGCTTGTCGAGAGGTTGTTTATATGCTCTATCGTTTGTTTCTGTGGCCGATTGTTGTCGCATTTTTGTGAAGGCTGTTTTAGAGTTTGTTGCATTCTTCACCTCGAGTGGCAAAAAACGACAAAAGCGACTAACTTAAACCCTGCTCTAAACCCAACAGGCTGTCTGGCGCTCTAAATTCTTGAAGCTCAACAACCAGATGACTCAGTCCTCAGGTGAAAGCTAACCGTATGGGTACTTATGGAAATGCTCCAGCCCCTTTACTACTACTAGGAGCTTGGGCCAGGTGACGCAGTTGTTCTGGGCCCTGGAGAGCATCTTTCTCTAGTAGTCTATTACTCCTATCCATCTTGGATACGCCTCCAGTCTTACTGTTGCTCCCCTCAGTGTCCATAATAACATCACAGTCCGGTTGTGGGAAACCTAAAACTGGGGCAGTGCAGAGTGCTGACTTAAGCACCTAGAATGCACCCTCAGCTTCTGCCATCCACATTTAAGGCTGGTGCTCTTCCCTCAGATGAGTGAGGGTCTTCCACTTCTTTGCATTCAGCTTCAGATTGACTGCCTGTAATCTATGTAATACCTTGCTCAAGATCTCCAGAAGGTGCTGCCAATCATGATGGTGTCATCCAGGGATAGCAGACAGGCATCATAAGTCAGGCAACTTGTCACCTACTCCATTAGGCACTGAAAGGTGGCTGGTATGTTGCAGAGGCCAAAGGGCATAATTGTAAACTGCCAAAGCCAGTCAAGAATGCGGTCTTCTCCCTGTGTCTGGAATCTAGAGCCACCTGTCAATAACCCAATTTCAAGTCCACTGGGCACCAGCAGGGGTGTCCAGGGTGTTGTCAATCCAGGGTTGGGATTTGCAGCCCTTTCGAGTTACAGCATTCAGCTTCCAGTAGTCCATGCAGAAGAGAAGTTTGCCATTCTTCTTCTTTACCATGACTACAGGGGAGCACCAAGGGCTCTCAGACTTTTCAGTGATCCCCCTGGACCTCATGTCCTACAGCATGTCTTGTGTCTCTACTTGCTTTGCCAGAGAAACATCTCTTGTTGGTTGCCGGATAGGTTGGGCATTTCCAGTGGATCACTGGCTTGGTGTGACTAATTGCCATTCTCTTGGCTGAAGACTGGCTGGTAAGGTACATATAGACGTTGGACATTTCCCAGTTGCTGTCTGGTCAGATGGTTGGTTGCCCTCTTCAACAAGTCTTTCAGCCGGGACCCACAACGGTGCTGACTCCACAGATCTGTCACACTTACAGTCGGCTCACACTTTCCCAGCTCCGATCTGGTTCTCATGTTCTGATCGCTATCCGATAGATTCAGCAGTCTCACAGGCACTTCCTTCCCGCAAGGCAGCAATGCCCTGGCGACACAACCTGTCCAATGGCATTTTCCATTTCAGCAGTGGATTCCTTGACAGCAGCCTCTCAGGTGTGCCTGTACAACAACCTCACTGCTCGCGGGCACTGTTATGTCCTCCATCAGGGTCACCATGTATATTCCTGGATGCTTGTTTGGGTTCTGAAGCATCACCTCATCTCGACCGAGTTGCAAGACCCTCCTGTCGAAGTTGACTGTCGCGTCATGGCTCCTGAGGGCATCCAGTCCTAGTATTACTTCCTCAGCTACACTCGCAACGAACACCCACAGAATTATAACGCTCCGTCCCATGGTCAATTCCAGCCAGGCCTCCTCCATGGGCAGGTGTTGCCTGGTGCCCTCACAATCTGGTAGGGCCTTCAGGATTTCCCTGATGACAATACCTTCGCCACCTTAGGTCTGATCAGTCAAGGCTGCACCTGTGTCCACCAGTATCCGGTGCCTTTTCCCTCATACCCATCCATCTTTGATGAGGCTGTTATCCTTCCTCATGCACAAGGTGCACAGTGTCACTGGAGTGGTCAACAAAGATTGGCATCTCGCCAGTATGCACTCGCTTTCCGCCTGCTCGCCAGCCTGATGTGGGCAGTCAATCAGATATCCTGACTGGCCACACTCAGTACATACCAATGGAAAATCTCCATCCTTGGATTGTTCCTCTATCCCAGTCATATCGGATGCTTCTGGTCTTTGAGGTCGGGGCAGTTGTTGCCTTGGCTGCCTCCGTCCTTGGAGTTGCTCAACTTTTCTTGGAACTTCTGGGTTGATACTGGACTTACACTCCGGTATTTACTGACGGTTCCCAGGTGGGTAGTGCGACGGGTTCCGCTTTTATATGCAACAGTGACACTCACACATACCGCCTTCCAGACGCCAGTTCAGTGTTTGCCACCAAGCTGTTTGCCATTTTTTATTTCTTACTTTTTATCTCCCGTTCAGTTCCTGGACATTTTATTGTATGTTGTGACTCACTGGGCGCTCGTGAGGCGCTGAAACAATTTGTTGGCAACTCGATATTAATTATTAAAATACAGACAGTTTTATCTCAGGTGTTATCTCGCAGATACCAGTTCGTTTTTACGTGGATCCCAGGTCATGTGGGTATTCCGGGCAACAAGGCGGCGGATGCAGCTGCGAAGTGTGCATGTCGCCTTCTGGAATATTCCACCCGCATGCTCCCATATATGGATGTGCAGAAGTACTTCCGTTGCCATCTATTTACTCTGGCAGCAATCTTTGGAAGTGTTAGCTGGCACTCAGTTACGAACAATCAAGGACACGGTACAACCCTGGCAAACATCTTGCAGGGATTCCAGGCATGAGGAGGTGAGTTTAGCCCACCTGAGGATAGGCCACACTCGAGCCACGCATGCACACCTTTTGCGCGTTGATCTGGAGCCTGTCTGTGTGACATGTAATGTTCTACTCTCCGTCGCACATGTCCTTGATTGTCCGCAATACACTCGTGAGCGCCAGTCCGTTGGCCTGGGCCTTGCACTGTGCTCTGTTTTAGGCAACGACCCAGTAGCTGTAAATTCAGTACTGCGGTTTGTTGCCAAGATTGATTTTGACATGCAAGTGTAAGGTGTTTTTTATCCCGGCGGAATTAGGATTTTAGGATGGTTTTAGCTTTTTAACGGTCTTACAAGGTTAAGTTTTTACCAGTTTTAACTTTTAGCCGTTTTAACTCACGTTTTAGTACTCTTAACTTTCCGTTTGAGTTGTTTTAACTTTTTAGGGGTGAGCTTTTACTAATTTGCTTGTTTTTATTTTCGGACTTCGGGTCCTAATGACCTAGTTGTCAATGGGCCCTTAAACCCAACTCACTCACTTGGAGTTGCTGTCAGCCTATCACGGATGGTTTTGTAGTTGCTCAGTATTAGACATTGACATATCTTGGCATCTTGATCCCTATTGAAGGAGTAGGCAGTTTCCTTGCAACACCTGTCCGGCCGGGAGGTTCTCAAGAGCCTTGTTACCCAGTTCACTGGCAAGGGCAAACTCCTGCAATGTCTCTCCTGGCTATTGCAAACTTGACTTGAGCTGACTGCGATAGGCTGCAGCCAGATGATTTCCCAAACGGTTTTTGAGAATCTCCCAGATGTCTGTGTATGCTGCTGACCTCAGAATTGTGTTCAGTACTTGTGCCGCCTGCTCCTGAAGGCTAGTTATCAACTGTGTGGCTGCTTCTGCTGACCATCAGTTGTGGGTTGCGACGGTGGTGAATTGTTGGCAGAAGACTTCAATGATTGACATCCCGTTATACTTAGATGGCTCGATGTGTTAATGCATTGGCTGAGGTCTTCCACGTCTTCGAGCTAGATGCTCGCCAATTTTTACCGGTAGCTCCATCCTCATTTCCAGCATTTTCAACTTCATTTCTTCTTTAACATCTTCCACTTTTGCCTCAATCTTCTCTGTTGCAAAACTCGCTGTTATTATTTATTTATGCCAACAAACTTACTGTGGTGTTTTTAAACACACAAGCCGTGTGTGTTTAAAAACACCACAGTAAGTTTGTTGGCATAAATAAATAATAATTACCATCTGAAGGTTATTTAATCCTGGGATATAAAGTACTTACAATAGTAAGTCACCATTGGGGTAATTTGTCTCTGATGTGAGACTGCCTTTGTGGTTTACCAGGAGAAATACGAACTGGTTTGAGAATTTAATGCCATTCTGGCAGTTTGTCACAATAGCTCAGTGGTTAGAGCAGCCGCCCGATAAGCGGAAGGTCTGTGGTTCAAATCCCAGTTGTGGCATTGAATTTTTAAGTTCCAGTTCTACCTCTCACTGTTGTTACTTTGCTTCCCATCATCTCCATTCCAGAATTTATGCTTCTCAAATCGACTTTTATTTCTGTCTCCGTCTGCTGCTTCTGGATTTTGTTTCTGCTATATTAGCCAACAGTTTCTCAAGCATTGCCTCCATTGTGGTTTTCAAATTCCACTTCTGACCAGTGTGACAAATCACAAGTCCAGTTACTTTTATGTCACTTTATTTCCCTTATAACGGAATCTCAATTCATAAATTGTGACCTTACAACTCACTTCTGTTCTGCTCTGTCGTAATGTTGACATAAACACTGCTCAACTTTACACAGCTTGCTCTGACATTTCTATTCATTCATTCTTAAAGTGGCTTCTTTGTCCATGCTGACTCACTTATATAGCCAAGATTAGGTACTGGAGATTTTTCTGGAAATCGTTGCAGAGCTTCTTGTAGCAAGCCCTGTACTGAAAGCTTCTAGAACAGTGTGGAAACATTTGTTTTTAGCTGACATTATTACGTGTGTGTGGCAACATAATGGTGTGAGGCAGCTGACCTTAGCCTCGTTTGATGTGTGACTGCCACATAAACTGTCAGTAAGGTAAGTTCTTTAAAACTTCTCAGAGTATATTGCAGTACGTATCTTTAATAACCATTGTTCGTCTCCCCATAATATGGTTGTCCTAACTTGAGTATTAATTTATTTTTCTTAGATTAATGGTGTACGATATGTCTTGAGCAGTATATGCCATTGTTTGGCAGAGCTTGCAGAAGCTTATAAACATGTAACTGTGGTTAAGTGCTATATGAACAGTGAAAACACTTCTCCAAGACATACTTACCACAAGTCAGGGGAAAACCAAGTTCCATGAGGGCTGCAAAGGAAAAATGTTTGAAAGGGAAGTAATTTGAGTCCTGTTTCCTGAGAAAACATTAAAACACAATGTGTCAGCTTCTGCTTTAAAGTTAGATGACTTAATTAACATTCCATACACCCCCCTTTTTTTAAAGTTAGAAGCTGAAAATAGAGCTCAAGTGGAGCATGAATGCAAAAATGTTATTTGCTAGAATCCGTAGATAATACATTATCAGGGATGTGTAAATGTAAGAATAGAATTTCTCAAAAGACATGATACAGACTGTGTGACAGTAAGCTTAGCTTTCAGACCTTTAAGTGTGCATTAACCTGTTCACTGTGTTGGCCGTCAAATTGACAGCCGGGGATTTAAATCTCACTGTGCTTTGGCCATCATATTGACAGCCAGGCTACTTGTTAGAAACAAGGCATGTTGGACACTTAAGGGAAACTTTGTACACATTTTCAATCAAAGGAACTTGTTATGCCATTTGTTTGGATTATGAAGAAGCAGTTTCAAAGAGCTCTCTGCCTTATAGCGGTATCTGCAGCCAAAAATAAGAGAAGGCTTGCATGTGATTTTCCTCCACAGAGATAGAAAGGATCTTAAATTTTAAAAATATCTCAGCAGTGAAAGGGATAATGATAGGGCACTTGAAATTTCTGTAACATCTGTAAACAAGCAAAATGTACAGTATGGTTTCAAGAAAGGCAAGTCTGTACTTCAGTGAGTAGCAAGACACAGAATCAAAGTTCAAAGAGAAAAGTTTTATAGCCTGCATAGTTCCTTGTTGATAGAACTGCATATTATGGAGTTGGCTTAAAAAATATAAATTATGGACAAGAGATGGAACCAGAGCTATACAGTATTATGAAAAAGCACACAAATGTAAATCAGCTTGAATCCATAGCTTTCTTCTTTCTGTTTCAGTTTTCCATATGGGAAACAAATAAGAGACAATATCTGGAAAGGCATTCTTTAAGGTATTATTACACCCAATAATATAGCAGTTTTTGTTCCCTACCCACATTCTTGAAGTATCTGCATCTGAGGTTCTAGATTTTGACATATGCTTATATTCTTGTGTGTTTGTATAATGGAGGAGGGACATCTCGACCCACTATGACCCCAACATGGAAATATTGCAGGCTACCACCCCTCCCCTCTCAGGGAGGAGGGATGAGACAAAGTGAGACTGAAGGCTTGTCAGAGAGCAGAGCTAATGAATCCCAGAGATGCATAGAAGCCCATAACAGTTACACATATTGATACCTGATGCACAACCGAAGTGTTCCCTCTACCCAGGAAGAGGGCAACAAGTGTGCAAGCAACTATGCCCCCTGTCCACATTTGCCCGGAAGGAACCACGCTACCAACCAAACCTGAAAGATGACAAGAGAGGGAAATGAGAAATGAAGGGAAAGGAATCTGTGGAGAAGAGAATAATGCACCCCAGTGTTCGCCTAGGTGAGATGGGGAAACCATGGAAAAACCCATGTCAGTGTGTGGCCATGGGGATAGAACCTGTGAACTCCCGAATGCAGGCTGCAGAAGTTACCATCTGAGCTATTGTGCTCAGTCGCTTATATTCTTACTCCACTGTTTCTGTTTATCTACCAATTAGTAACCGAAACTTGGTACCAGGTGGTGTCCACAGAGCTTATAGTTGTGATGTTTTTCATGAGACTACTTAGTCCATGCAAGTGCAGCACAAACATGGAGATCTTAATGGTAAAAATGTTATGGGTTTTATTAATAATTTAAATTTTGGAATATCCACAATAAACTGAAACAAAGTTTAAAATTACACTATCTACGAGGGATGTTCAATAAAGACTGGCACTAATGCTTATACAATGAGACAGAATATTAGAAGACCCCAATAGAAAATCGTTCATGTAAATGTTTGTTAAAAGTGTACAAATATTAGAATTGTTTGTGTTCCATAATAAAAATAGGAGACGATAATTGGGATCACTTCCCTAACGAGAAAGAACTATTTGCGCGGATGAATACTGCGGATGAAGATGAAAATGGCGGTGTGTGTCGCGTCAAAAGGACGCCAAAAGAAAGTAGTTCACTAGCATCGGTATCTCCGAGGTAGATGGACGTATTTTTATGTGTACGCGTCATGAAACAGTAAAAGTGAATTTACCAAGTGTTTGGAGATCTTTAATTAAATTTTGACGACGTTAGGGAAGTTGATCAGCTAGCATAAGACTTTCTACTGTGATGTGTTTTGGAAATTGTGAACAAGAAGGTGCAAATAAAATGTGTGACTAAAGTTGGACCCAAGTATATTCATTCCATCCGTTACCACGACCTTGTAGATAGAAAACGAGTCTCATAGCTCAGCTCATTCCATTAGTTTCATTAAAAACAGCACCAACAACAATTGTAAAAAATCACTCATACAGACTTTTGTCCCCCTCAAAATACTTCCCCCATTGCAATGTACTTGTCCCACCTCCTTTGCCACTCCTGGAAGACATGCAGGAAGCCATTCCTTGACATCCTCTTCAGGGTCGCCTCTAAAGCTTTCACTGCCTTGGTTTCGTTTTTGAACTGACGTCCCTTAAGTTCCGTTTTGGCCGTTGGGTTAATAAAAAAGTCACATGGTACCAGATTGGGACTATAAGGCAGATGGAGTACCGTAGAGATATCTTTTTGTGCCAGGAACTCAGTAACAACATTAGCAACATGAGGCCTTGCATTGTCGTGATCAATTGCTTCAGGACGTTCTGATAGTAAACTGCGGTGACTGTAGTGTGTCTTGGAACTGTGTGAGTGTACACCATCCCCTGGTAATTAAAAAAAGAGATGACCATGGCCTTATAGGCAGACTTTTGTGCTTGTGCCTTTTGTGGTGGGGGTTGACCATGTTGCACCCATTCTGTGCTGCTCTGCTTCATCTCTGGGTTATAACAGTACACCCATGTTTCGTCAGCAGTGATGATGTTTTGCCACCAAGCATCACCCTCGTTCGCAACACATTTGTTGTGTGTTAGATTGTATTCTCTTTGCAAAAGAGAAGCGACGTTTTGTTTTTTTGTTGCTAAGGACGCAAATAAAGATTTGTTGATCAGAAGCCGAGAGTTATTTGTGTTTAGATTTTATAAGTTTCACCATAATTAAATGAAACTGCACTTCATTTAGTTTGTTAACGTGTAATATGTAACATCTGGCGACCGTGACAGGACTGGTTGTGCAGTTATTTTAATTGATGAAAAGAAAACACGAAATATAGACAGGCGTAATAAAATGGTGGAAGTGATCTCGTTAAAAAGAGAAAGAACACAATTACGCCGTTCGTTTTCTCGAGCTTATAATGCATTTCAGAGCAAGATCAAGGAAGTCAATATAGTACATGAAGATATTTTGACATGTTTTAAGATCCTTGAAGACAAAGCTGATAGATTATTCGTACTTGACAAACGAATCCGTGACGCTTGCAGTGTCCGCGAAGTTGAAAGTGAAGATGAAGCCACAGAGTTTGAAGAAATAGAAGCATACCGTGACAAGTGGGTAATAGCTAAATGTGAGTACGAAAAGTCTGTAAGAGCTGAAGTGCAGTGTGATGCTTCTTCTGTGAGGTCAGTTAGGTCCCAATCCAGCAGATTGCTCACGAAATTGCCGAAGTTGTCACTTGTCAAATTCTCGGGAGATATTAAGCAATGGCTACCATTCTGGGCACAGTTTAAGAGAATTCATGAAAGTAATGAATTACAGGACGTAGAAAAAATTCTGTATTTAAGAGAATCTATGACCCCAGGCACGAGAGCCTACTAGCTGGTAAATGGATTTCCCCCGACTGCCGAGAATTATTTTAAAGCTGTACAACTATTAGAAAAGTGCTATGGGCGTAGAGACTTGCTAATAGAAATTTATGTGAGCGATATAATTAATCTAGTGACAGAAAAGCCGCCGCTTTCAGTTTTGTATGACAAGATTGAGGTTAATGTCAGGTCCTTAGAAACAATGGGATTAACAACAGACAACTACGCTGCATTATTGTTCCCTCTAGTAAAGTCATGTTTAAGTGATGAACTTATCCGCGTTTGGCAAAGAAAAGAAGAAAATATGCGAGAATATGGGTCACAGGAGAAACTGAAAAATATTTTAAAGTTTTTGAAATCTGAAGTGGAAAATGACGAGTACCTGCAACTTACGAGGAAGATTAGTAACGCTAATGTAACTGATACAATGAAGAATGTAAAATATTTGAAGAAATGTCCAACCCCTAGTGCACAGGGCTTAGTGGCAACTCTAGGAGTATTAAATGTCTGTGTTTTCTGTGGTGAAGAGAACCATTTGTCGTCGGGGTGTCCACAGGCTAAAAGGATGACATCTGAAGAAAAGACGACAAAGTTGTTAAAGAAAGGTGCCTGTTTTAAATGTCTCAAGATTGGACATATTGCTAGAAGATGTCACATGCGTCTCTCGTGTAATGTCTGTAAACGACAGCACTATCCAATCATGTGTGATATCTCCGAAAAGAAATTACAGGAAGAAAGACAGGCAGAATTAAAATCGAAGTCAGTTACTAATTTTTGTATTAATTATTCTTGTGTGTACCTCCAGACAATCATAGTTAAAATAGTTTTTGGATATAAGGTGGAAGTTGTACGTGCTCTTCTGGATTCAGCATCTCAACATTCATATATCTCAGAAGATTTAGTGTCGAGAATAGGACTTAAAGCAACTCAGAAGATCACTTTGAATCATTGTTTTTGGAGGTCGGACCGAATCGGCAGTAGAACACAAAGTATTTAAGGTTGTCCTTCAGAATCTAGATAATTCTAATCAGTTAGAATTAACTGCCCTTGGTCAGCATATTATTTGTACTCATGTACCTCGTCTTACAGCAGAGCAAGTGAAGGAGCTAAGACTTATTCATCTGGATGTAGGAGAGGATAAAGATATCGAGATTCTCATTG
Organism: Tenodera sinensis; assembly: GCA_030765045.1. NCBI lineage: Eukaryota > Metazoa > Arthropoda > Insecta > Mantodea > Mantidae > Tenodera > Tenodera sinensis. The sequence continues at coordinate 298,641,977 of CM060964.1, read as the reverse complement.
GCGCAGACTTCTTGGGATCGGTACTCTCCGACGAGTGCAAAAGAGTAGGAGGGTTGACTGCTATGAAGACTGCTTTAGGGTGGACTGTATTCGGTCATGACGTGTTCATACCAAGTAAGCAGAGTGAGACAACACCTATTCTACTCAACCTAGAAAAGATCTGCAACCTATGGGAATTGGACGTGCTAGGAATACAGGATCCGATAATAGAAAGGAAGAAACAGCAGTTGGAGGAACAAGCAAGGAGGAACTTCATCGAAACAGTGAAGATAAACGAAGATGGAAGGTATGAAGTTCAGCTTCCTTGGTTGAATGATCATCTCCCTTTGGATTCTGCATACGACTTAGCAGCAAAACGACTGGAAGTTACTAGAAGAAAACTGGAAGTGAGTGGATACTTAGAAGAATATGATAAAGTTTTTAAATGTTGGCTAGATGAAGGAATAATAGAAGAAATTCCAGCCATTGAGACAGACATTTGTGGTCACTACTTGTCTCATCGACCTGTTATCAAGAATTCATCAACAACACCTATTCGACCAGTCTTTGATGCCTCGGCAAGAAAGGGTAATAGTCCTTCTCTAAATGACTGTTTAGAAAAGGGCCCAAATCTGATTCAGCTTATTCCTTCTCTCCTCATCAAGTTCCGGAAGAAAAAAATTGGTGTTATTGCTGATATTCGTAAAGCCTTTCTTCAGATTTCCGTGGCACCTGAAGATCGTGACTTTCTTAGATTCCTATGGGGAAAAGATAAAATCAGAACATACCGACACAAACGAGTAGTTTTCAGAGTAACATCAAGCCCTTTTCTGCTGGGAGCTGTAATATAACATCTCTTGCAAAATGCCTGGAAAGATGCACGGGAAAATGAAGATATTTTAACCACTGGCATTATTGAACAACTGAAAGAGAGCTTTTATGTCGACAACTGTGTAACAAGTGTTTCGAATGAAGGTGAACTAGAACTGTTAATTGGAGTTGCCCAAGATGTTCTTGCTCGTCACCAATTTGAGCTTAGAGGGTGGGAGAGCTCGTATATTGTGTATGAAGGTGAGGATAAGATGTCGTCTGTTCTGGGAATACGATGGAATCGTGCGGACGATACTCTTAGTTTAAACTGTGATCACCTAAAGGAACTGTCACCAGAGAAGATAACGAAAAGAGTGATGCTGTCAGTTGTACACAAGGTTTACGATCCAATTGGATTTGCAGTTCCGGTTATGTTATTGCCTAAGCTACTGCTCCAAGAACTGCATAAATATTCCTGGGATGCTGAGATACCTAAGGAAATCTTAACTAAGTTTAAAAGGTGGCTCACTGCACTGGAAAAAATCAGTAGACTACAGATTCCTAGGAGGCTTCCAGAGACACATCTGAATTGCAGCCTGCATGCTTTTTGTGATGCCAGTCGAGATGCCTACGCAACAGTGATATTTCTGCGGGCATGCACCGAGACAGGAGTTCGTGTTCAACTCCTCCAAGCGAAATCGAGGGTGGCTCCACTGCCTCGACCTACTATTCCGCGTCTTGAATTAATGGCAGCTACAATTAATACACGTTTGTTGTCATCTGTAAAAAATTATATTAATGTTGATGTTTATTTGTGGACCGATTCGACAACAGTATTGGCATGGATAAAACGAGAAGTTCTTTGGACAGTATTTGTTGAGAACAGAGTTCGAGAGATCAGACAACTGACACAAAAGGAATGTTGGAGACACGTACCAGGTGTGCTGAATCCTGCTGACCTGCCTACCCGGGGATGTACAACAGCAGAACTCCTGGCGTCAAAATGGTGGGAGGGACCATCCTGGCTATACCGTCCCATGAGTGAGTGGCCTACAGACTGTTGTAGCGTAAATGAAGAAGAAATCGTGCTTGAGAGGCGAAAATCCGCTACAGTTCTCTGGAAAATTCACAGGACTCAGACTGGTACTACAAATATTTTTCTCGATTTGAGAAAATAGTCAGGTTCATTGGATGGATTAAAAGATTCGTCTCAAACTGTAAGTCTACAAGTCCACAGGGAGGAGAACTTACATGTTCAGAGATAGAAGAGAGTGAAAAAACAGTGATTAAGTTGATTCAGAGACAGCATTTCCATGGAATTGAGGATCAGAAACTTACATCAGTGGTGCCATTCCTGGATGAACATGGTATTCTGCGAGCGAAGACAAGAATAATTGAGAGAGATGACATCCCAGAATTCCGACAACCTGCTGTCTTACCTGCAGACAGTCCTGTAGTTCAGCGACTGATTTATGATGTTCATGTTCGACATGGACATACTGGACCACAGACTCTGTTGGGTATTCTCAGAGAGAAATTTTGGATCCTAAATGGAAGAAGGATTGTGAGGTCAACCATACAAAGATGTGTCATCTGTAGGAGGTACAAGAGAGAACGACTGAAGTTCACTACGCCACCTCTACCAAAAGATCGTGTGAGAGATGCAAAGGTTTTTGAAATTGTTGGTGTTGACTTAACTGGCCCATTATTTGTGAAGGATGGTCAGAAGGTATGGATTTGCCTGTTCACATGTGCAGTTTATCGTGCCATACATTTGGAACTGCTTAAGTCACTATCCACAGATTCATTTCTTCAAGGTTTACGAAGGTTTGTTTCACGCCGAGGAAGGCCTTCCACAATCTTCTGTGATAATGGAACGAATTTTAGAGGTGCCCATAATATGATGATTAAACTTGACTGGCATAAAATAGAAGTGTATAGCAGCATCCAACGTATCACATGGAAGTTTAATCCACCCACAGCATCCTGGTGGGGTGGGTGGTGGGAGAGATTGATTGGACTTGTGAAAGATGCCCTGCCTAAGGTCCTTGGAAAATCGTGCCTAACTATTGAGGAATTACTGACTCTGCTATGTGAGTGTGAAGCCCTTGTTAACAGCCGCCCTCTGACTGCAGAAACTGAAGATCCTCATGACCTAAGGCCTATCACGCCCGCCCTGTTTTTACAGGAGGTTCAAGAAATAGGTGTAGCAAGCAGATCTTGATCAGATAGATGAAGACCGACTTAAAAGAAGGGCAGAATATTTCCTGCAGTTAAGAAATGCACTGCGTCAGCGATTCCGTAGAGAGTACCTTGGACAGGTACTGCTCAAGCGGAACCAACATGATCACGTGAAGAAAGGGGATGTTGTATTAGTTGAAGCAGACAACCTGAAGAGACTTGAGTGGCCGCTCGGAATAATTGAGGAACTCCTGCCTGGAAAGGATGGGCGAACTCGTGTTGTAAGGGTTCGAACAAAGAATGGAATTATAATGCGTCCTGTTCAACGTTTGGTTCCCTTAGAGTGTTCTACACAATTATCTGAGGAGACTACCCCGAAGACTGATTCCTCAGAACAGAGAGAAGATCTCAATGGGACCTCACAGTGCAGAGACATATTGTCTACTCGCAGTGGGAGATTAGTGAAGCGCCCTGCAAGATTTTATGAATGAGCCTCTCGTGTTGCAATTTTTTGAAGTTCCAAAATTGCAAGGTGGGAGAATGTTGTGTGTTAGATTGTATTCTCTTTGCAAAAGAGAAGCGACGTTTTGTTTTTTTGTTGCTAAGGACGCAAATAAAGATTTGTTGATCAGAAGCCGAGAGTTATTTGTGTTTAGATTTTATAAAGTTTTCACCATAACTAAACGAAACTGCACTTCATTTAGCTTGTTAACGTGTAATACGTAACAACATTGTTTCCAATGGCGGCACACATCAACACGAGCTTGCATTTGCTGTGGAGTAAGCAGTCGCGGTATCCATTGTGCACACACCCTAGACATTTGCAAATGGTCTTTTAAAATTGTGTGAGTGCTCCCAACTGATATTCTAAGGATGTGTGCAAGCTGTCTCACAGTGAGACGTGAGTCATCACAAATAATGGCCCCTGCTGTGTTGATTGTTTCTGTTACGGCAGTCACAGGTGCACTTGCCCCTCCTTGCAATTCAGCATTTTCCCGGCCATTTTTGAAAGCATGATGCCAACAGAAACATGCTCTACGAGATGTCTCCATAAGCTCTCTTCATCTCATCGTAGGTTTTGGTAGCATTTTTCTTCAAGAGAACACAAAACTTTATTGCATAATGAACGAAAATCAGCCATGACAATGTTTAAAGGCAATTATGAAACACGTTCACTCTCAAAGGCTGCCAACACTCAACTGACAGTTATCGCTGTGGAATTTTCAGTGATTAGCGATTAGGGTACTTAGTACAATGATGCATGGACAGATGTCGCAAGCAGGTACTGAACGGAAGGAAAAAAAATCAGTGCCAGTCTTTATTGAACAACCCTCGTAGTTCACTTATTTATGCATGTTTCACAAACCCTCATTCTCACTGTCAGTCTTGTTGCAATCTGGTGTCAGATCCAGAAATTTGGTGTTTGGCCTTCCCAGTTCCATCTGCTGGACCTTTGATGAATTTGAAGATCAGGTCCTCATCCAGCAGGATATATAAGTTCATTAATTACATTTTTTGCTTGGTGATGTAGATGTTTTTCTGTGAATACATATGTATTGATTTTGGTAGCTCTGTGTTTTCTTCTGTTTCACAATTTCAGGTCCAAAAATATGTTGCCAGTGCTAAGCTATCAATATTTTTGTGACAGAAATGCTTGAAATGTTCTATTTGACTGTTATCAATGTTCCTTTTTGTGTTTCCAAAATCTTTGCATTTTAATACTTGATTTGTCTTCCATGTATGAGTATAATGCATAAATTCCAAAGTCTAAGGAAAAATTTTACATAGGAAAGACAAAAAGGAACCAGACAAAAATAATATCTTATTCGGCTTGGTCACAAAACATTGATAAAATGGTGGTGGCAGCTCATTTTTGAATCCAAAATTATAAAGTAGAAGAAAAATCAGAGCCCCTAAAATCAATACAAAAACATAAGAGAACTGGATACTCAAGAAAAAAATTACATCAAAACAAAACATGCAATTAATAAAGTTTGATGTCCTGCTAGAAGAGAACTCGGTCTTTAAGTTATCAAAGGCCCAGCAGGTGCAAGGTGGTGGTCCAATCACCAAATGTCTGTATTTGACATCAGTTGTAATGGAGCTGAAGAGGTGAATGAGGGTGCGCAAAGCATATCCTATCAATGTATAAATAAATGAACAATATTGAGTGTTATTCTGATTTTAAACTTCATCTTATGGCTTCTTTTATAAACTACTGGACAGATGGCATTTAAATTTATTGTGTTTGATATAAGTGTTCGATCTCTATGTACATTTTTTACATACTTTTTTATACTTATGACATTGCTGGTGTGTGCAAAGATTCAGAGGTGCAAATTAAAAATACAAATGAACACGTTTAACATTTCAGTTGCTGATTAGAAATGCAGACAAGATAGGAGTCATTCCAGAGACCATGATGGAGAAGTTAACCCTTCACATTGCCCAGGCAAATGACGAACCTGATAGTGATGTGTCTCAGCACAGCAAAAAACACAAAAAGAAGCGAAGAAGTGGTTCCCTAACAAGTAGGTGTTGCGTCAGAAATTAATATTTAAGGTGTTAATATAATAATGACAGCAAATTAACTGGCCCAGAATTAATGCCCAACTCCAGTTCAGAACTAATTCTGATCTGAATATAGATATTAATATTCTCCACTTGTATCAGTATGTTGAACACAAACATAACAGAACTATAAAAAGAGCATTAGTATGGATTTCACAAGTCTATGACTTTTATTTTTTCATCCCTTATAGATTACACAGGGCTAGTATGATTAAGAAAAATTTTTGCAAGTTCTATACTTAAGAAAGCTTTGTTTGGTAATGTGGCCTATAAATTCAGATATCAAAATACATCTCTCATCTTTTAATATTATGAACCAGGTTATTAATGCAACAGAAATACTGAAACTGTATGTTTTCTATGATTGTAGCAGCAGGTATTGTGTTAATCGCTTACTCTTGTATCTTCAAAATTAATACATAAATTATCCAGATAGAAGACCATCTTGTGTTCATAATACACAGTACCTGGGTGACCAAACTTTGCTTGGCTTTTCTTTTCTTTTTTCGGGTTTGATTGTGTTTTTTGGGAGAGGATACTTATTCGGATAAACTTGAAAAGTAAAACATTAACTCAATATACATTTTTATCCCAGTTGTTAGAGCTGTTTCCGAGATATGAGATATACAGAAATAGATTTAAATATTTCATCATCATCATTTCAGCTGTAAAGACATCCAATTGATGAACATGACATCCACCTAAGGCGACTCTTAGCTGCTTCCATATAAATATTTATTTTTATTTATTTAGTTGTTATTTATTTAAGCAATGTATAGTTTAATTGTTTATGTAGGATAGAAATAGGAAAAGTTTACCTATAGCTTACCTATCCTGATTACCCAATATAAGATTAGATACATTAGAGACCTATTTAGACAATATACATTACATTATATGTATTGTATATGGATATTTAGGAAACGTAACTAGATATGAACTGCAGTCGTTTAAATAAAAAAATAATAAATGCACTTAGTTTAACACTTTATTTTAGACATTCTTTCATATTATGGTTTTTACTTTACAGTTTACCTTTCATAAGTTATAAGTTTTTGGACTTAGAACCAATTTTACCATCGTGGAGAATGCTACATACAACATACCTTACATAAAAACTGATGATCTTAAGTGCACTCCAACAAATTCGAAAGTTTGGCCGTGATTTGTGTACTGTCATGGCAAATGCAGATCTTACTGGAAATTAATGTCGTTGCATGGTACATCCAAGTTGACCTTTCGATGAGTCAAAAGTTATTCTAGCTATATGTATTTCTCTGCCGGATTGTTCACCAGTAACAATTTTTGTCTTTATTATGTTATTACACAGACTTATCACAATGAGTCTTACACTGTTACATACACCTTCTGATACATCCAAATTAGCAACAGCATTATTAACAATTTTTTTTTTCAATTTCAATTCGTTTGGTGGCAAGCCTGAAATGTTGACAGAGGAATTCTGTTGTAAATTCAAGGGCCCCTTCAAGTTGGTCTTTCACTGCATCATGACTAATATGTATGCTTTGTACTGTCTGGGAAGTTTGGCAAGTATGTAATTAATTCTGTCAACATTATTATTGAGTGGTGCTAGTATTGCTGTCTTTCACTCCCTCATAATTTTCACTGGCAAAGCAGTTACTAAACATTTTGTCAATTAGATTGTTGTTTGAAATATTTTGTGGCAATTTAATTTCTTCCATTGGATGTAATGGTAATTCGCCATTGCCCAACTTTATTAAATAATCAGCAAATTGACGTTGCTCTAGAACATCGCACATATTTTCTTCTAGTTTGAAGTTCTTAAAAAGGGATCATAATTAACATCGCTTATTAGAAAGATCTAACAACTCAGATTTATTAGTCGTGGCTGTACAGGCAGACATTGGCAAAAATCTCCAAGTACTATCACTTTACCACTGAAAGGGAGATTCTCATTTCCAATAGAACACAAAAGTTGGTCAATGTTTTCTAATCCATATTTTGGAAGCATCAGAGCTTCATTCATAAAAAAAAATATATTTCTGCTAATTTTCTTGCATTCGAACAGTTAAGTTTGATACTTGAGACTGAGTCTGGTGTTAGTGGTGCTTTCAGTCCAAAAGTTTTATGAATAGTACGACCATTAGGAAGCAATATTTAAGCAATACTGGTAAAAGCCATACATTTCACTTTGCAACGTTTTCCAGTAAGCATGTGGTATAGTTTTATAGAGGTCTTTCCAGTACCTCCTGGACCGTCAATGAAAAAGCACTTTGTCTCTCCATTTGTATTATTTACAGCTTGAAGAATGGCAGTAACAATTTCTATCTGTTTTCCTCTTAGCAGTTGGTACATTTGCTCTCCTAATACTGCTAAGCCATCTGTGTTCAGGTATTTTGGTTAACTTCAACACTGTAATCCTCAGTGTCATCAAAGCCAAAAGCTTTTACCCAGTATTGGAAATTTTTGCCTTCTATGTTTATCTTATGAGCAATAATCGTGTAGCCGCAATTAATTGCATTTTCAATAGACTGTCCATTCTGCTGTGCTGCATATATAATCTTCTGCCAAATTGTTTTTAAATATTTCCTATAGTCCTATTGGGTTTTCAGGACATCCGTAAATTAATATTTGTGTAGAAAGGCTTTACATTGCTATAGGCGTTTTAGACAATGCAGATTCTCGTAAACCCTCTATCCATTGTTCATCGTAGGCTTGTTTATATGTCTGATACTGGGTGTTATTCACAGTTTGAAGGTCCTCGAAACATGTTGCATCTTTTACATGATACAACAACAATCGCAAGTGGTATAGTTCTGGTTGGGCGACGTAATTCACATTGTGAATCTACCAATGACTTGAAATTGACAAAGTCTTTGCTGCCATTTACTGATTCTTCCGACCCATCTGAAATGTTCAGGCATTTTTTTTGTTGTTGTAGTGTTTAACGCCCGCTTTTACTACTACGGCACCGCAGGTGGTGTTCAGGCATTTGCCAATATTAATGATACTCTATATTGTCAAAGTGATCATTTAGATGACCAAGTTTTCTCTGTTGTTTAATTTGTTTATGTCTAAAATATGTCTAAAGTGGATCCTTTTTTACTAATATTGGCAAAATCTTCCTGAACTTGATCTAAGTTTTCGATTTTATATTGACCTGCTAAGTGAATGGCCAGTCATTAAACACAATGTTTTTTTTTTTTAATTTCAAAAGCAAACAATCCTACCAATGACTTGCAATTGACAAAGTCTTTGCTCCCATTTACTGGTTCTTCCAACCCATCTGAAATGTTCAGGCATTTGCCAATAATAATGATATTCCATATTACCAAAGTGATCATTTAAGTGATCGAGTTCTCTTTGTTGTTTAATTTGTTTATTGTGTCTAAAATATGCCTAAAGTGGATGCTTTTTTACCAATATTGGCTATATCTTCCTGAACTTGATCTAAGTTTGCGATTTGATATTGACCTGGTAAGTGAATATCCAATCATTGAACATGACGACTTTTTTTTTTTTAATTTCAAAAGCAAACAACCGCCAGCATGCTTCTGGGGGTGTGACACGTCCTTCAATGTAGGTGTTCAACTCATTATAAATCAGTGTTCTTTGTTCTTCTACAACTTTGATGGATACACAGTAATGTCCTTTATAAATATAAAGATACTTCACAGCTAAAATACTCCCTATATACTCAACGTTAATATGACAGTTAAATTTGTTCAATAAATATGCATTGTAGGGGACTAATGACGATCATCTTATGTTATACAACGACCATTTATGTCTTTGCGATAAACTGCTTGTTTGTGTGAAAGCTGGAAACTTTGAGGGTCCAGTTGTGGTTATAGCATCGATGGTAATTTGGCTTTCCATCATCTGCTAATGATGTTACCTCTTGGAAGGACTTAGGAACGACAAATCGACACTTTTTTTTCTGTTCTTTTTAACCGTTGCTACAATCCCTCCTGTCCATTTTCTTGCTTCATACCAGAAGGGAAATACTTCGACCCTTTATCCTCATTCAATGACACTCAAGTTAGTTCCAACTAACTGCTAAGTAGGCCGCTTAATTCTTTTAGCTTCCCCACTGCCTACTTAGATGAGCAAGTAAGCAGTTTACTATTATGGAAACGTGAAGGCCTAGAATGAAGGACAGGACCATCAGGGAATGAACTTACAGTTATGTACACACACAATATTTTCCTTGAATATATTGCAAATAAGCTTATACATGAAATGACAAGATACATATATGAACACTAAAACAGTGCGTGAAAATGGATAAATACCCAAAGCTTTACACAAATGTAATTTACAAAGACATAATAAATGACAGCCCCATTTAATTTTCTCAACATGCCCCATTTAACAGTTCAGCCCACTGAATCAGGCCACCAACACATGGCACATGGCACAAACACAGGCTGCTCTGCCCTGAAGTAATTATTCCCCAGGCATGCTGATGCCATCAAACAATGCAATTTCGAATGACCCAGGTAAATTATTCAATGTATGCAAAAGTTCCAAAATTTAATACTTGAATTCGTTGAAAGGTTCTTTTGAATAATATTCTAATTAGAACACTCTCACCCTGAATATGTGCTAAGTCATGTCGGATTTGCCTTCCTCCAAAGTACGTGTGTTCTTCTTCATAGATGTTCATTCATGGAAACATCAGATTCGTTCACCATAGGCTAAATGAAGAATGGTTTCCTGTTGGTGGTCTCCAACTTGTTTACATGCTGTCTAATGACAGTAACTGCTCGAGTATAAGGCATGGTCAACTGCATGCCAGCGACTGATGGGCGGATTCCTGCCTATGGCTGACTGGAGTGACTCCTCCCACTCGATGAAAACTGAACTGTGTTGACTCCCACAATCAATGACGACTGACTACTGCCGAAATCGCTGTCAACGACTGACTGCTGACTAGTGGCCTCCCACTCAACTGACTGTTGGCATTGCTCTCGGCGGAGTGGCCTCCCACTCAACTGACTGCTAGCGTTGCTCTCGGTGGAGTGGTGTCCTGCTTATCTGACAGTGTATGGCCTGCTATTCAGTCTTTATATACCCCTCCCGAGTTGGAGTGGGGAGAGGAAGGCTGGCAGAGCAACAGCTTTGCCACGCTAAATTTCCTTGGTGCGAGGCTATCGACAGGTCGTTCGGTGGAGGTAACGATACTATCGTTACACCATATATGTTGCATTAGGATTTAATTCTCCACCTATGTTGTGAATTACCCATTTGAGTATGAGTTGTCTTAACTCTAAGTCATGATTTCCGGGTATTTCGGATGAAATAAAGTCATCAAGCTCTTCTGGTTGATTAATCTTGTCATCAAATGTCATAATGGTAAGGAAATGCATATGTGGTAATCCTCTTTCCTGAAATTCTATAGCACATCAAAAGGCGCTACCTTTTCAAAGATCTGTTTTTTATCCAAATCTTCTATTATGTGATCAAATTTCAACTTAGCAACTCAATCCATGTCAGGGCAATTCTGTGGAAGCTGCTCCAAGATTGTCTAGTCCTCTAATTTTGTTTGCAATGCCTGTCATGGTGATAAAGAAATCAGGTGATCCAAGCCGTCGAACAATAGCCATTGCATCTTCAAAATTCTCTGTGTAATATCTTGTCGAACCAGGAAACAAGGAAGGTAAAATAATCTTTACACCAACTGTTGCATTTTTTGTTTTGGCTAATTTATTAATGAAATGGGTTAATCCGGCATATTGTTCTGCGAGAATCTTGTTTTGATTATATTTTATCCATTGAATACAGTCATGCTCTACACGAATGAATGTGTCTGCTAAATATTGTTGAAATGACCTGCCAATGAAATGAAGTGCATTAAATGATCTTTGTTGTATACTGGGTCCTTCTGTTGATGTTGCTTCCACTGATAATTTAATGAATTTGGGTTGAAATGATAGTCTGTATTTTGCCAGTTCAAGCTGAGTTAAATGACTACGGTTAGCATATGGAGTCTTCAGCTGCAAATCTGTACTATAACGATCTGTGCCATCTGGGTAAAATAATGGATAAATAAATGACTCAACTTGCTTGTCAATATTCTTTAAATGGACAATGTTTTTATTGCGCTCATGAACAATAATTTTATCTGGAAAGCTTTGATTAGCATTAAGTGTAAACACTGTACAAACCTCATTACAGGTGGGTATATTAACCCTTCCTGGGCGTAATTATTTTCCTAATTTTCTCAAGCATTTTAAAACATGAATATTATTCAAAATAAGGCACATATGATACTATTTTGTGTACTAAATCGTTGAAAATGTATAACCAAGCACATAAATGTTTATTAAGTCATAACATTGCTTTTTATTAGAGGTATTTTCTTTTGAGGCTACACTTATTTAAATGAAAAGTGGCATAGTACCAAAACAACTGAAACTTTGCCATATCCACAGGGCAGAGTGCATCATCAGTTCCTAGACATCTTATTGGGTGACACTGAAGTCTTTTTGTGTATGGCATGCTCCAAAGCAGTTACTGGGATGTAAATAGGGTTTCAGATCACATGTTTCACAAAAATATATTGTTTCTTTCCTAACACCTGCTGCTACATAGGTCACTGTTGCGCGCACTTGCAGGACTTTCGTTTTCATCACTTTCCCACGCACTAAAGTCACTTTCATCTGTTTCATTGAGCACAGATTCTATACAAGCCCTCAGTGCTGCGGTTTTGTTGCACAATTGATTTTATGAAGTCAGTGTAAGGTTACTTTATTTCAGAGATTTTAGCCTTTTGGATTGCCGTATTTTTGGGTTTTTTTTTTAACGTTTTACTGGTTTTTGCTTTGTAGCAATTTTAAGTTTCTGTTTTTAGCATTATAAATGAAACGTTTAATAGTTGTTTAGAGGTTTTTATCTATTTTACTGTAGATTTTTAGTTTTTAATGGGTGATGTTTTAACACTTGACGGTATGTAATTTTACTTCTGGACTCGGGGCCCTAATGACCATGTTGTCGACGGGCCCTTAAACCCAATACACTCACTCACTCACTATACAAGCCCTTATGTCATCCTCCCCATACAGTCTCTTACGTGCCATGCTCCAAATCAAACCAAAACGAGCAAAATAATGAAACACAACACAGAAAATTACCCGCTCAGGACGTATTACTCTGTAGCAACTAACAAAACACAAACCTAAGCACAGACGCGCGTTTAAATTCATCTAATGACATCTGTTGACCATTATGTGAGGTAAAGGCCAGCTACGATAGCTTACGCGAACGTATAAAAAGAATTTGTGCGAAGCTGACACGTAACTATGCGTCGTGAATGTATGCGCATTTCGCCCAGGAAGGGTTAAACCTTCTGTGATCAGCCTGCTCCGGCAATAATGTACTCCATTAACTCCATCACTGTGGTACTAATTCCACAATTAAGTGGATGATTAACTCTTTCATTAGTAACATGAGGATCTAAAAAGTATAGTTGACTGTACAGTGGCCGCTAAAAAGCAACATCATTGTGTTGGATGAGCCGTCATATTCATTTTATGATATGCTTGTCTGCAAACAATTCAACTATAAATGCTGGGCTATTTATTGTTCTGTCATCTTCCATGTTGAAGGACGCTAGTGCAAAAGATGCATTTATGTTTCTTATTTTTCTGTGAAATTCTTCCAAAAGTGAACGAGGGTTCAAAAAGAGATGTACTAATTCATTTGAAAATTTTAGTGACTAATAAAATTCGTCCATGCAAACAACAGTCGCCAAAAGAATTTCTATTTATACAATTAGAAATACGTTCCTTGGGAAAATGCAATGCACCACATCAGCTACACAAAACTTCAAATGGTCCTAAAGTATGATATGATATATCCACACTAATGATGCATTTATATATTGGTAAATAATTTATTTCTAAAGCTGTGCAACATCTCGCGACTCGACATCTTTGTTCTTCTAACCGGTACTCTCGTTCATTACTTTCGAAGGCCATTTGTGACATATGCTGCCGCAGATCTCCTAAATGTTGATGTTGATCAATACTTTCAGTGGCCATATGTTGTGATGCATGCTGCTGCAGAAGCTCTAAACGTTGCTGATGCTGCTCATAGTTTCAGTGGCCATAGGTTGTGACACGCTTGTCGCATATGTTCTAGACCCTGCCCACATTATTCCACATTTTCGTTGGCTATACATTGTGACACACGCAAATGAGTAGGTTCTTGTAAAACATTTAAATCACAGGATCTTTCTTCACTTATAATTTTAGACAAATTTTATATGCATCTTACCTTTGCAGCATGCGTGGGTTGAACTAAAGGCAGCGTTTCTTGACTGGGTGAAGTTCAAGAGTCCTGGTTGGGAGGATTTTCTTCAGTGTTTTCTTGAGATGAGCCTTGGCTGTGTAAATTAAAGTTAAATGTTTTTCTCAAATGTTTCCTAGGCATTTTGAACTGCACACTTTGGATACAAATACACATTTTAAATAACCTGTATCAGTTCCTTGATCTAACCAAAGAAAAACATCTAATATTGCCATTGCAACATAGAAAGTACCTCAAAAATTTACGAGATGGTGCTATATGACGTTTACATGAGAGTAGAAAGTGATCCTTCGAAGGTGGCTCTGTTAAAGGAAAAGCGATTAGAGAAAACCATGTGAATGTAAGACATTGTATAGTAAAATAGCATAAAAACCTACTCCATGAAAAAAATACATATACATGCTGAATTTTTAGGAGATCGTTCAAGCAGTTTTCGAGATGAATGGTTACAGATACGCAAACATCCATTTTGTATGTATAGATGATATGAATTTTAGTAGAAGAGTGAGTAGAAAAAGAGATGTCAATGTGTTACCTAAATGTGAGTGAGAATGTAACACATAGTATTTCTATTTTAAACACACAGAAAATTGTATGACTTATTTGTAGAAGAGGGAATAAAAAAATTTTTTGTTGTGTAAAATTGTGTTTTTTCAGGAAAGATACCTGTATAGATAAACTTAAAAAGCAAAACCTTATCTGAGTACAAAATTTGAGCCAAATCATTAGTAGTTTCTGAGATATGTGAAATATATACAAAAATTGTTCTGTAAACTTGATACTAAACAAGAAAGGAGATTGATAGTTACTTACCACGTGGTGCGAAGGTCTAAATGAATGGGAGGGGATGGATACTTCATTACTGTTGTCATAGCAACGAAAAGGAGAACCACTTAGAGCTAAGACGTTTCCATAGGAATGGTAAATGCTAAACCAGTGTTGTCAATATTTAACATGTGGTTAGCATGTGCCTGACCTGCAATCCAGCAGTAACAAATGTGCGTCTTATCTGCTGTTTTTCCTGCAATATATACAATGTCTCCCTCTAGCTGCAGCTTGCAGTGTTTGTATTGCCTGTGTTCTGACAAGTTCGTTTGCATCATTCTATTTATGTGGTTATTTGTCTTGTATTTACATGTGTCTGATTCTGTGTTTCTGTGCGTACATTGTGAGTATTGGCAATGGTCTTACTCATTTAAGGAGTATTTAACTATGTCCAAAAATATTGACAAAGACAGCGTAGCCAAACAAAAAACTTTACACACTCAGGAAGGGAATAAAATTGTGTTTGGTACATATCCCAATTAAAGGATTATGCAGTCGATGGTATTGCCGAAGATCATGTTCACAAAATTATTTGGTTTCTCCTTTTCCTAGTGTAATCGAATTTAATTAATTTGGGCCCAAGTAAAGGGTTACATTGTGTGAAACAACAAAGGTTTCACTGTGTCGTCTGTAATAAAGCTACATCAATAAAAAGCTAAAAACTGAAAAAGCGGTTACTTATACAAAGGGCATAATAAGTGCAACATGGGAAAGTGGAGTTTTAGAAGCAAGGATAGAATAGTGTCATTTTTGCAGGTAATTCCAGCAACAATGGCAATGATACAAGAGAGTCGGATATCAGCGGCATTTTCCCATTAGAATATTTCACAGGTATTTTTCTTTTCTTAACGTAAATCTTTACAGCGATATATACTTGCATGTTCTATCCTTTGCATGTAGGTTTACTATTTCACTATTGTCTTTGAATACGAATATAAGTTATACCCGCTCTACATTCCAAATGCAATCCCACCGTCTTCTTACACACATGCTCACTCGCTCCCTCTCTCCGTCTCTCCCTCCCTCTCTCTCTCTCTCTCTCTCTCACACAGTGTGGAAGTGAAATGATCCGAACAGCAAATTTATCATGTGGCGAATAACAAGAAAGCCTAATACCAAAACGCTGAAAAGTTTAGTTTTCTAGAAAAAAATATTTTTATCAAAAAATATTTTTATCATCACCTGGCTGAATTATTATTGATTGAAGGTGCTTGATTTATGGCTATATTCATAGAAAATTGAATAAATGAAAACTTTTTCCTTTGGTGTATTTCAATAGACTCAACAGTTTTCGTGTAAATTAAATTTAAAAAACCCACAATTTGTTGCCTTCTTGATTCTTGTAGAAGTGACAACATTGCATCAACTGTGTGCACTTTCTTCACATATCCGTGTAGATCACGCCTAATGTTTACCAAATCCCATACTTTTTTTTTTGTGGAAGCCGCAAAAGATGTGAAGGTATACTTGCTCTAAACTCTTATTACGAATTAATCCCAAAGTTATTGCATATTTGTTACTGCTAATAAATGTTAGTTATTAAAAGTATGGCCATTTTTTTTGTTTCTAAAGCTACCATGTAAATAATGGTTAGTCCACGACTGTGGCGCGAACACCAGTGTCAAATTTGTTTACGTGTATTTCTTGAAATATTTTGATATACTTCGCACATACTCAAGTGCACAATTCTTGTAAGAAATTTCACTAACTCGAGTTCTTTGGCGCTCATAGCCATCTTGTTAAAACTTATTAGACAAATTGTTGGAAGTGAAAGTGCTTCTAAAAACTTGTGCGTTTTGTATTACAAATTCCTTTTTTTAGATGCAGGTAGGTGCTTGCATAAAGCACACTAGTCCCATTTTAAATATGGTATATCAAAAGTTAAAGAGAATTGCACACTACCATGCCAAACGTGTAAACAATTGCTCATACATTTTGTTTAAACATGCTGCAGTGGAACGTAAATTCACATTATAAATTATGCTTTCCTAAAAGTTTAGCAATTACTAGTATCACATTCTTAAATTCAATATGGCATAACAGTATTACTGACGCAAGAGGTGTTACATGCAAAAATGACATAACCTTTGGAATGTTCAATGCACATTGGGAACGTAAATATCCAATGTACCTAACCTAAACTAACCTCCAGCCATTAGCTGCCAACTTTGGCACAAATGCTTCATACGTACATCTTACAGACGATATGAAAACTGCATGTGTTCACCACATGTGTAAGTGTTAGAAACAAACTACCTTAATATTTATGGTGAACATCAATATTGTGTTAGGTCTGTACCATTCTGTAAATAAAGTGAATAAGGCAACTCGCTTTCCCTCAGCGTGCGTATCCATAAGAGACATGGTCTTAGCATGTATTTGTCTCATTTCAAGTAAATTTATGCATTTCTGACTGATTAGAGCATATTTAAAGTTTCTTTTTAATGTTTCTATCATATTTGTGATTCCCTAATGGATGTAATACTGCAATTACTGTCAGAAGTTAGCAAACAATTTTGTGCAGCATTTAAAACAAGAATCCAATTCCAAGTGAGGCCATTATCTTATCATGGCATAGGTCCCTCAAATGGAACAGGCCAGATATTCAAACCTTTAAACGTACCAAATAAAACTTTTGTAATCATGTGGAAGTGTAAAATTTGAGGTAATGTTTTCATACGGAACAATCAGCCATAACCTTACTTTTTCACGTAATTTTCTGCTGTCTGGCGCACCGAGACAAAACATCTGAATTCAGTACATGGCTAACGTTACTTAAGTGGTTTTGATAGAGCATTCGAATAGTTCATTGATCTGCCGATAGAAGCTGGGTACCTGATCAACAGGTTGCACCACATTGCCACACACTCACCTTCAAACGCAATTATCTAATTAACGGTGCATTTAATTTAAAAAATGTGTTGGAATTTTTTGTTAGTTTACATCAACTCTCTCACCTCCTTCAGTCTGGTGGATTATTTCACTTCCAGCCTGTATGTACACACACAGACAGACAGACAAACAGACAGACAGGCAGACACACGTGCACATGCATGCACTTATGCACACACATACCTATGCACACTCACATGCATACACAAGAATTATTTGTTTAAAGATATTAGATTTTCTAGTTAGCACGCATGTAAAAATGTTAAATTTTGCAGGTATCGGTTGCGTGTCATCTGTCGGGCATGCAGGAAATCCAAAATATTGCTACAACATAGCATATCAACTGCATTTTGTGTGTTTCATTTTGTGTTGTAAAATTAGTAATTTAGCAACATGTCTAGAGGGATCATAAAGTTTGCTGTTAGCAAAAATCTTTCTCTTCAGGCATAGAAATAGAAATTATAGAAACATAGAAATTAAAGGCTTTTCTTGTTACATCCGTGGCTGAATACTGTATTGGTAGCTGACGATTGTGCAGTAAGGAACAGATGTACATTTCCATGCTATGCTCCCTGCCAGCCTTCTTTATCTACCACATACATCTCTATGCAAATTTGCATTGTAACTGTTTACAACAATGTGTTTTATGTGGTCTATACTTGTAGAAAATCACAACCATCATATTCACTATTGCTGTCATAATAGTGTATGATGATAGAAAGGATTTAGTAAAAAAAGTTAGAATTTTGGAAACAATTACTAGAAAGATTGAATCAGTTTGTGACACCGAACTTCACATATCAAACGGAAGTTGTTTCAGAAACTATTGGGTGGGAGTAGGAGCAGGAATGGTGACAGAAGAAATAAATCAAAAGAAGGGTCTAAGGCAAGGGTGTAAGTTAAGCCCTGTACTATTTAATCTGTTTATAGATGATATACTGAAATAAAAAAAGCAATAATTGTTTGCCAGTAATAAATGTCACAGTCCATGGGTTTTTATTTGGGGACCACTTAGCTGTAGGATCTATTTCAATAATTGGTCTCAAACAATCCTTGCAACACATAGATAAGTATTGTAATGAATGGAACTTGATGGTTAACCAGGAAAAGACTCAAATTATTGTTTTTAAGAAAGGTGTAAAATTGAGCAAGTATGAAGAGTGGAAGAAAGAAGGTAAAGAATATACAGTGGTTAGAGATTATATATATTTAGGGGTCAAAATTGATGGGGGAGGAAAATTGGAGAAACAGAGGTTAGCGTTGGCAAAAGGGAAAGGAGCACTGAGCAATCAGAGGGTGTAAATATAAAATACCAGATATAAATGCCCACTGGCTTGAAAAAATATATAATATGGTAGTAGAAGCAAAAATGCTATACAGAATTGAAATGTGTGGACTAGATGGTGGTTGGGAATCTGTGGATACAGTGCACAGGATGTTCTGCAGGGAACTGCTAGCTCTACCAAGTGCAACAGTAAACGAATTTGCTCAAATTGAAATAGGACGAGTGGGAAGGAAAGGTGTGACTTTGGAAAGAGCTCTTGGTTTAGAATACTAAATCTAGATGAGAGCAACTTGTTAAGGCAATGCTTAGAATACCAAGAAAAGAATTTGGGGAAAAATGGGTGGAGTTACTAACTTAGAAAATAGTAGATTGGGAGAAATTCTGAGCAGGAGGGGAAACAATACAAATGGTTTTTGGAAAGGAACTAGGAGGAGATTTGATGACAGTATGGAGTTAAATGGGATATATCTGTCTCTATCTAGCACATACAGGTTGCCGTTAGCCTTGTCCTTTTGTACTTTCATGCTGTTGCCAGGTTCCTAGTAGCATGGTGTAAATATTGAGCTGTTATAAATTTCAGCTTTGAACACATCCTACACAGAATTTTTTTCTCTATTAGGTTATATCCATTTTAGAGTCATTATATATTTCTATAGGCCCATATTTCTTCAGAAAACGTTTTTTCGATAAAGTCCAATATTTGCTGTTTCTATGCTCATCATGCTCTAACAAACAAACAAACTGCTAGAATGCGTCTATATTTTTTTCTTAGCTAGAGTAAACTATAGTGCTACAACCTGCCTACTTTGAATTCTCTATGTTTATTCAGTTAAGTGTTACAATTTTTTAAATTAAATGTTTTTGGAAAATTTTATATCTGTGCACTGCAAAAGTTACGCAGTGTGAAACTTTTTTGTTACTGAGTTTACATCTGGGACCAAGTGAGAACAAATGTTGAGGAGGATTGGAGAAAGTTTTTAAAATAAACCAAAAGGTTGTAACCTCTTTCTTTCATCGAGTAAGGCAAACAAAAGGTATTTAGCGTATTCTCGTGCCAAGCCTGACACAGAAGATAGTATAAGGAGCAGCACTAACATTAGTTCGAAAGAAGTCGTGTGTGTAACTGTGTGGAATCTGTGAGCTGTTATTGCATTATTTAACATTTTCCGTAAATAATTGTGGTTACGGAAGGGGAAGCTAGGAAGAGACGATATATTGGTAAATTAAGAAGTAAGGAACGCCAAATAATTATGAATGTGTTAGATTATTTTTCAAGTAAAATGAGTGTTAGTAAGGCAGTAAAAGAAACAGCTAAGGCTATCGGGTGTTCAGAAGCAGTAGTGTATAGGATTAAAAAGGAAGTAATGAAAGAACCTCTAAGCACACCATTGAAAAAAAAATAAGCAAAAAGGGCGGGATAGTAAAAAACCGCTAGGTTAACATAATATGATGGAATAGTGCAAAGTGGAGTGCGGCAAATTGTTCATTCTTTACTGTTTGCAAATATTCCACACACACTGAATATATTTTGTCACGGGTCAACAGAGATGAGACCCTACCAAATTTCTCAAGGGCCACTCTTAGTCGGTTCTTACATGAGTTGGGGTTCGAATATGAAAGAAGGGGTAACAAGTGCATATTAATAGAAATAGACGATATCATCAGATGACGACATAAATATCTAAAAAACATAAAAAGGTTTAGGGACCAGGGGAAATCAATTGTTTATACAGGTGAGTCATTTATAAATTTAGGCCATACAGTGACAAAGGCGTGGAGGCATACCAAAGTTAAAAGTGTCCGTCAAGCAGCAATTGAAGGACTTACTACAGGATTCCGGCCACCTCGGGGTCGCATGCAGAGAAAGATTTGCAACTAGTACATGTTGCAACACTGCGCTCCATTTAACGTGTACTGTCTTCTAAGGGTGAGATGCACTATAGTATCATATATACACATTAAAAATACATGGGAAAGAGAAATGTATGTAGACAAATTAAATAAAGAACAAAGAGAAAGAGTTGCTTGGGTACGAGTGGGTGTATGGAGACTAAAGAGGATGAGAAAAGGCCTCCAACAGAATCATTGTCCAATATGTGGTGAAAAGGAAGATATGGAACATATAGTTTTTGAATGTAAAGGGACAGAGCTTTGGAGGAAACGGTGGATAAATGGGAAATGGTTGAAAATGGACAGAAAGATAGCTTTGAAGATTGGTTTCTAACAGTGGCATTGCCTTATTTGAAAAAGCTAAGCAGAAGGAAAATCATGATTGGCGATAATTTGTCAAGCCATGTATTTCTGTTAGTGAGTGAGCAATGTGAGAAGCACATCTCATTCATTTTTCTTCAGCCAAATGGCACACACATCCTACAGCTCCATGACGTGTGTTTTTTCGGGCCCTTTAAAAAGGCTTGGAGAGACGTGCTGACAAACTGGAAGATGTGCACTCTTTAGCAAGGATAGCAAAAAGGTAGGCGAGTATTTGGAAAAAGTAAAAAAGAAATGGACATGGTCAGTAAAACGAGAAGGGGAGGAAATGTAAAACTTTAGTCTATTTTAAGAAATGCGGAACATGATCGTTAGAACCCGGATTTTTATGTAACTGGTGCCATTTTACTAAGACTTGCAGGAAACTAACTGCAGTATTATCGCCTTGCTATATTGATGGTTGTCCAGCGGCTCACTTTGTTTCCTCGCAGCTATTATATTACAAGATGCCGACTATCGCAACAATGGTAACAACCAATTTCTCCAGTTCATGTAAATGTCCAAAGTGCTACAAGAAACGTGACACTGGAGGTAAACATTGTCGAGCGGCACCTGCTTTGCTATAAACGGACAACAATCAGAACGAGGCGAGGCGCTTATTATAGCATTCTTAATTTAACTTGCATCCTATTCCGCAGATTGATTTTTGTTGCTTTCAGCAAAACTTGTGAAAACAGTAGTTTATAATGTGACTACAATATTTTTTAAAAAGTAATAAAATTGTAACGAAACCCAGAAAATATGTATGTTTTATGTAACATCGTCAAAATATGTAGTAATGTGCAAAATATGTAAAAAACTGTAAAATAAAAATTTGTAAGGGAGTCCCAAATGATGTAATTGGCCAACATTTTTACTTCTCATTGAAATATTATGCAGGATTTAAAATATGTAATTACATAAAAATCCAGGCTGTAATGATCGTTGTACACTTCCATTATTATAATTATTATTATTTTTATTTTGACTATCTTCGTCAATAACTACTATCATTATTATTATTATTTACTATGATTATTAGATGTGCTATATTATAAGTAAGGCTTGATTTGGAATATGGCAAGATAACAGCCTGGGCTGTAGTAAGCCATATTCCTTGTATTGGTGCTTAGTACAAATAAATAAATAAATAAAAAAATAAAAATAAAATGGGAGAGTGGGAGAGTGATAAGATTAGTGAAAAGGCAGGAAGCAAACATTCACAAATTAATATGGAGAAAAGGGAAGTTATCTTACACATAACCAGGGTGTTCGGCTGTATGGGACTGTAGGATAAATTCTAAGTACTCCAACTAGAGGAAGGTTATAATAACTGTAAATGTTCATGTAAGCAGATGAAGTTAAAGAGAGGTAGAACTGGAACTTAAAAATTCAATGCCACAACTAGGATTTGAACCACAGACCTTCCGCTAACCGGGTGGATGCTCTAACCACTGAGCTATTGTGACAAACTGCCAGAATGGCATTAAATTCTCAAACCAGTTCGTATTTCTCCTGTTCTACCTCTCAAAATTTGCCCACACACGGCTTGTGTGTTTAAAAACACCAACAGTAAGTTTGTTGGCATAAATAAATAGTAATTGCAAGATGAAGTTAAATTCAATTCAACAAAATATTTATTTCAACATCAAATGTTTGAGTGCTATGCAACACTTCCTCTACTAGATATGTGGTATAGAAAGCAAATGTAGTTCGTCTTTACCACTGTATAAAACTGAAATTTTTATGAGATGTGTAGAATTTATATGAGATGTGTAGAAGAAGTCGTCAGGATCGGACATGTTTTTCTACCTGCTAGTGATGGGGTGTGACCTTCAGACATACCGGGTGAGGATCGGTACGTGGACAGGTAGAACTGGGCGAAAGTTACATCAGGAGAGCTGCGGAGAATCACCAAGGCTTATTCAGTTCTATGTGTTAGTGTTATCTGTGTTACTAGTGATAGGTGGCATAGAACTAAACCCGGGACCAGTGCAAGAGGGGGTGAAATGCCAGACATGTAAAAAGAACTTATGGACGGGGCTTCTCTGCAGTATCTGTTTGAACTGGTATCACTTTAGCTGCCAGAAAATAAAGAAAACGCAGCAAATTGAAGACAGTTGGAGGTGTATTCAGTGCGAAAAAGACCACACGACGGAGGTAAAAGAGAGGGAAGGAACTAAAAAGATGCTGGATGAGGTGCAGCATTTGCGCGCAAAGCTGAAACGAGCTGAAGATACGATACAACGCTTGGAAGAAGACATTAAAAGGTTAAAAACCCAAGATGAGCATACACAAAAGAAACCTTGTTTAGTCTTAGGAGACTCAATAATAAAGCATGTCGAGAAACACAGTGCAGAATTGAATGTGGAATGCTTCCCTTGAACACAAACGGAGCAGATGAAGAAGGTTGTGGAGCAGCAGGAACAAACAAATCTGGAAACAGTAATTGTGCATGTGGGATCAAATGACCTAAGGCGAAACATAGACCACATAATGAGAGACATGTACGATTTGGCTACAACAGTGAAAAGTAAATTTCCCGCAGCTAAAATAATTTTAAGTGGTGTGATACGATGCAGAGATGTAAATTGGCGCAAGGTGGGCCGATTAAATGACTCTTTCCAATGGGTGGCAGAATGACTGGGACTTCTATTTGTTGACCCAAACTCATGGCTAGGACAAAATGATTTAGGACATGACGGAGTGCATCTAAATAGGAGAGGAGCGGCGACATTGGCGTCACTCTTTACTAGAGTGGCTGCATCTTTCGGCGACAGACGTGACGAGAATATCGGTGACCGGGTCGAGAATGGCGGAGAACGGGACGAGAACGGTGGCAGAAGGAGCGAGGTCTGTGACAGACGAGATGGCGGATGTAGCGAGGACGAAGGAAACTAACTGTGGGACGGCGAGAGTATCGACAAAACATAAAATAGCAAAGGTAAGTCTCTAGTGATTTTGCAGGTAAATTGCCGAAGCATCTTAAACAAAAAATTAGAATTCTCAAACTTAATAGACATACATGACCCAGACGTAGTAATAGGTACCGAATCTTGGCTACAGCTGGATATCACAAACGCAGAAATATTTAGAAACAACCTCACGGTAATAAGAAGAGATAGAAACGGTAGAGGGGGTGGGATATTTATTTGTGTCAAAAACATACACAATGCGGCAGAAGTATGGCTCGATGAGGTATACAAAATCTTAGAAGTAGAAATTTCAGGAAATTATATGAAAAATAAATGGCGGATAGTTGGTATATATAGGCCACCAAGTGACGACTTGGGCTCATTAAAATCACTTGCAAAACGGGTTCTTGAAAGTGAGGCCAGCGAGTAGGTAATCATAGGGGGTGACCTAAATCTTCCAAAAGTTAACTGGGAGGGTGAAGTGAGGGGAGGGGAATCGCAGGCTATTGTAAATGACCTAATTTGGGAAGGTGGCTTTGTTCAAACTGTAAAAACCGCAACTAGGGAGGGGGTGGTTCTAGATGTTTTCCTGGTGAAGCCAGAGGAACCAGTGCTAGTGTGAAGTTTCTCCTGGTATAAGTGACCATAACTGCGCAGTGGTTAAAGTAGAAGGAATTCGAGCCCAATGCCATACAGGGGAAAAGAAACACACCAATATTATAAAGGAGACATTCCAAGGCTGCAACAATTCCTAAAAGATAGATATTCCTTGTGGTCCCAAACTGGAAGTTCGGTTGAAAAAATATGGCAAAATTTTAAAAAAAATCGTTGTGGAAGTGACAGATAAATTTATACCCCGTAAAACACTCACAAAAAAACCCTGACCCAGAATATTACAACAAAACAGTAAAACGGCTAAAGAAACAAGTTAGGAGAGCATATGGGTCACGTAAAATTAGTACTTATCACGCAAATAAATTCCATGTCTTGTCAAATAAACTTTTATTAGAGAAGATTACTGCTGAAGAAAATTTTTTAAAAAATATTCTCTCGTCTAACAGAAATAACTGGCAGCAGTTTTTTAAATTCGTGAGAAGGCGCAGGGGTAACAAGGAGGAGATTCCGGGAATAAAAAATGGAAATGTACAAGTTACCGACTCTTTGTTAAAAGCGGAAGTATTTAGTCGGCAATTCACTTCAGTGTTCCAAGTAAAGAGCAATGCCAGTATTAAAAGAACAGAGGGGTCCCCTATGATCGTGAAACCAAGCGACATTCGAAAAAGATTATTTAAATTAGGGAAATATAAATCAGTCGGTCCGAACGGCATTTCGGGTGACTTTCTTAAAATTGGAGGGGAGGCAATCGTGCCATATATGCTGAGGCTATTCGAAATAACGGTAAATAACGGAAGTATACCGCAGGATTGGAAGCAGGCTATAGTCGTTCCTATTTATAAAACAGGGGATCGAACCAAAGCGACAAATTATAGGCCAGTTAGCTTGACATCAGTAGTAAGTAAACAAGTCGAGCATCTTATAGAGCAATACTGAAGACAAGAATGGGATAATTCACACTGGCTCTTTGAAGGACAACTTGGGTTTCGGAATGGACACTCTTGTGAGAGCCAACTAGTAGCTATTTGTCAGGATGTAGCTGATGCACTCGATGCAGGCGGTAAAGTGCATGCAATAGTTATTGGCTTTACTAAAGCGTTTAACCCTGTACCTCATGGACCACTTATAGAAAAACTTTGCAATATGCAAATAGACAACAGAGTGATTATTTGGATTCGGGAATTCTTGAGCGGACGAACCCAAAGAGTGCAGGTGGGAAATAGACTATTGTCCCCTACCGAAGTAACCTCAGGTGTCCCCCAGGGTAGCATGATCGGGCCGTTGTTTTTCTTAGCATATGTAAATGATTTATGGAAAGGGATAACATCACAAATTCGGCTATTTGCGGATGATTGTATAATCTATAGAAATATCAAGACTGAAGGTGACGTTAATAACTTACAAGAAGATTTAAACAAAATTCAACTCTGGGCGAAATCCAATCAAATGGAGATAAATCCAAGCAAATGTAAAACAATTATATTTTCAAGGACAAGAACAGAAGAAAATGTGATGTATAAATTAGATAACAAGAGAATACCCAGGGTAAGTAGCACTAGATATCTAGGTGTAATAATAAATGAAAGATTGGAATGGGGGGAACATGTAAACTTAGTCACTGGAAAAGCCTGCAAAGCATTACACTTTGTAATGAGAACATTAAAACGCAGCAATGGGAAATCGCGAAATAGCTTACACATCCTTAGTCCGACCAATATTAGAATATAGCGCGGCATGCCAGGATCCATATCGGGTTGGTCAAAAACAAGCACTCGAGAGAATCCAAAAACGAGCAGCTAAATTTGTTGATAGAGGAAAGCGATTTGAAAACCCTATTGGCACTGCTACCTCCTGGGAATCATTGGAGAAACGTAGAAAACAGGCAAGGCTATGTGCAATTTTTAGAGCATATAAGGGGGAACCTGCATGGAAAGATATAACAAAGCGGTTGTTGACACTATCATATAGGGGAAGGAATGATCACTCTAAAAAAATAAGAAATAGGGAACAGAAAACTGATATAGGTAAATTTTCCTTTACCAATAGAACAATTAATGACTGGAACAATTTGACTGCAGAGTTACTGGAGACTTTGCCTCCAAATGTAAATAATTTCAAAGAGAGGTTAAAAAGAAATCCTGTATAGTTACCATAGTGCATGAAAGGAATTGTATATATGTTGTAAGGATTTGTATATTATATTGTAAGGAGTTGTATATTATATTGTAAAGAATTGTATGTCATATTGTAAAGAATTGTATATTATATTGACAGCGCTGCCACTGGGCCATGCTCTAAGCAGTGAAATAAAGTATCCATCCATCCATCCATCCATCCATCCATCCATCCATCCATCCATCCATCCATCCATCCATCCATCCATCCATCCATCCATCCATCCATCCATCCATCCATCCATCCATCCATCCATCCATCCATCCATCCATCCATCCATCCATCCATCCATCCATCCATCCATCCATCCATCCATCCATCCATCCATCCATCCATCCATCCATCCATCCATCCATCCATCCATCCATCCATCCATCCATCCATCCATCCATCCATCCATCCATCCATCCATCCATCCATCCATCCATCCATCCATCCATCCATCCATCCATCCATCCATCCATCCATCCATCCATCCATCCATCCATCCATCCATCCATCCATCCATCCATCCATCCATCCATCCATCCATCCATCCATCCATCCATCCATCCATCCATCCATCCATCCATCCATCCATCCATCCATCCATCCATCCATCCATCCATCCATCCATCCATCCATCCATCCATCCATCCATCCATCCATCCATCCATCCATCCATCCATCCATCCATCCATCCATCCAGTTACAGGTAAGTTGTATTTACACTATCCTCACGTGGTTTAGAAACCAGTATGTCTATGTTGATTCTAAAGTAAGAACAAATTAGAAACTAAAAACTTCACTTACCTTAGTAATGTTGCAAAAAGAACTTGCAACATTACTAAGATAAGTGAAGTTTTTAGTTTCTAATTTGTTCTTACGTTAGAATCTTGTTGCTTCACTGTTAATAGCTTCATTTTCTTTAATTAATGTCTATCTTGATTTTAATATTTCCCCAAAATCTATATTTGGTAATGCGAGCTATATGCATTTCATGTATTCACTTATGCATTCATTCACCAACATAAGTAGAATTAAGTTATTCATTATATGTACCTTTGTACAACTTCTGAATCATCATTTATGGTTCTCTCACTTTTGTTGGAAGTTATTTAAATAGAAGATTGTTAAAAAATGGTTTACATATCATGGTTTTCAGCAGTGTTACTACAACACTATTAATGTAGCCTTTTCTTAAGTTACTGATTTTCTCTTCATAGGAATGCTGAACGGTTTAAAGAAAATTGTGGGGAAGGGCACTCCAGAGGTAGAAGAGAACACTCTTATTACTTCAACTCCAGATTTTTCCACACCATTAGTAAAATCAGCCAAGAAGCGCAAAGCTATGGATCTTTCTGCACCATTCTCTGGCAAGAAAAAGTAAGCATCATATATCTTTACTAAGTTTAGTTAGGATTCTATATATAGCATGCTTATTACTGCACACTGCTGGAAGTAGTTTAGGTGTGTATCAGAAATTTCTTTAATTGGACAGTATTAGAATAAAACAATATATGCTATTTAAATGCCTACTTCTGGGTATTGCATGTTATTAAACAAGTTTTGCATTATTCAGTTGAAATATATCTAAAACGTCTGTTAGGTTTATGAGCTGAAATGTTGAGAAGGTTACTTATTAAGTTTCTAGTAGTGCATGAGGGTGTGGTATCCAAAAAATGTCCTGTTTTTGGGATGGCAATATGTAGAACTTATATATACACACCTTCACTGTTCTTTTTAAGCTAACCACAAGGGTGATACCTTCTAGATACTGGAGTATGTTAAAAATATGTAGCAAATAAAATATTTGAGACACCTGAAGCTATCATTAAATGACAGTAGTAGAGGAGCCGCAACCTGCAACACTCAGGGCTGCTTACAAATGCAATGCGTTGTTAAAGGTCTTGATTTTGTGTTGCTAAATTAATCTCTCAAAAGTGCTTAAGTAGTCTGAAAGTAGATGCAGCAATGCCAAATTTTAAACATTTTATATGTAAACACTGTGTGGCATGGTTGTTCCGAAAAGCAATTATGAAAGAATTCACACATTTTTGTCTCTCTTTGCTGCCAGCAACCCAAAAGGTAGTGTTTCCTATAATTTGGAGTAGATCCTATGAAAAGGATGAGCTGATAAAGAAAAAATAAAGGCATGGAAACACTTTACTAAACATTATAATAATAGTTTCCTGGAAGCAAGCCGCTTCTCATGAAGGCACAGGTTAAATGTACCTGTTGCTAAATTCCCATTGCAACAAATGTTGCAGTGCAAATGTCAGTGGCTCCTGTGAGAATCGCTCTGCAGAAAGAGCCCAATTTCTTGAACTACTGCAATGGTTGCTTTATTAAGCCTGAAACTGTGATAATGTGCATAATGTCAGTGCTTGGGAAACTTATGAAGGTTGAAGAATTGAAGAATTTGAACCATAAATGCTCAGAATTCCATGCTGCTGGTGTTCTTACAAACTCAAGTATCTGATTGTTTGTCCTTTGCCAGCCTGGTCTTCATTTAAATTGGGTTGAACATGTCATTAAACTTCTAATAAGCCAAGTGGAACAGTATTTAATTACACACAAGTTGATTACCATGGTAATTATATAAATTGTATATATGAATGTGAAAAGCAAATGGGGGAGAAGAACATGAAAATAATGAATTATTGTTACCATGCTATATTAAATAACGTAAAAATATTGTGAGATAAAATCTCACGGATCAAAAAGATTTTGAGAGTATTAATGAATAAGTTGTGTAAATGTGTGGAAAATATAGGCAGTTGAGAAATGGAGGGAAGTCAACAATGGATTAGCATTGTAGGAGGTAGAGGAAAGTAACAGGCTTTCATCAGGCGCTCAAGTAATGTTATACAAAGTAGATGTGTATACAAGCACAAATGATTTCAGATTCTGAAGGGATTCAAGAAAAGTGTTAGTTTAATTTTGCAAGCGATAGAGGTGAAGAAAAAGTACTGTGAGTTAAGAGTAAAATATTTATGGGAAATAAGCTTCATATGTAATTAATTAGTCCCTGCAGATTTGTTGCGTAGAGTAGAAACATTGCAAATACGTTGAGAAATACCTAAGCTTTGCTGTCCATGACATAAATAATAATTATTCCCATGCATAATTAAGTAGAATATCATGAAAACTAAGTAACTATACAGAATAATAATAATAATAGTAATAATAATAATGATGATGATGATGGTTGTGGTGGTGGTTGTTGCTGCTGCTGTTATTGTTATTGCATTGACTGTGTAGTGTCACATAAATTTCATGTAGTCACATTTCATCTAGACAAGAAATGTGTGTACCTACGAAAAATCTGCAATTTCTTGATTTTATTCTGAAGGAAATAATAAGTAAAAGAGATTTTATTTCTAGGGAAGAAATATGTAATATTGATATTGTTCATAGTGAAACAATAAGTACAGCCCATTGTTCAGCTAGAAAGGAATTAGTAAAAGTTGATAAGCTATTCTTCATGAAATATGTAATAAGAAATACAATTATACTTGATTGCTAAGTTTGGAAACATAAATTATTTTGCAATTTTTTAAACATGTATATATTTTTCTGAAAAAAAAAAAGAGATTTAATTGAATTTAATTACAATTTGCAAGAATTGTTTTCTTCATAAATGAGACTACAATTGATGCCGTAAGTTATTCAAGTAGCAATGACACAAATAACCCTGATATCAAATTTGCTGCCATGTGTCTCACGCTCTAAAGCTAGCCAGCCAGACAACAAATTAAAAATTATGCATGCACAACTATTCCATAAGTTAGCATATTCCCAATATTTGTCAGCTATAAAGTTATACAGTGAAACCCCTATTTTACACTTGTCTAGAATCCATACTAGATTTCCAGAACATGAATAGCTTCCATATTTATACTAATGGATCACTGATATCAAACTAAGAGGAGCAGGGGCTGGAGTCACATGCTACCTCTTTTCCTATTACAAATCTTTAGGTTATGGAACTACAAACCTTGATGAAGAAATTGAAGTAATTCGTATAGCCCTCCAAAATCTTTTGTATAGATTCTCACATTTTCATCAGGCAGTTATTCTCTCAGATTGGTAATTATACAATTGCTTTCAAGCTGTCACCAAAAAACCAAAAAATTATAAAATATTGGAAAATCCTTACTCACCTAACAGCACCTCAAAAACACCTAGTCTTCCAATGGATACCAGCTCACTGTGGACTGAGTGATGACAAAGCTGATTTTCTTGCAAAAAACCTACAGTACAGAAATCTATAGTTAATCTACCATTTTATGTGGCTAAAAGATTAGCCAACTCTGAATTCAAAAAATTGATAGCAAAATATTACTATGAAAAATAAAAAAACAAAGGATGGGAACTACCAAACATTCAAACAGTAATTCCTAAGTATCTTTGAAAAACGGCAGTTGCAACCTTCAGTTTGGTTATGGGACATTATTGTCTGGCAAAACATTTCAACAAAATTGGCATATATTCTTTACCACTCCGTCCTCTGTGATCTGCAAGAGCAAATGGACCAAGACCACCTTCAAATATGCCTGGCCACTTCTACTGCCCCATCCATCAGTGAAAAATATTGGAGAGCAAGAGGACTAATGACTTCACTGTCAGAAATCCAGCATTAGTCAACAACACTTGTCTGTAGGTGACTTAAACATTTTGTAAAATCAAAGAAACTAATGAAAAGTTACACACATGCAATTTTATTCAAATTAACATACTACATAATACTATATGCAAAGAAGCGAATAAATAATAAATGGGTACTGAATATGGAATAACAGCTAGTCAGGACTTACAAAGCATTACTTTCTCTGGCATCCATTATGAAAAGCTGTTTAGTAATTTTCTCCTTTGATTTACTAATACCTCTTGGAATATGAATGAATATTTATGGAGTACTAAATCTGATACACCTTGGGCTACCCCTGAGCTGGACCCTGGTCCCTTTGCTATTAGGGTAGCCCTTCAATAAAACTGCCTTCTACATACACATTAAACATGTTTACCTTTTCACATAATACAAATAAAGGTTTCAATTCTTAACCTCCTTTATTTAGTTAAATACCTGATGAATTATATTGTTAACAAATTAGAATTTTTAAAGAAAGTGAGTGAACTGGGCTGCTGTTTTTTCAAGAACATGAAAATCTGCTTTGCAGATATGCATCATCATGTATATGAGGAGGTACTTTTCAAATTGTATTACGTCCATTAGAGCAAATGTTTCAGGAGGAAGAAAAACAACTAATAACTCCTAGACCCTTGGAGACAAATTGAGGTTTTAAAACTGGAAAACAGTGTATTGATTCCAAGATTAAGGATATATTTTCACTGAAATCAATTCCAAAACAAGTAATAGATATTTACAAAAACAATGTGGACATAACATGGTTTGATGTGGAAATGAACTTTGACCTTTGAACATACGTAAAATTTTACATTTCCTTACAAAAGATTTTGTATTATTATCTGATTTGGAGTAAAACACCCCGAGAGAAATTTTCCTCCTTACTACTCGTTCTTCATACTGGTGCTGGGTTTTTATAATGATTATTACTTTGCGGCGTTGAGCTATGAGACCCTTTTCTTTCTCTCAGGGCGTGGTACTGGGTGAAATGAATGAACACTCGATGTAACTTCACTATATATCACTTTATTTACACTTTTTTTGTCCCATATTACACTTGTTATTGAATTGACTTTCATTGCACCTATTTGTATTTTCTTGATGGTCTTTTCACTTTATTAAGTCTTTTAGGCCCACGTCTACATGCATTACAGAAATGTGTCTTCACTTTTCAAACTCTTACTCAGAGGTCTCCGTCTAGGGGTTATGTGAATGGCGACCACAAGGTACCCAAGCTGAGCAGAACATTACTTCCATTTACTGGTGTTTTGTTCCTCACTGTAACTTTTCTGTCTGACCTTACCATGGTCATCTCTTGTTCTCGTCTGACCCTGATGCTATTAGGGTTCCCAAGGGCTAGGGAGTCTTTATTTTTCCAATATCTCCATTTCTCTAATTTCTCTATAAAATATTAACCCCTAACATGCTGACCTGTCATGGCATGTAATGCGTCCTCTGATTGGTAATCAGAGGATATGGTCTGTGAGTTTATTTTGATAACACTCCTGGTCAGGTCGGTGAGACTCATAAACCAACGACAGGTGTGGTCCTCCAGACATTCTGGGGGTTGTGAGAGAGCGATGTGACCGCCAAAACATAAAAATATGGTGCTCTCTTAGAAGCGGTTACTATACTGCTATTGCTCTATGAGTGAAAAATATTGTAGAGCAAGAGGATTAATGACTTCATTGTCAGAAATCCAGCATTAGCTAACAACAACAACAACAACAACCTTTTCACTAATCTTATCCTGCTCCCACCCTTAAATTTTTATTTCTGTTTTTCTGTCATCTCCTATCCCTATTCCTTTCCCTCTTTCTCAACTTTTTCTTATCAACTTCACTCATAACTTCTTTTCATCATTATTTATTTATGCCAACAAACTTACTGTTGGTGTTTTTAAACACACAAGCCGTGTGTGGGCAAAGTTTGAGAGGTAGAACTGGAACAAGCGGAAGGTCTGTGGTTCAAATCCCAGTTGTGGCATTGAATTTTTAAGTTCCAGTTCTACCTCTCATTCTTTTCATCAGTTTACATTGTATACTTCATTAGTTTTCATTTAGGTACTTCACTACCCATAACACTTATAACCTCACTTTCACTGTGTATAAAAACCCTCTGCTTCCTCATTTATGGATTACCCAACCATGTTTTGAACCTTGTTGCTCTTGGCGAAGTACCCCTTTCTTTCTTTTTCTCCTGCCTAGTTCTCCCTTTCCCCCTCACACTCACTGGTATCACTTCCTCTCTGTGCTCTCCAATGCCCAATGTTATCATCCCCTGGCTCTTTCCTCAGTTTTTTTTTTTTTTTTTATTTTGCGTGCCACATTGTACCATTTCGTCACCTTGCATTTTGCTCATCCCTGACTTTGACTTTGAAGCACTTGTCACTGAAACCATACGTGTTGCAATTTGCTGAGTAGTCGTCTGTTCTATGATATTTGTTGCTGATGTTTGGTCTTTTTCTTGGTGCAATGCCTGCTGGTCCTGCCTCTGCCCGTCGCTTGGTCCATTCTTCCTCTCTGTTGCCTGTCAAGTGCGTACAGCTCGAAGTTTTTAATGTAAAACCCTCTTGCCTTCATTTCTTGCTTGTTCTTGGAATATAGGTTTTAGTTGCTCTGATTCCTCTTCCTCATCACTTGCTGCTTCAGAACTTGGTCTTATGGTTTGTATACTTCACATATTGTTTGTTCATTATTACAGTTGATATAAGGTTTGTTCCAACAACCAGTTCTGAATGTATTCTGAACTAATACTAACATTTTCTTGTGCACATGTGCCAGTTGAGTACACTCTCAGAACTAGTTAAGAATTTTGTATCATCGGAACACTACTTGAACTGTTCTGTCACGACCTTCTTCATGCTCACAAGTAAAACAAAAGATTCCTCCAGGCAATAAGTGCTTTTCTGCTCAGTACAGAGAGTGATCATATTTCCTATCCTCTCTCTTCCAGTCGATTCTGAATAATCTGAGCATGCACAGTAAACTAGATTAACACTTATCCAGAATTTTTAGTTCCTAAGCTACCAGGAACCGATTTCACTACTTCTGAACTAGTTCCCATATATGTATGTTGAAACACAAGTTGGGAATTCAGAACCAGCTCTGAATTAATTCTCTGTCACCTTGGAATGCCATTTAGCTACTGCACATACTCAGATAATTCAGAATTGATTCCAGATTTTGTTGGAACAAACCAATAGTTGTTGCAATCTAGTTTGTGAAGTTTACCAAAGTTTCACATTCCTTAATGTTGATGCAACATTCTTAGGCTATGCTGTGCACTGGTCCATGAACAAAATGATTTTAGGGTTTTATGACCTCATCTTTCTGTCAAGCTGCAACAAAATATTTTCAAAATGGCTCCCGTCATTCCAAGAGTTGTTAGCTTTGTAGGGAGTTGGTAGCATCTCTACATTTTTTTAAGCACTGTAGCTTCTGGAATTCTCTGATTACCAGTACTGATAATTTCTGACTTCTATCAGGATTACAGCATAACAAAACTCTTAAGCCTTTGCCTCACTTTCACTCCACCATGCCAACTTTCCTGTTTGTATGGCAGAGTCGTCTAAGGCTACAAATTATAAAACAACCCTATTTCATCAGTATTAAAGTGTCTTTCATTTCATACCCCTCTTATTTGTTTAAGGAGAGCTACAGCTTTTCACTCTTTCATAATATCAATGCTCACACATGCACTCTTCCCCTAATAGACTTTTGTACACTAGTTGTAGTGCTTTTTAAATCATTCTATCCATCCATTTGAAGCCTTGAAGTTGTTGACTCCAAGCCGAGCTGCCAAGTACAACACTTTCTCCTGGAGCACACAGCCATCCATGGATGTGTAGCTAGCACGAACTGAGTACTGATTCTATTTCTTGCAGAGGAGACTGCTTTAAAGATTTGGGTTTTGCAAATCACCTCCGTACCTCTTTAATTTTGACATGAGTTTTAACAGTTGTATTCGAATTAGTTTTGGTATGCCAAGTTGCAAAGCCAGTCCACATTTCACATATTCAAAATTGCATTGACCTGATTTAAAATTTCCATTTTCTAATTAATCGAAAGCAAAGAAAAAAAAATCTTGGCTATCCAGTTTTTGCAGCGTCAAGTTGGATAAAACCGGGTAGCCAAGATATTTCTAGTGTTGACTGTGGAAGTTTTACTGAATATAATCGAAAACACTTTCTGGCTTTTTGCCATATATCCTTTCATTCTTAGTATACCAATTGAAAATAAAGTTTCAATAATCCATGATTACATGGATACAAAAAGATTAACACAATTCAATTTCAACTTTTACAGCTTCAAAGCAAATGCAAAACAGGTGCTGGTAACCAGATAACTTCTGGTTTAACCTTGCTGCCATCTAGACGTGTTTTGACAGCCATCATACTGATGAACAACAAGTTTTATCAGTTGTATGATTTGGCTAGAGAATTCTATACTATCTGGATTAGCTGAGAATTTGGCAGGATAGGGAACATTATGTAAATGAAATAAGGTTTCAGTGAAATGTATCCTGGATATATTGCTGCGTGTGAAGAAATCAAAATGTCTTCTTCATGCACAGCCGCCATGATGGACGTATACATAGCCGCAAAATAATTATTGTCATAAACTATGGGGTGTCTGCAAATTATTAGAAAATTTCATGAGGCTGTATTTTCACTAATGCTTAACTTAAACTACCATACCACCACTTGAGAGGGGAAAGCTTGAAGTTTTGTATTCACTTTAGACACACTCAATGTGAGCCCATTTGTAATATGGAGCCAATGAGCCCATTCATACCACACTCTGTCAAGCATGTCTTGTGTGATATTCTTGATGGCTGTAGTAATGCACTCTCTCAATTCTGCCAATGTTACTGGAAGTGGAGGGATGTAAACACTATCCCTGATGTAACCCCGCAAGAAGAAATCACACATTATAAGGTCAGGTGAATGGGCTGGCTATGTGCAGAAGATGTTGTCTGTGGCTGTTGCACGACCAATCCATCTTCCTGGCACATGTCAATTTAGGTAACCATGGACATTCATATGTCTGTGGATGGGTACCATCTTATTGGAAAGTGGATTTGTGTTCCTCTTCATCTGCATGTTGTGCTATTAACCAATTTTGCAACATGTCCAGGTACAGTTTCCATTGATAGTGTTGTTAGCAAAAACAAAACAAAAAAAAAAAGAGCCAAATACATGCCTTATAGAAACAGCATGAAACACATTTAATTTTGGACTGTAATGTTCTATCTCAATCACAGCATGAAGATTCTTAGTTACCCCTATTCAGACATTGGATGGTATAAATAAAAACTAACTGTGGCTCAAAACTGCCTATTTCCAAGCTGTTGCTTGGTTTCATATAAATAAAAACAGTTCTCCTCAATCTCCTTGCCAGCTGCTGCTTGCTGACCTTGATAACCAAGCAGCGGCTCAAGATTTGGTACCGTCAACTGGGGTAAATTTGGACGTATGAGGTAAATTTGGACCAAATACCTTTTTTTGTTCTACAGTTTGTCATTCTGTAACAAATGAAGTAGAATTTTTGCACTAGCGACATCTGTATGAAGGACACATTTCCGCGCTCAGTTTGATATATTAACCATGTATTTAATAGAAATAGTGTGTCAGACAGTGGGCATTGTTGTTGGCTTCATTTTAGCTTTTACTGTTGTTGGTATAACTTCTTGGTACACGCATCTAGTTCAACAATCCAGCCGCTGTTAATTATTGACTTCAGTTCGCCTGATTATGTATAAACGTCACTAGGATTGTTTGGTGAAGTTTATGTGTATGGTTTCAATTTCTTGCACATTTATTTGCAAATCTGTTCAACCTTGGGGTAAATTCGGACAATGCCACGTGTGTACAAAAGAAGATTGGGAAGCCAAATGTACTGTAACAATGAATAAAAGGAACTTGATGAAGCAGTAAAAGCAATTAAATCAGGGAAAATGTCATCGAAAAGCACAGGAGTATTTTCAGATACCACGACCCACATTAGAGAATAAAGTGAATCACACAAATCCAAAGGCAATCGGAACACCATCTGTCCTGGATAATGAAGAAGAGAAAATGTTGGTACATGGTATCCTTAGAGCATCTCATTGGGGATACCCTCTTACTTCAACTGACATTCATGCATTGTAAAAGATTACCTTGACAGAATGGGAAGAAAGGAGAAATGATTTACAGAGAATCTCCCTGGTGTTGAATGGATAAGGTCCTTTTTGAAAAGGCATTCTAATGTTCTTTCAGTTCGATTATCCGAGAACATCAAAAGAACTCGTGCAGAGGTCACCGTTGAGTCTGTTAGGGGAATGTTTGATAATGTGCAGGAGACCTTAGAAGGTATTCCACCAGAAAACAAACTATGACGAGACAAATTTATGTGATGATCCGGGAAGGAAACCTGTGATTGTTGAGAGGGGCATTAAGCATGCAGAGAGGATAATGGATTTCTCTAAAGCAAGCATTTCTCTTATGATGTGTGGTGGAGATTGAAAACTACTTCCTCCATACACCCTATATAAGGCTGAGCATTTCTGGGATACCTGGTAGTACAACAGAAACAAGAGTGGGTGGTTTGATCTTCCAATTTTTGAAGATTGGTTTCTAACAGTGGCATTGCCTTATTTGAAAAAGCTAAGCAGAAGGAAAATCATGATTGGTGATAATTTGTCAAGCCATGTATTTCTGTTAGTGAGTGAGCAATGTGAGAAGCACAACATCTCATTCATTTTTCTTCAGCCAAATAGCACGCACATCCTACAGCCCCTAGACGTGTGTGTTTTCGGGCCCTTTAAAAAGGCTTGGAGAGACGTGCTGACAAACTGGAAAATGTGCACACATGGCCCTATCTCTAGAGATGCCTTCCCTGCACTTCTGAGAGAGACATTGGAGAAGACAGAAGCATGGAAATTAGACAACATAAGAAGTGGTTTCTGCACCTCTGGTCTAATTTCTTTCGATCCACAGAAGGTGCTCAACAAATTTCCAGAGCATTCGGGCCCAATTGAAAAGGCATCATCTTGGTCTTCCAGTTTCGAGACGGTACTCTCAGCAGCACAATATGGTACTGCCACCAGAACCACACGCCGCCGTCACAAGCTGGATGTTCCTCCAGAAAAATTTATCGTGGGTGATCATTTTGCTGGAAAGGAAATTGGTGAGGAAAACAGCAAGATTGTCACAAGAATTCAGAAGATCAAAATACTTCCATGCCAGCAGAGGATTCAACACCAGCATTGGCACCTACTCTTGACATCAAAGTGAGGTACAAGTATGTGTCTGGAAACAGAACACTTCCTAGAGAGTATGTTGGCGTGGTAACTATATAGGAGCACGAGACGTGATTGTGAAATGTTTGCGACCCCATGATGGAAGCAAGAGGATGTTCACATTCCCGGATGTAGAGGACGAAGACATGGTAACGAAAGACCAGATCAGTAAAATACTTCCAGCACCCAAGGAGCAAAGAGGCATTTTTTGTTTTCGATAAGGACGCTCTATAAGTGTTCCTGTTTGTTTATTAATGTTTTGAACTTTGTGTTTATGTAACGTTGTATTAGTTTTTGTAATCTAATCTCTAAATAAATGACACCTGTATAATTTTATACATTATAAATGTCCTTTTATATAATGTAATATATATCTTTTATTACTGTGTGTCCGAATTAACCCCGTAACTGGGAGAACTACTGACATATATTAAAAATAATAGACTGTCCGAAGTTACCCCAACTAGTGAGGTAAATTCGGACACTCTTTATTCTTTTTTAAAATATCTTGGTATATAATTAATTTAATATGTCAGCATATATTCAGTTCGTTGATTATTAATACATCTATACAAATTTAAACAAACTGCCCACGTCTGATAATTAGCAACTGGCCACGAAAAATACGTAAAAAGCGTCCGAAATTACCCCGTGTGACGGTACTCGTAAATAAAAACAAGCTGCTTACCAAGCTGCTTCTTGGTATTTGTCGAGCTCCTCTGTATCTAACTAGCTTGCTTACTTTCAATGATTACAATGGTGGAGTTCATGATGTTGGGTCCTAAACGGAAAGTAAAATTTTATATAAGGCACAGAGAGTCTGGATATGAGTAAATATAAGCAGTTAAACAGATATAAGAAGAAAAACAACTAATTGGCTTGCTCAACGTTTTCTTCCAGAGTCCAACAAAACGTGCTGCGAAGCTCTCAGCAATGCTGGAAAAAAAAGTGTATTTCTTGAAGATATATGGGAGATCCTAGTTTTCAAATTGGCATTACTGAGGATGTTAGAGGCTACAGTATCAAATATCTACTTATGTGGATGTTGTACACTCTATCAAAAGAAAAGCAAGCCAGTTCCCTACAACTGCTACCACTCTTCAGCGTGTCAAAAGGGAATGGGCAGAACAATTTATATTCCTAAGTGCTACTGGGGCAGTAGATTGTACTCATTTGCTAATAAGAAAACCAAATATTCACGAATATGACTACATCAATAGGAAAGGACTTTTACCATAAACGTACAGTCCACATTCAACGGAAATGAAATATTTGGAAGCGTTGCTACATGCCTGGTTCTGTCCATGATTCCAGGATATGGAAAAATTCAGAAGTGCCTTTTCCCATTCCTTTAATGCAGGCATGGGCAGGAGAGAAGAGGTAGTGACTGAACTTGCTTTATCTACCCCACATTCTCTTGCCGAGTGAGGAAGGTTGTTTTGATACAACACGTGCGGTAGTGGCTTCATTCCACCTGCGCAGTAGTCATAATTTCTACACTGTTATTAACTATTTTGTTTATATTAATCATATTTTGCATACAATGATTATTACAGCCCTTACTGTGGTTAGGCAAATTAAATAACCTTGAAGTTTATAATCTTTCTTTATCTTATGGACGTAATATCCTTACACTGCCTTATGATTAACATACTAAATTGTTTCTCTTTCACAGTAAATAAAGTAGTAAAGTTCCAAGTTGATCAACGTAATAAATTCTTTGCTTTTAAACTTAATATTATGTTCAATCTTTGAAACACAAAATACAATATCTTATATTGAATAAACTTAAAAAACTAAACCACTAAAAAGTGGAATCATATTGTCCTTTTTATATGTTTACAAATACAAGTATTCAGAAAGTACCTTTCGCAAATTTGCAAATTGAAATCTACATATTAAACAGCAAACTATCCTGTTTTTGTAACTTATAACAAATTCTTTCTACCACTCTTCATGAGACAGCAATACCTACCACTGAATGAGGTGTGTTAGAAGCTGAACAGCAGTGAAGGGGAGGAATGGCTGGTGGAGGGAGGCAGGAACGTGTTTCAGTGGAGTGGCCCAGTTGAGCCTATTTTGCCCATGCCTGCTCTCATACAGTTGGCTTGTTGCTAGTACATGTTAATCACTTTTAAGCTTCAGCATTGATTTAATATGGCTTATTTTTTTGAAATATCTGACCATCTATGAAGGGAAATTTGAACTCCTCTAAATGCCATTTAACTTATTTACTACTGAAGCTTTCTTTTTTTGCTCTCTGGTAACTGAGCTTTAATAAATACATCTTTATTGACCTTCTGAACACAGCTTTCCTCAACCATGATTAATTGTAAGCATAGCGTAAGTGAATGACTGTAATGTGCAAGCAGTCACACATTCTGCTGGATGCGTTTATCATTAGCTGAAATTTAGCCATTCTAATGTTACGATGGCACAGTGATTACATCACACCTGGTACAAATAACCTAAGTAGAATTGTGACGTCATTGTGATCCACTTTCATTGCAGGAAGACTAACAATGAACCTAAGTAATTAGAAAAATATGCTTCTGGGCTAAGAGGTCATGGGGCTCCTTAATTGCTCTCCCAGATGGTTTGCTTGCAGCTACGGCAAGCATCATCAGTGGTGATGTATAACTCTCCTAGGTACTTAGTCATTACTGAATTGCTGGCAGAAGGAGCAGGTTTATATGTACTGGTAGGTACCTCCCTCCTGTAACCTGTTTGGTCCACCTGTTTCCTGTGATCTCCAATGATTGGTCCACGGGGTTTGGCTGTGGGTCTGTTTAGTAGAGCAGGGTACCATGTCTTATGAAGTTTGAGAGCTTCTTCTTTCTTCTTAAAGTTGTCTTTATGCTTATAAATTTTGATTGCTTCACGGTATAGGCGTGCGTGGTAATGAGATGTTGTAGCGAGGATATCTGTTTCATCATAGTGGATGATGTGTTCACCGGGTGCTTCTAAGGCATGTTGGGCAACTGCTGACTTCTCCAGCTGTCCCAGTTGGCAATGTTTACGGTGTTCTTTTAACCTGGTATTGATACTGCATTGGGTGGTGCCCATGTAGACTGACCTACAAGAGCAAGGTATTCGGTACTAAATAGGAGGGCGGTTCCTACCAGCACATATAAACCCGCTCCTTCTGCCAGCAACTCAGTAGTGACTAAGAGATCTAGGAGAGTTATACATCGCCACTTATGATGCTTGCTGTAGCTGCAAGCGAAACATCTGGGAGAGCAATTAAGGAGCCCAGTGGACCACGGCCTCTTAGCACGGAAGCATATTCTTCTAATTATGACTCCAGCCATGAAAGCCTTAGTTTATTTAATGAACCTAAGCATAATCATCCTTCTTGCAATTAAAGCTGAAACAGCTAATGTTAACAAATAACCAATCAGCATGCAGTGTTGAAGTCTTTTAACAGCCAAAGAAATTCCTATAAAAGCTCCCCTATTATTATTGCTTTATTAATTTCAATATTTTTGTATGTGCGAATCTTCATCACCTAGTTATAAAGGTGATCAATAAAAAGAATGCAACAAATATGATAAGTATGCGAGTAAAAGAAATCAGCTTCATTATTTCATTTGGTAGGTGGCAAGTTTCTTACTACTAGTGCATAAAGGAAATCCATAATTGGATTCGCAGAGGAAATGGAGGTTTTCAATTGCAAGTTAGGCAAATTGCTTATGTTTTTAATTAGCTCAACTTCTGATTTTATATGTGTAGTTTAAATCTGTATCTCTGTTAGCTTTATTAAATGCGAACATGCTTAATATAAGTTTTATTAGACACATTTTAAAAGCACAACAAAGATTTAAATTGCCAGGAAGGCAGCAGATAGGTGTGTTTGTTTATTCAGCTGACTTGAGGTGATGAAGCTCTTATACAAGAAGTGTTGGACACCTACCACTGCTTGCCAAAAAGGGGAAATGTTTATTTATACTAAACTGCAAGCCGTGGCTTGTTTCTCACTTTCTCATGTGGCATTGGCTCGCAAGCTGTGGATAGTTTTTATTTTTAGCACTCATTGTGTATATTGAGTTTTCCAGATACATGAAATGTTGCTTCTTCGCTCATCATGATTTACTGTGGCAAATTCTCATCTTTGGTTATGGCTATAAAACTCACAAAATAGTAGTCTCTTTGCTGGATTATCAGGTTACGGTTTTTGTGCCAGCTGCAGCTTAGATGGGAATAACTTTATTTGCTTTTGTGCAATCTTCCGTCCTGTTGAT
The DNA here is from genome assembly GCA_030765045.1 of Tenodera sinensis. Taxonomy (NCBI): domain Eukaryota; kingdom Metazoa; phylum Arthropoda; class Insecta; order Mantodea; family Mantidae; genus Tenodera; species Tenodera sinensis. The sequence continues at coordinate 298,599,029 of CM060964.1, read as the reverse complement.
GTGGGCATCTGCAACTGTTGACTGACTCCCCATACTGATTTTTAGCACTCCATTTAATGCTTTCATGGACTTTGTCAGTTGTTTTTTCATGTACACATGACCTTCCTGCACGTCCTTTCCCTTGATGACAGGTATATCCTCTGTTGCAAAATCATTAGTACCATCTTCAGATTGACAGTGTGCAAGGTGCAGGATGTCCAAATTGCCATGTAAATGCACAGCAAACCACAATAACACTGTCTATTCATGCAAATTCAAGCACACAGCAGCTGCAGTCGATTGATAAAGCAGCCTTTTTCTTCAGAAATAATGCACACGTTTCTCACTATGACAAATGAAAATCAGATGTACAGCACAAACTTCAAACTTCCCTCCTTCAAATGGTAATATGACAATTTACTTAAGTATTGGTGAAAATACATCCTTATGAAATCATCCAATATTTGTAGACATCCCATATATTTCTACACCTAACGGGTTTCATGAAGAGAATGAAATATAATTTTATGTTTAATATGATTTCAATGACGTATTGAACTGTAATATCCCTTTTTTATACGTCCAGCATGCCAGATAGCTCAATTTGGTTTGTAAGCAATAAAACTGTGCCTTCTCAAGCTCTCTTGCAGACAGCTGCCTGCTATTTTGCCATGATCTTGCGAGAATCAAATATGACTTGAGAGCAGACAAAATAATCAAAATGTAAGAGAAATATTGACTGTAAAAATCATTTATGAGGCACAGAATTGCAAAAAAAACTATATTCAGGTAAAATTAACATTGCATACATATGTATTATTGGTACAGAACATAAAATGTTGATGTAAAGTAGTGAAAAATGTTAATTCAAGGAATGCAAAAATCAAGTGTCACTAGTGTTTATGGAATATATTCCTAAGTTTATTGCAAGGTAGTCAAGTTAGAGCATCAACAATGAAATTTGAAGTGCTAAATATGTTTTTAGAAATGTAATATTTTCCAATAAGAAGAGACCAGGACTTCATGTTCTGATTCCTATAAGCTTTGAACTGGAATGCCTAAAATGCTTGGTACTTGAATTTATAGTCTAGCAAGATCTGATTTTTTACACCAATGTAGCTCTGTTCTTGTCTCATAAGATTTATAGTGAGAGTAACATGGTTACCAATTTTGCATGTCTTTATGGCACTATAAATTATGATAGGAAACATAATGCAGAAATTGAAAGCATGTTGTGTGACTTAGGTGATAAAAATTCAAATACATGAAATAAAATTGAAAATAAATAAAATAAATTTAAATAACTAAATTATATTTCTAAAATAATATGTATTGTCTCTTATATAGAAAAATCTGATGTGTTGCTCTCACATGACTTTCTCTATTTTATGAGTTTCCCATTTATCAATCATTAAAGAGAAGTCAGCTTTTTCATTTTCTGAAAAAGTGCATATGGTGGAGGAATTGCATTTATGTTGTTTGCTCCTCATTTATGTCAACTTTATTACACATCTTCAACTGTACAAATCCTATGATTGGTAGAGAAAACATGAAAAAATATTTTGAGATAGAAAACTTGTAGTGATTCTAGGAGCTAGAATATCATTCTTAGAAGCCTCTTCCTCTCTTTTCTGTCTTTTGTGTATCAGCTATTCGTTCAGAAAAGTACACTAGAAACAAAGCTTTTTGCATGTTGGTTTTTCAGGAAAGATGTTTTACAAATACTCCCTCAGGGTGCACTGCTAGACATCAATTTCTGTACACCTAGGCTTGCATTTGCCACTCCAGTCTGTTCCCATCCTAAGTAAGTAGATGTTTGTATCAGTTTTCTGTAATTTTACTGGTAATGGGTTGCAATAGTCTTTCTCTTTCATGTACAGTATTTAATAATTAGTGTAAATAAACTGGACTTAAGTTTAATACTGAGACATATTTGACATATTTTATAAAGGAAAATTCAATTGTGTGTTTGGTCTGCTAACACGGTTATTTTTTAATGATATTAGACATAACCAGCATTGCTTAAGTATGATTATTACAGCATATTTCAGAAGCATGGATGGCTGGGTAATTTAAAATGTAAGTAATACTCCTTTAAACTCCTTTGTCAGAAGATTTTTGCTTACAATCAAGTGTGATAATACCTGGATAGTATAGTGAATCAGATTTACTGACACTAAAAATGGGACATGTTTTGAGAGCTCATTTGCTCTCATTCTCAACCTGATGCTGACAGCTGGAACATGGTCGCTCATTTGCTCTCAAAACATGTCCAATTTTTAATAAGTGATGTAGTGTCAGTAAATCTGATTCACTTTACTGTCCAGATAACGCTCTTTTGTTTAATCTGAATAAAAACATATTCATAGTCAGTAACTTATTTGCTGAATAAAAGTCATTTGAAATTATGTTCATGTTTTAAGTTAACTCTGACATTTATAGTATTCATGATCATCTCTAAAATTCTTCTTTGTTAGTTGGAGTTGTCATTTCTTGGTAAGTGACATTGCAAGGTTGTTATCATCATGTTGGGTTATTTCCTATTTTCATGCACTGTATTGGTATCTATTGTAGACTTGCTTTTAATGTTAACTTTTGCTTCTAGTTAAGGGAATCAGACATAAAATTTTATGGCATATTTTGTGCAATATAAAGAAGCTTAACATGGAAGTATTGCAGTATTTAACATATATTTTAGCTATTTGCCATATTTTTGTAAAATAAACAATAACCTTTCAAATCACTGGAAAGGAATATTATCACATGTTAGAAGTAATCATAAACAGTGAGACTTTTAACAAAAATTGAAATCATGAATGGACTGGTGAAAACTTAGTTTCACTCACTAAGTTTCCACTCAGAACATGTTTTGAAGATGTTTATCTCCACCACCAGCTGTACGTCCATTGTCAGTGGACAGACACTTAGAATGTCTTCGAAACATGCTCTAAGTAAAATTAAAGTGTCGCCTGTCCTTTTAAGAAAAAAGAGGAACAAGGAACAGAGGCTACCGACAAGAATGTGATAGAGCATTGATGAGATTTACAGAGCATTCTGGAAAATAGTATAAAGATTTGGAAAATTGAATCAGACTTGAAAAGCAGGGAGGGAAAGCCCTTGTTTTCATTTATTTATACTAATTGTATAAAAACTAATCTACCAGGGCATTAAATGGGATAATGCCTAAAAGTGGTCATAATGAGCAAAGTTCAATTATTGCTGGTATACAATGCCACATCTGGGACTTGAAAACCATGGATCTTTTAGAGCAACCCTTTTTAACTTGTCAGGAAAGGTTTAGTAGTAAAATGCATATTGACACAGAATTCTCACATTGGAAGGAGTGAAAACTCCCGAAATTTAGTTGAAGCCTCAAGAGAAGGCAAAATGGTAATGGATTATGGGCAGCAGAGATAATAGCCAAGGAACAGGAACTAAATTGAAATGAAGTATCATTGACATTGAGGAACTGGAAATATTCAGTAGCTTAACAGATAAATGCACTCTAAGATATTACAGATACTTTTAAAAGTTGGGATAGAGAACAGTGTAAAAGTTTTAGATGTGATTGCACATGTACAAATTTCACCAAATTAAGTGTATATCTCAGAACTAGTTCTGAGCAATTTCTTTCTCTCCATCAGCTGACTGCATTTGGATGGCTTGCCCCTACTGTTCAGGGCTTGTCACTGTCCCTCTGTCACTGGTTCTATGAATTTTGTAATGAGATTTTGGTCCATTTGGATCTTGGGGTTAGCTAACCATTGTAAATATTTCCATTAAAATAATTTTACACATGCTTGATTGTTGTCACAAGTTAACAGTTTCATGCTCTTTTGTCCAGAAATGTACCATAGCTGGAGATTTTTCCTCTTCCTTAAATGCCAGATTTATTAAGAGGGGGACATTTTCTTTTTGGTTAATTTTTACTAGATATTTTATATTGAATTTATTTTCAGGGATGAGTGTTGCTTGCTTGCTTTGAAAATATCTGAAATTCTCTGTGTGCCCATGGATAGAATGTGACTTTTTTTAATACTGGATTTTCTTTTGGTGATTGTAGAGTTGTTTTCTCTTATCAATTTTTGTTGCTGGAATTTTTTGATCAATGTATCCATCAATTCTACTTTTAAGCCACTTTTCTTAGCTATTTTTAGGATTTCCTGTTGTTCTAATTTGTGTTCACTTTTAGTGAGAAGAATATTTGCCAATCTGTTGGTCAAACTGTTGAGAACAGCAACTTTAGGTGTTGGGCTGTAACAGTTTATTTGTTAGGTAGTCTGTGTAAGTGTTCTATATTCTCCAAACGCTGAATAATGGTTATTCTACAGCTTTAGGTTCAGATGGTGGGGCTCGTCAGATTCTGTTTCCACAGTGAATTTTATATTATATCTTAGAAATTCAATAATTTCAGCCAATCTTATAAATGTTGCCTCTTAGCTATTGTGAATACCATCATCTACATATCTAGCCCAGATTTTTAAACATGCATGAGAAAGCATCAATTACTCTTGTCTTAAGTGTACTCCTAAATAAATCAGCCATGAAAGGATAACAATGGATTTCCAATGGATACACGTGTATTTTGTTTGAAGTATTCTCCACCAAAACTGAAAAATGTTTACTCAGTGCACAATTTGGTTAAGGTAAGGAGCCTTTATCTTAATTCCATCCCTGTAAGTGGAGGTTAACCATTGTTTTAAAAGTTGCTAAAATTCTTATCTTTAGACAGGCTAGGTGAAAGTGAAACAACATCGAAGGAAACTAATGAATTGTCTTCTTTAAGTTGCACATTCTCCTTTTTAACTATGAGTAGTTCAAAGGAATTTTTTTTTTTATTATTTATTTATTAAGATCGATCAGCAATAATGCTTTTACAGATCTGTGAGAATAACATATAAAATAAAGAACATTTTAAAGTTGTTGAGGTTGGCTACATCAATGTAGCTCCTCGAACATAATTATAGTTTCTCACAAAGGAGGAAGTAACATAATAGATCACAGATACAAGGCAAATGTGCAGGAGAACATTAGAGCAGGATATCTTGAGGCAAGCGTTTAGGAAGGCGTGTTGGCTGGCGTGTTCTGACGCCAAGATGGTATTTTACAGCTCCAGAAACATCTTGTAGGCGTATGAAAAAATGGCGTGCTGTTTGGTGTATGAACTGTGATATGGGGAGAAGGCCTAGTTCTTGATGTAGCTGTTGGTTGCGCACGAACCAGGGAGCGTTAGTAGCGAGCCGTATGACCTTGTTTTGAATTACCTGTAACCGATGTAGGTGTGATTTACAAGCACCACCCCAGATAGGAGCAGCATAAGTGAGAGTAGGGCGAATAAGGGAACGATAGAGTAATAGACTGGAATCAAGTCCAAGAGAACTGCGTCTATTGAGTAGTGGATAAAGTTGAGAAAGCCGGGCTGAAGCAAGGTTAACAGTACGATTGATATGCGGATGTCAGGTAAGGCTAGTGTCAAATAATACCCCAAGATACTTCACAAGAACATTAGAAGGTAACCAGGGAATACAGGTGTTATGTATATACAAGGGGGGGGGGGGGGGGGGGGTTGTGTGAATAATACGAAGAGAGAAAATTTTTGCTTCTGTCTTAGGGTTCAAAAAAAGGCGCCAGGTGGAACACCACTGTATAAGATAGTTCAAGGATTCTTGTAAGGTAGCAATAGCAATATGAAGGTCATGATTGGAGTAATAAAGAACTATGTCGTCAGCATATAAAGCCACTTCAGTATGTTCGAAGATTGGAAGATCCGAAGTAAAAACGTTAAATAGAAGTGGAGCTAAGATGGAGCCCTGAGGGACACCAGGCTGAATGGATTTTATGCGGACCATAAACTTTCGATTTGAAAGATAGCTAGAAACAATATTTAGCAAGTATTGTGGAAGACCTATACGAAACAGTTTCAGTATAAGTCCATCATGCCAAACTTTATCGAAAGCCTGAGCGATATCCAAAAACACAGACGGTGTGTATTGTCGATTTTCAAAGCCATTAACAATAGCTTGAGTGAATCAAAGCAGTTGGTGGGTAACATAGTGATGTGGTCTAAAGCCAAATTGAAATGGAGGGATAACATTATTACTAAAGATAAATTTAGATAAACAACGATGAAGAACCTTCTCAAAAAGCTTTGAAAGAGTTGATAGTAAACTAATTGGACGGTAACTTGATGGTAAATGCTGAGACTTATTGGGTTTATGAAAGACAATAATTTGAGCAAGTTTCCAAGAGGTGGGAAAATGGCCAAGGCGTAATGCAGAGTTCATAATAGAAGAAAGGTAAACTCGGGCCTTTTTTGTGAGTTTCTTTAATACAATGTTTGGTACCAAATTGTGTCCGGGAGATTTTTTATTCTGAAAGCGAGAAATAAAAAACGATAACTCTCCAGGAGTGGTAAAAGATGGTCGAATAGGAACAGTGCATTGTGATTGGAATGCATCAAGTTCTTTCCGAAGAGATTGTGAAATAAGAACATCAAAATTAGGATGAGAAGTAAATGTTTGTTCGAAATGAGAGGCCAGAATATCACATTTATCAGAAGTAGACGTTACAACTGTATTATTATAATGGAGACTAGGAACAACAGTAGGTCTCCGAAGAATACGTTTAGTCGTGTGCCATAACATGTGGTCATCTGATGAAATGCTGGCTAACTGTTGTTGAAAGGTTTGAAACCGATGCTGCTCTAGTTCAAGTTTTACATGACGTATAAGCTCATTTAATCTTCGGCGCAACCAAGGTCGACTTTCCCGTTGCCAGCAACGTCGAATATAATTCTCCTTTTGGATGAGAACAGAAATAAAGAGGGATAGATGGTAAGTAAACGGATGGTTAGAAGAAACCGTGGACTGGCGAACACAGGAGCAAATGGTGTCCGTGAAATGGTGAACTGCTGCATCTAGATCTTCTTTAGTAACGATGTGATATGAAGTTGTTAGAGCCGAATCCAGCCATTCTTGAAAAACATTCCACTGTACGAAGTCATTAATAAGTCTTGGTGGTGGAGGAATGAAATTGAGAGCATGGGAGAAAGTAGCCACGACTGGACAGTGGTCAGAATCTAGTACAGCTAAAGAGGTCATAAAAATTGGCAAATTCAAGATTCCAGAAATACCAATGTCAAGAATATCTGGAGATACTCTAGTATTATTTGAATAATAAGTGGGGTCAGGAGGAGCCAGAATATTGCAAAGAGAATTGCTGAGAAGAATAGGTATCTCAGCCTCACCGATATGTGTCCTGTGTAACGATCCAGCAGAAATGAATGAAGAACACTTGAAGACCTGTGAAGCATTAAGATCAGAAGAAACTACAGTTCAAAAGTATTGGAAAGCACGAATGCTAATGGCTTCATTGCCAGATGCAAGGCACTAGAAAACAACAACAACAACAGAATTGCTGAGAAAGTGTTGAAGACGACAGCCATTGGGGTTAGTAGTTCTACAGCCCCATAACATGTGTTTACTGTTCAGAACACCTAATAAAAGAGTGTGACCATGATTGGGAAAAAGTAACGAAAGAAAAGTGGTGTTTAGTTGATAGGGGGTTTATAGGCACTGATGAGGACAAGATCATTACCATCAGGAGAATGAATTTTGATACCAACAACTTCCAGGGCTGGTGAATCAGGGAGAAATATGGCACTATGTTTGATACAACATCGCACAGCAATTGCAACATCCCCTGAGGCCATTAAAGATACTCTATCTTGCCTATAAACATGATAACCAGGAAGAGTAAATCTTTCACTGGGAAGAAAGTGTGTTTCCGTGATGCAGGCGATATCAATGTTATGAAGTGTGAGGAAAGATATAAAAGAAGCATGTTTACATTGGAGGCCATTAGCGTTCCAGTTGTGGAGAGAGATACTATTAAGAGAACAATGATTAGGGAGCACCATTGTTACTAAAACTTGTTATGTATGTATGAAAAAGGTTAAACTGTGGTAAATGGGGTAAAAGAAAAGGACGAAGGATAGCAAAGAGTTGTGTTATCAGATCAGTAAACCAGGTCCAAGAAGACGTATTACCTATACTCTCCGTAGTAGGTACAGAGGCATTAGAACTTGATGTAGTAGAACGCAGAACATCAGCAAAAGATAGACTTGTAATAGAAGGAGTTGAAGTCTGATCAGGATGCAATGATGTTTGCTGGTGCTGGTGCTGCTGCTGCTGCCGCCGCCGCTGCTGCTGGTGGCGGTGGTGGCGGTCCTCCTCCTGCTCCTCCTCCTTCTCCGATATTCAAATTTTGGAAACTGTTGAAATTTATTGCTTAGCCATTTTGCCAGTTTATGGCTTGAAGCTCCAGTACACAAAATGGTTGGTATCATTTCTTTTCCAGGCTTGTGGATGTTTGATAAATCATAGATTTTAAGAGTTGTGGAGTTATCTTACTTTGAATATTTTTTTTTGTCTTGGTCACACAAAATGTGTTGAACACTACTAGGCTTTCATTTGTGTTCTGTTGAGTTTATTTCAAATCAAAACCAAATCCCCTTATTCTTCATTTGAACTTTATTCAACTTTTGGTTTTGTCATGACATAATGTACTTATACATTATGTATTAGAATCACCTTTTGGTAATACATTCAAATGTTATATAGAATCAATTTAACAAAATGGCAGTTAATATGCTAGGATTGTTTAGTATATAAAAACAACATTACAATTTTATTGCAGTTAAATGTTATTTAGGTTGAGCTCGTTGCTTTGAGAGTAAGCCGTATTAATTGTTCACTTCAGGAATACAGCTTACTGAGAATTGTCTTCTGATACATCATTTTTGGACTAATGTTTATGTTTCATTAAAATATTTATTTCTTCTTTAAAATTGTATGTGTTAATAACCGCTAGTCTTCCACTTTGTTTTATAAATTTATTGCTTGATAATCAAAGGATTTTAAGTCTTTTGAGGTTCTTCGAGTAGAGAGATGGACGTGCTTTGTTGTTCTTGTGAAATAAGCATTATATTCACTATTTATTTTAAAATAACTTATGTTGTGTGTAAAGTACACATTTCTAAGGGATACAAGCACGTTAGAGGTAGAATGTTTAATTTTAAAAAATGTGGTTGACTGAAAGTGTAGTTGATACATTAAGTATAATTTGTATTATACAGTGTATTCGTATTATATTTGCAGTTTAAATATTTTTTGTAGATTATTGTTGGTAGAACCCCAGAAAGGTATGGCGTAGCTGAGAATTGACTTCACATAGCTGTGATAATTTTTGGAGCAGTAATGGTGTGAGTGGGTGCATGATTTTTTTTTCCCCTATTAAATTTATTAACAGCATGTCCCATTCTATGTAGAATACTACATGCTGGAAATATATATATTACACAATAATACATAATAATTACATACAGTGTTTACAAATTCACAAAAGTCTTTCAAATAATTTTCCACTAGTTCATGCTTTGGTGGTGGCCAGGTTCTTACTTTGTTTGTTACTCTGTTTATGAGTTCTATTCTTTCTCGAAGTTTTTACACTAGTAATAAGTGGTTTGTTGTTTCTTCACCTTGATTGCACTGGCATGTGTCTTTTATTATTTTGAACCATTTGTAGTAGCTTTTCAGTTTACCATGCCCAGTTATCATAGTAGTTAAGTTCTGTGAAATTGGTATGGTTCTCTTAAGTCATTTTATGACATCCAGGGACTAGAGTTAAGTTCCCTTTGCTTTGTATGAAGTCTCCTGTTCTTTTTGCCATTTGAAGATATGTTGGTCTCTGATTTCTTTTCGTAGTATTGCTATAGGTATTTTTTGGTAAGCTAGTTCAACTGCTAATTCGATTGCTTCTTTTGCCAGTCTGTCTGCTTTCTCATTTCATCAAATACCAGCATGCCCTTTTACCCATTCCATGTGTATTTTCACCTGTCTAGCTCAAGCAGTCTTATTTGACTCCTGATTTGCTCTCTCAGGAAACTATGATTTTGTGGGTTCTTCAGCAAGTCCATTGTTATTCTGCTGTCTAAGTAGACAGCAACTGTTTTGCATTTTACATCTGTGATTTGATTAATTTGTTCTAATGCCTTTAATATTGCTATCTGTTCTGCCAGATTGTTTGATGATCTACCTTGGAGCTTCAACTTCAGTCATTGTGCAATTTCTCCTTCTCTGGTGATAAGTATGCCAGAACCAACTCCTTGGTGTGCGTGTAGCAGCAGCAGCCAGATGGAGACTGAAAGATCCGTGATTCAAATTCCACTGTCATTTAATTTTTCAGACTCATTCTACGCCTTTCCAACCTTGTCCTACTCACGGCTAGTGTGGAAGAACAATTTCCATTATTCCTTATAATTGGTTAAAACTGTGAAGCCTAGGACTTAAGTACTTGCAGCATAGTAAGTCACCATTGGGCAGTTACCCAAATTTGACCTGGCTGTTAGCCCAAGAAACTATTGTCTATTGCCAAACTGTATAGGACACTTTCATTTGATGCCTCATGTGTAATGGCCGGGGTGTTAACAATCAAAATTGTAATAGATGAGAAGATGTAGCTCTATATAATTAAGCGCAGATTAATAAACAAATTTGAGTGTGAATTATCACTTCCAGTTAACCATTGGCCTCACCCAGACAGAAAGTGAAGATAGGTGATGCACATGATCTAACATAATCTGCAATAGAAATGTTCACTGATAGAAGCAGAATCCACGGCAAGGTAGGAGCAAGAATAACTGTATATGAGAAGAAGAGGTTGATAGGCACATATACAAACAGTGTGATCAGTGCTCAAATAATCAAGTTTAGCAGTTGCACATCTTCAAATCTATGGAGTAAATACAATCTTCGTTAGACCACAGCACTATGAACATAAATGTTGCCATTTACCACACAGTAAAGTAACATTGGGATCACTTAAAAATAATGGTATACATAATCCATTAATTGCAAACATCCGGGAGAAACATCTGAACTCAGATCAGAAAATTGGAGTTTCTTTCAAATGGGTGAAGGCATATTTAGGAACTGGAGGCAATGAGTTGGCAGAGAAACTTACGGAAGAAGCAGCGAAGAATAACGAACTTGACATCATCTATAACAAAAAGCCTCTTAGGAACGTTAAACAGTGAAGAAAGAAAGGAAAGCATCACCAAATGGCAAAGTCTATGGGAAAATATGAAAAAAGGTGCTCAGAGTAAATTGCTCTTCCCTCAAATGGAACAAAGATTAAGACTAGAGATTCCGGTTACTCTGGAATGTACAGCATTTGTTATTGACCGGGTAAAACAAAATCTTACCTTCACAGATTCCTAATTTTAGACAATTTTATATGCCCATGCAATGAAAGAACAAATGACAGAGCACTTAATTTATGATTTAAAATTCTAGAAAATCAAAGGCAAGATTTAAAACTTAAATATTTTGTAACAGAGGACAGTGGCCAGTTTCAATAATGAGCTTGTAATAAAATATATAAAAGGGTTTTCAAAATATTTACACACCATTGACTATGAAATACTAAAGTAGAAACATTTCTATAAATTGTAGTGTATAATAAATATGTAATGAAATATCCATGTTGTAGAAAAGATACCACAGATACTCAAATATACATTTCTTATATGTATATTTTAAGTGTAAAGGTGTTTATTAACAAATAAATGACTTACCGATAATGAGAAATTAATGTAGCAGACTTCTATAAATATGTAAATTTAGTTGTCATTTCCAAGTAATAGGTACATAAGTATTATAAAACTTCTGTAGTATAAAATGGCAACACAAACATGTAGTTATTATTTATTTATGCCAATAAACTTGCATATTGTTGCAATTCTACCTCTCAAACATTGCCTACAATAAGTTTGTTGGCATAAATAAATAATTACCATCTGAAGGTTATTTAATCCCAGGGTATAAAGTACTTATGATAGTAAGTTGCCATTGGGGTACTTGTCTCTAATGTGAGACTGCCTTTGTGGTTTACTGGGAGAAATACGAATTAGAAAATTTGATGTTCTGGCAGGTTGTCACAGTAGCTCAATGGTTAGAGCACCCACCTGGTAAGCAGAGGGTCTGTGGTTCAGATCCCAGCTGTGGCATTGAGTTTTTAAGTTCCAATTCTACCTCACAAACATGTAGTATTACATGGTAATGGAGCATGTTGTTAATAAATAAAAATTTTAAAAAAAATGCATGAAAACATACACAGATATCCATTATGTTTATTCATGCACATTAATTGTATCCAGGTTATACTATTTGTGTTTTGAAATGATTTCAAATAAAGCATTAATGCTCAATTACATATAGGATGCAGAAACGGCATTCAAATATTAAGCCTTTTAATCAGCACAACTCAAGAAAGGGGTTGACAGTTGCCAACCATGTGGCGGAAAGCTTTAAATGAATGGGAGGGGATGTATACATCATGGTGGTTGTTACAGCAATGAGTAGAAGGGCCAATGAGAACTAAGGCATTTGCGTAGCAATGTTAGACACAAAAACCTTGTCAATATTGTGACATGTGATTAGCATCTGGCTGGCGAGCGAGCATCTGTCGCAGTAACATGAACTGCACATCTTATCTTCTGCTATTGCTGGAGTATAAATAATGCTTTTCTTTAGACCTGCCTTACTGTATTCTTTCATGAGTTCAGAGATTGCCTGTGTATTGATAAATTCAGTTGCATCATCCTATTTGTATGGTTATTTGCCTTGTGCTTGCTTGTGTTTGAGTCTGTATCTGTGCATGTGTTGTATTTGTAATTGTGTTAACTGTTTTATTGAATACTTAACTATGTCCAAAAATAGTGATAAATATAGCACAGTCAAACGAAAACTAAGCCTACTCAGGAGCCAAATAAAACTATATTTGATAAAGGACTCTCCACTTGGTTGTGATAAAGTGAAATGTCAATCCCTTTCTTTATTGGTACCAGCTTCAATAGTGTGCTCTTGTGATGGAAAGAAAAAAGAGTTGCAAGCTCTCAAGTATATGTAAAGGTAACATACAAAGGAAGTGCACAACCTCAAATGCTCAGAGCTGCTTGAAGGTGTGCTTGTAATATGGTCGTTCATCCGAAGAACGGTGGTGTGAGTCATTCCCATGCAAAAATTTGCTGTTTGCTAGTTCCATTCAACGGTGGCATGTCGTACCTGCACTAACAAGTACCTACTCTAGCTGAGTGACGAGCATAGCTGCAGTAGGAGGACATCTTTTGTAGCATTTGGTTGTGGTTTAGAGTGTAAACCATGTACATTGGTACTATGAGGCAAATTAATCCCTTGAGTGTTGTTAAACTGTTAGGGGCGAAGTTGAGACGTGCTAATATGGAATGTAATTGGAGTTGAGGATATGGAGGTTGTGAATAAGTTATATGGTGCAATAATACATAAATACAATGGGAATGATAATGATGCATATTTAAGGGCATTCAACTAGGTCATTAGCACACTTATAAAACAAAGACTGATGTAAATAAAGAAGCTCCTTATACAGAACTATTCATGGCAATAGCCAGGGGTAAAAGATAAATACCAAATAACGATCCTAACAAAGGTCTCAAACGTAAATCAGTGTGCAGAACTAACCATGGCAAAAGCCAGAAATAAAGATGAAGTTGCAAAAAAGGACTTTAATTATATTAAATTATGATCTCGATATCTATAATGCCAAGTCCGTATTGGGAAGTTCACCTTTGATGAAAATTTAAAAACTCTTTTGACCACTTGGTTATCATTTGCCAGGACCTCTGCTAGATGGACCGGTAGTTTAAGAAAGCCCCAAAGGTATGCCAGGGAAAAGCACTTCAGCAACACAATGAACCAACAAAAGTTTGCCACACAGGAGACAAAGAGGAGCAGGGTCTCCTTTAAAAAAGGTAACTGTGCATAAAGTTGCAGTGACCAATATGCGACCTAGCCAAGATCATCTCTTCACGACGAGATGAGAGGGGTTACCCAGCTTATCAGAATTTCCTTCACTGCTCTAAGCTTTTTTTCCGTGGAGAGCTATTTCTTTGTGCCAGAATGACGCACCACTCTCCACACAGGTCTAGTCTTTCAAAGTAACACAGGATATTGTAATACTGGGTTCTGTGGTTGCTGCCTTTGCGGCCAAATCCACCATTTCATGTCCTGGCAAGCTAATGTGACCAGAAATCTATGCACACCATGTTAATGTTAGAAGCTTGTAAAACATGGAGGTCAGCCTGGATGCGCTGTACAATAAGATGTTAGTTATACATTTCCCAAAGGTTTGAAGTGCACTAAGAGAATTGTACAAAAAGAGGCTATCACCCAATTTTCGATGGCGCACATATAAAATAGCTTGGTATACATAATACCATTCTGCACAATAAATGAAAGTGCTACTATGAAGACTAAAAGTATGCAGTTCAATAAACATAGGCACATTCAACACCGTTGGTTCTCTTAGACCCATTGGTCTGCAGATTGAACTTTGGTCAGTATAACCTGACAAAACTTCTAAAAAACATGCAAATACTAGGGTAGTTATAGACTTCCTTAACACTACCATCCCAAGATAGAATAGGACGTCATGTAACCAAGGGGGTTAGTGCCTTTCCCCCTTTGGAAACGTGCTAGGTATTTCAACACATTAAGACATTCCCAGAAACAAAACCACTCCCTTCCCCCCAGCCCTGGACTAAGGGAGTTCTTTTTATAACATCGTCCAGCATGGTGTTAAAAAAAATAGTGAATGTTAGGTATATAGGTATACGGCTCACAACTGGGCTAGTTAGAAAAGCTGTGATTGCCATACAATGCGATTATGGACTGTCTAATCTTCTCAGCATAGATGGTTGTGCTGAAGAATAATTGATATATCCATAATCTAATTTGGATTGGATCAGCGTGGGATACAGTCGCAGTGAAACTCTCTGATCCGCTCCCCACGATTTGACATTTAATATCTGCAAGGTATTCAGAGAACCGCCATGTGCTTTCAGTTGCATTATATGTAATGACCAGTTTGTGTCGCAGGTCAATCCGAGGAAACGCATCTCATCTGTGAATGGAAGTAACTTTGGATCGATTTGGAGCAAAGGTGGGAATCATCAGAAGTTAATGCAGATTGACTTCTGAGTTGAAAAACCAAAGACTTTTTTGAGCTCCATTCTTGAAGATTGTGTAAATATTGCTGCAGATGTCGTTCCAAAAATGGCATGCATTTAGATTTACAATGGACAACAAAATCATTTATGAACAGGCATGGCAAAACTCCTGTAAGAACACATTTCCATATCAAATTAATTGCCGTAGCAAGTAGTGTAACACTTAGTACCAATCCCTGAGTACCGTTCTCCTAAACAAAAAAAGGTTAAAAAGGAACCAAGCCGACCCTTACTCAGAAAACATGGTCCTTCATGAACTCTTGAATGAACAATGGGTAGCATCCACATATATTCCAGGATTATGGGAAATGCAGTATCCCTGCATGCCAACGCGTATCATAAGCCATCTTAAAATCGAAATATATGCCAAAGGTTTGACAGTTCCTGAACCTGTTCATGATCCGTGTCAATGTCAACACAAAATGTTCCACAGTTGAACGGCATCATTGAAAAGTACGTTGGGTGTTTGTCAGTAGATTGTGAGTTTCCAGCCACCGCACCAACTGTCCATTGATCATGCATGTGTCCCATCACCTTGCAAACGCAACTGGTGAGGGAAATAGGGCAGTAACTGGAAAAAAGTTAAGTCCTTTCCAGTCTTAAAAAGGGTACGATGGTGGCCTCCCACCATTGGTGGTGTTAACCCAAACACGATTATAGACCTTGAACAGGAATGGCTTTCCTTCAGGGAGAGCTGTTGCAACATTTGTAGCAGCATACCACCTGCTTCTAATGCTGATAATTGCAAAGATGAAAAGTAATGTATAATTTTGCCATAGTAAAGAGGTTACTGTAATCTTCAAAGTGTCTAGAATGAAATGTGAAACCCTGAGATTCCACCTGAATCTTAATTAGGAGGAACCCAGGTACGTAGTTATCTGAGCTAGATGGTTGACTGGAACACTGCCATAGGTGTTGACCACATCATATGAGTCAACAACAGCTCCTGCAGCTGTTTTAAGCATGACAATTGGCATGTGAGTCAATTTTTCAGCCACACACTTTAACTTTTCCCATACAACCGAGGAAGGTATATGTTGGTTAAATGAAACCACAAACTTGTTCCATGATAGCTGTAGTATTCTTAATTGCGTGCCTAGACTTGGCACACATTCTTTTGTATTGGGCCAAGTTAACTAGTGTGATGCTAGAACATCCTAAGAGCACACATTCAAGCACGAGTGGCATTCTGGCATTCATCTGTCCACCAAGGGACAGGAAATTTATGGGGTTGGGCAGTTGACCAAAGAATAGATTGCTCAGCAGCAGAAAGAATCATTTCTTTGAGGTGTTGAGCTGAAACATTCACAGAATAGTGCTTGTAATTAAGCTTTTCACTGCTAACATGGTTAGTTGAGCGCACTCCCCCTTGCTGTGTTAATTTCTTAAATATTCAACATTTTAAAAGCATCCAGAAATTCACACAAAACTATTGTAAAGTAAATAGAAACTCACTAGAAATCACTATAGTGCTGTAGATGCTCCAAATTTTCCAATTTCTCACTTTGAAAATATTACAACTCTTATGTGCAACCCACACAACACAGGTTTGTCCATAAGAGGGCCATCAGTGCCAGTAGTTTTTACTATTCTTGTTTATATAGCTATAAGGCACTGTTTTTCCACTTGGACAACAAAATTATAATGTATAACTTCTAATGCAGGTTGTTTGAAACTTAGGGTTGTACAAATAATTAAAATATGAGTTATTTCAGAACCTATATTTTTGCATGTTTTTCAAAACATAATTTTTCACGATTCATCTAAAAAAAATTGCAGTATAACAGGGGTGTATATATAACGCAATGCTGCATTTGGCATTGCGTTACTCAAGATTGTCCAAATAGTAAAAATTTAGTTATTTCCTGACTTATATTTTTGCATGTTTTTCAAAATATCATTTTCACTATTCACTGCAGAAATGTTGAAGTATGTGACTTTTCAAAACAAGGGTGTATATATAATGCAGTGCTGCATTTGGCGATATGCTCCACAAAGTGACTAGGGAAAATGGCTAGAAAAATTCAAACACACTGCAGTTGTCCCTTGTATCCATAGAAACCCCTGACTGGTTTCTGTTGAAATTATGAACTTCAGGAGTAAAATTCCTGCTGCTTCTCTGGAGCAAACCAGAATATGTGGGAGCTTGCTTACCTGGCTCTGTTGATGCTTCCTATTGTTCATTTTTATCATAATCTGATTCGTCATTGTTATTAGGAATGTAAATACCACTAACACTATCTCTAGATTCTGATTAACCTGAAAAATCTGACGGTAGAGACACGAAAACTTCTAATAATTTATCATCACAAGTGACACATCGCGCTCCTTTTGAAACCATTGCTCACTGCTTTTGGAATATCCTGATTACACTACTTGAATCACGTGATTAGCAGCGTGCAGAAGAGAATGACGAAAATCTGTTGCACTGTCTTGAGTTATTTTTCTTCAGATGGCACAATTGTGCAAGGAAATGGCTGAAGTAGTTCTTCTTACTCCTAATAAATGTACCAGCATGCCTGCGTAGCTCAAATGCTTTTGTGCATGAAGTTCTGCAGCTTTTATTTGTTCAAAGTTCTAATCCAGATAACTTGACTGTAACACAGTTGAAATTTTTTCTGAGATTGAGTTATCTGGACCATAGCAATGAAAACGTTAAACACAGCTAACTGGGAATTGGCATGATGTAAGTACCATCTAGACATACGTGTGGAATATATATCTTGTAATAAGAAAGTAATAGGACATGGAAAGTGGTCACTAGATTGTAAACCAGAGATGACAGACCACTGTAAGGAAACTGCTAACTGTGGTGAACAAAACTGTAAATCAAGGTGTGAAAAGCTATTTAAGGAGTCACAGAAATGTAGGCACTCTGATGTTCAGGAGAGCTAGATTACGCTTGTCTATGAAATCAGCGATTAGTTTGTTCTCCCACAAGCCCAAGTTGAATTTCAAAGTGGGTGATGAGCACTGATGTCTCCCACTTACAGAAAATGTGTTGATAACTGGGAAACGATCTTCTAAGTCAGTGAGTGAGAGGTCATCAGATGAAGGCAAATAAATAGTGCAAATGGTCAATTGGATGGATGGCAGTTCAATCCTTACGTTGACTGACTGGATGTCAGACTAAGGATACAGCTTCCACAAATATATCATCTCTGATAAGCATCATAGTGCCCCCATGCTCAGGGATACCCTCTTCTGGTGTAAGATCACACCGTGCTGGGGAGTACTTTCATCTCCGGAGCAACAGGAACCTTCAATTGCAAGTGATTACAAACCATTTCCACACAAAATGTTCAGGCCCAATGTATTACAAGGTATTGACAACATACGGGAAAATTTCTGAAGACTATTACATTGTGACTTCAACTCCTACAACTCTTACCCTGAGGTGCTACAGGATGGCGCACAAAAAACCGGCCCGGCCTGCTACAACCATATATAAGTACACATATAAAGAGCAAAGGCTTGTATTTACTAAAATGTACAGCTTGATTATTTAGACCTGACCCTGTAAAAACACAGAGGAGGAGAAGGTAGTCTAGGGTGGGGAAGAAAGGCTGGCAGTATTCTCCTTACCTGCATTTGTTACCCGCATTGTGCACACTTGCTGCTGGGCTACTACTGACCCAAAATCCCTCCCAGAAGATAGCAGACTAGTCCAGCTACTGTGCATATAGCTTAGTAGGTTCAGGACGAAAAAATCTGTACTTATTGTATTTAATGAAGTGATCTTGCCTTTTACATTAGGTGCTGAAAATGACCTCCTTGTGTTGCAATGAGCTTTTGTGCATGCCCTGACATGTTATTATACACTTTGCGCAGCTCTGCAGTATCAGTTCCCAAAATTTCATTGCAAATATTGTTTTTCAAGTCTTCTTATGTTCTTGGATTGTTTGCATACATGATTTCCTTTAGTTTGCTCCACAGATAAAAGTCACAGGTGGTCAGGTCTGGCGAACACGGAGGCCACAATCCTTTCCTGACAGTCCTTTCTTCTGTGAATTGTTCATGAGTTAGTGAGAGTGATGTGCTGAAGTGTGACAGGTCGCCATATCCTGTTGAAAAACGGCATACAAATGCTCTTGGGGCATCAGCTGCATGTGAAATAAATATTCACATGTACACATCAGTGTTTACTGTTGCTTCAAAACATGTGGGACCCACTATCTGACTTGCTGTCACAGCATGCCACACTCCAATTTTTTTACCATGAAGAGATTCCTCATGAATTGTACAAGGATTACTTATTGGCCAGTATCTGGTGTTCTGGTAGTTCACATGTTCTGTCAGATGGAACCAGGCTTCATCACTTATGAAATACAGCATTGGATCCAACATTCTACTCTCAATTGTTTGACATAACCACGTACAGTAAAACACATGTTTTTCCTTATCTTCCTCCTTCAGATCTTGGACACATGTAATTTTGAAGGGCTTCATCCCTATATCGTGTAAAACATGTTGACAAGACCTATGCAAAATGTTCACTTGTTGAGACAATTTCCATATCATTTTCTTTGGACTCAGGGTCATACATGTTTGGATATTTGTGATCACAGCAGGTGTACAGAAGGATGAGGCGCAATTATTTTTTACATTTGCCACTTTTTCACCAAATCTTTTACACTGCTATACAGGCAAGTACGGAAACGCCAGGAAATTTATTTGTAAAGATACCCTGTGATTCCTTAAATGAACCAATAGACACATACTATTGCAATTCTTTCTTGTAGAGAATACATCTCACTGTGATTTGCTTCAAACGTCTTAACCAAATTTTCATGGCTTTGGTACTGACAATACAATACAAAAACATAGCCATAATAATAGATAACAATGAGCAGTCTGCATTCGTGTGATTTAATGAGTTCGTGGCGGGGCCGGTTTCTCGTGCACCTCCCTGTACAAATGCATTCGAACTAAACAAATTACAAGTTAATATTAGATAATGTGACTAGTGAAGGCGAGGCTGAGCTCATTTCAAGGGAAATACACTGTCAAATTAAAAAGTGTAGAAAAGTATGTATATCACAATTTAATAGGGTAAGATTCATGGGGTTAATTTGCATGATATTACTTACATATGTACATTGTTGACATTCTAACCCACAGTTAAAGGTGAGGGCCTACCAGTAGTTGAAACTCCCCCTCTTCAACTAGGGAAAAGTGGCAACTGAGTGCCTCTCCTCTCTGTAGGGCCATATATTGTAGTTTAAGGCTGCCCCCTCATCTCCACCTCACATAACCAGGGATGGAAGTGGATATGCCACTTATACATGACAATACCAAAGGGGAAGCCTATCCATAACCTCAGTTGGGCCACCTCCACTCCAGCAAACCAGTTATTAGCTCTCCAGGTTAGTACCTGAAGACATTGAGGCAGCTCGACCCTACCTAGGCATTATCGTTCAGATGTAGCCAGTCTCTCATAGGTATCGGGGAAGTACTTCCTTTTGGAGAGGGTCTCAAGTATTTGGCCCAGCATACTTCTGGCAATGCCAGAGGTACCTCAAGTGCTAAAGGTCTGCAGTGCCAGTACCACAGGAGTTGAAGGGGCAGAATCCCCCCTCTATGAGAACATTTTAACCCACAACCAAATATTTCAAAAGATGGCCTCCTACTGTAGTTATGCACACAACCAGAGTAAGTACTTGCTGGTGCAGGTGCAACATGCCTCCATAGAATTGTGCTACCAAACAACAGCAGAGTTTTGCATGGAAATGACTTATGCCATTGTTGTTGGGATGAGCGACCTACATTCCAAGCACATACTTGTGCGACTCCGAATGTTTGAGATCAAGCACATCCCTTGTTAGTGAGACAGGATATTGTAAGACCCCAAAAGAAAATCATTTATATGAATGTTTGTTAAGAGTGTAATTTGTTTTTAGTGTTGGTACGAGTTGGTTGAATGACGAAAACGTGTTATTATTGTTCATTGTTACAAACAATTAAGTTTGTTTAAAGACGTCATAAATATCCCCATATTTAATTTTAATATAGATGTATAAATAAAAGAATTATGTGTGTTCAATATTAAAAGCAAAGGGAGAATAGCTAAAGATCGCTTCCCTAACAATACGGGAACTATTTGATGGGCGCATATGCGGATGTACACAAAAAGAAGGTAGCATCATGTGAAGAGGCACCTAGTTAATAGCGTCCGTGTCTTTGGTATAGATGGATGCATTTTTATGTGTGCGTGTCATAAAATAGTGAAAGTAAAATTACTATGTGTTTAAAGACCGTTAATTTGAGTAGAATAAGTGAAACATTAGCTAACTTTAACAAGTTAATACGAAGTGTGCAATTAAATGAAAGGACGTAAAATAGACAAAGTGTAAAGTGATAGAAAACACATTTAGCGAAATATCGCTAAATTTTCAGACATTAAATCTTGGCGATGCTAAGGAAGTCGATCCACTGAAATAAAAGACTTGCTTCTGTGATACGATTTAAATACTGTGAACGAGAAGGTGCGAATAAAGTATTTCACTAAAGTTAACCCCGAGTGTATGTTCATTCCATCCAGTACCACGACCTGAGATAACGAAAGAGTCAAAAGCTCATCACCATCACCGTATTAATTATAAAAACAGCACCAAATGGCTTGCCCAAACGTGGAGCACGAATTTCGGGTGGAATGAAAATCTACAGGAAAAGAACATACGTGAAATACCAAGTGACACCAAATCTTCGGGCCAAAAAGGAAGAAGACGCCATTAGACAATCCTTTGAGATTTATGACTTCGGAGACATCACCAAATTGGAAACCAACGAAGGAAGTGCCTAAAAATGCCGATGAACATATAATCCACGTGGGAAACATCAGAGATCGTCTAGCGAAGTCAACCGCCCAGGGGATGCACATAACAAGACCAATCAACGAGAAAAAGTAGGACCAAAAATTTTTATTTTTACATTCATTTTATTTTTATGTTACTGCGAAGTGGCAAAATAGTAGGACTTTTAAGCCAAAGTGAACTGAATAAAAAAAAACGAGAATGTCGCGAAAAGAGAGAGAGGAAGGAACAGGAATAGGGGAAGGGGCAGATAGTCCTAGTTATCAGATAGAACCAGAAAGTGAGGAAGAGATAGCAATAGGAAAATACCAAAGGTTACTAATGATCATGTTTGAGAAATTAGAACAAAGTTTAGGTCAGAAACTAGAACAGAATAAGGAAGAGATAGGTCAGAAAATGGGGGAAGTGAGAAAGGACTTAGAACAGAAAATAGAATTAGGAAGACAGGACATAGAACAAAGTTTAGGTCAGAGAATGGAACAAAATAAGGCAGAATTAAAACAGGACATAGAACAAAGTTTAGGTCAGAAAATGGAGGAAGTGAGAAAGGACTTAGAACAGAAAATAGAATTAGGAAGACCGGACTTAGAACAGAAAATAGAATTAGGAAGACAGGAGTGTAAAGAAAATATGAAAGTAATGGAAACTAATTTAAAATTAGTACATCAAAATGGATGGGAAAAATAGAATCGGAAATGAGAGAAAATAAGATTGTATTAGAAGGATGAATTGGTAGATGTAGAGATGAAATAACAGAATGTAATGCAAGTGTAGACTGTAAGATTACAAAGGTAAAAGCAGAAATAACTGAGGAATTAAGGAAAGAAGTTGAGGTAGTAAAGAAAGGAATTATTAATGAAACTGTACAAAAAATTGTAATTCCTAAAATTAAGACTATGGCTGATGTAGTACAATCACAACAAGATGCTATGAATGATATGAAACAAAGTCACTTAGAAATAAAGAATGATTTAAAATCAATTTGTGAAGAAATGAGAAAAGGAATAGAAAGTTTGGCTAATGTAAATGATGTTGTGAATGCACTACAAAGGCAAGAGGATTTAGATGTAAGTAATGTACAAGATGAGAGTTACTTGAATAATGTACAAAATGTTGACTCACCATACAGAGAAAGAGGTTCACAACCAAACAACGACACAACACATAACACATGTTACACCAACAGCATATTACATGAAATCACACCACCTACATTTGACGAGGAGAAGGGAGATGCCAAAGCTCTTTGTTAAAGAGATGGAAGAGTATTTTAAAGTGAAAAGGATACCAAATGAGCTTAGGATGATGATAGTCAAGAAAAGCTTAAAAACAAAGCATTAGAATGGCTAAGGTTAACACTAGCTGGTCATGAATCGTATAGCTCATTCAGAAATCTATTCCTATCAAGGTATTGGGGCCCAGCTAAGCAAAACCAGACTAGGGTAGAGCTAGCGACAGGTAGATATGATCCGACCAAAGGGTTATCGCTAGTCGATTATTTTATGAAAGTAGCCAACAAAGGAAAGCTATTAGACCCTAACCTGTCGGAAGCAGAGTTAATTACCAGCGTAACAAGACATTTCCCAGACACAGTTAGAACAGGGTTAATTGTTGCAAGGCCAATAGATTTTGCAGACATGATAGAATTACTAACAGCCTTCGAAACACAAAATGGTCAGCCTAATGAGCATAGTCATAGGAACGGTCACCCAAACTCACCTATCCTAAACAGGAGTGCGACTACAAACAACCAGAATGAGAGAGAAGATAGAAATACTAGGAGCACCCATGACAGGGGGAGAGGGGCACACCATTTCCCACAACCACACAATCATGGCGAAAGGATGGAGAACACAAGACAGTGCTACCACGACACGATACCAAGGGGTGAATCGAGATATCGAACACATAGGTATAATCGTGGGAGACCAGGAGACCGTACCCATCAAGTGAATCACATACGATTCTGTAGGGAATACTTAAACAGCCAAAGGTCGTCATACAATAGGGGTTCACACCAAAGGGGCAGAAGCCAATGGAACACCGGCAACATTAGACAACAGGAACGGGATGAAAATGTGCCAAACCGATGTCACAGCTGATCGACGAGAAGGTCAGGGGAGCGCATGGCATCTCTGAAGAGGAAAGGAACCATCTTAGAAAGATATTAATTAAAAACAGGAAAGTTTTTAATAAAAAGCCAGGTACATGCAATAAGTATGTACATACTTTTAAAGTTAAAGATATCACCCCCTATTCGCATAAATCCAGGCCCATCCCCACCTCCATCAGGGAGGAAGCCGACCGAGTGATCCAGAAAATGTTAGCAGACGGAATCATAGAACCGTTGGACTCATGTTATGTGAATCCAGTGGTATGGGTCCACAAGAAAGAAGGCAAATTGAGGATGACCATTGACGCAAGGAAAATAAATGTGCATACCTTGCCAGATCATTACAGGCCTGAGGGGGTAGACCAACTGATATCGAAATTGAAGGGAGGTCAACATTTTACCAGCCTTGACCTGACAGCATCATTCTGGCAAATTCCTCTTCACGAAGACGTCAGGAAGTATACCTGCTTCTTGCACAAAGGAAAAGTATATCAATTTTTGAAGTGCCCCTTTGGATTATCAACCAGTAGTAGTGCACTACTGAGGGCGCTTGACAAAGTTTTTGGGGATACTATTGAGGCTTTTGTGATGCAATATGTTGACGATTTTCTGGTATACAGCAAGGATCCTGAGTCACACTTGCATCACATAGATTATGTGTTATCCAAGTTTCAGGAAAGCAACATGACTCTGAACTTGGAGAAGTGTGAATTCTTTGTTAAAGAGGCAGAATTTCTAGGCCACATCATTACGCCTGATGGTATACAACCTAATCCAGAGAGAGTCAAGGCCATAGAGTGTATACCACCTCCACGTAACTTGAAACAGTTAAGAAGATTTCTGGGCATTCTACAGTACCAGTCAAAATTTGTGATTAACTACGCTAAGGAATTAGTACCCCTTAGGGAACTGTTGAGAAAGGACACTAAGTGGGAATGGAATGCCGGACACCAGGTAGCCTTTGAGAAAATCAAAGAACTTTTTAAACATAGTATTCTCCTGGAATGACCAGATCCAAAGTCACCTTTTCTAATATATACCAATGCTAGTGTGCACTCGTATGGAGCAATATTAGCACAAGAAGATGCAGATGGCAATAAACATGTAATTGCCACAGCTTCTAGATTTCTAATCAGGATAGAAGCCAATGCCTGTATAACGGAATTAGAGATAGGTGCAATCCATTTTGCATTACAAAATTTCAGGCAATATATCTACCACTATAAAGTCATTATATATATCGACCACGTAAGCCTGTCCTTCATCCAAAAGTGCAAGCTAACCAACTCCAAAATCTCGAGGTACATACACGAAATAACGTCCCATAACATAGAGGTCAGACATATCCCAGGCAAGGAGAACATCTTTAGTGACTTATTGTCCAGGTTAAAATCAGAAAGTCACATACCCGAGACGATATCTAATCCACACCATGAAATCAAAATTATGCAAATGAATAATAAGGAAAGCAACAAAATTTTACAAGACTTCAAAAACATGGCGAAGCTACAGCAAGAAGACCCTGAATTGAATAGGCTGTTCGACAAGGCTCCAGAAATAGTACCAAAATTGGAAGCCAAGATAGGGAAATTTAGAAACATCTTGTTCAAATTACATGGCCGCGACGTAAGGAAGTGGAAAATGATGGTACCAAATTCCTTACAGGACAGGGTTATTTTGGCATTCCATCACTCGATGCTTCACTCTAGTACTGAAAGAACAATGCTTGCAATTGAGGAAGTACTATACATCAAACATCTAGGCAAGAAAGTCAGGAAGTTAATTTCCTCATGCAACCTATGTCAGAAGGCCAAGCCAATCAATGTAAGATATGCTATCGTTCCACAATCCATCTTGAGAGATGAGAAAAATGCATTAGTATGCATCGATGAACATGGCGAGCTACCAAGGGGGAAAGATGGAAACAGATATATCTTCGTCATGTTTGACGTTTTTACTAAATTTACTAAAATATACCCCATCAGGAACATCAAAAGTAGGACTTGCCTGGACAAAATCATTAAAGATTATATTCCAAAATATGGGAATATAAAAGCGATTCTTTCTGATAATGCAACAATGCATAGAAGTAAACTGTTCCAGGACACCTTACGAACCTTGGGAATAAAGTTATATTACTCATCGGCGTATTATCCTCAAGGAAATCCAACAGAAAGGACGATGAGGGATATATCTATATATTTCCGCCTACTTTGGCACAGAGACCACACTTCCTGGACAGAAAAATGCGGTTACATAGAGGAGGTGATCAACAATTCAGTGAACCCCACGACCAAGTTCCCCCCAATTGAATTGATGACCAACACAAAACCTAAGCGATTGACAATTGACATCGACACTACGATGGCTGCACAAAGAGAAAATGGAACTACTGTATACTGGACCGCTGGTCATAACAAAACAGCTGGGCAACATATGAGCTACAGAATACAAATGGCAAGTTAGTAGGAAGATACCATAAAAACAAATTAAAACCATACAAAGAAAGGACCAAATAGTCTTTGCCAACAAACATGTAAGGCAGGAATAGTAGAGATGATGGAAAATAATAATTTTTAATGGGTTACTTATAGAAGATTATGTTCAGATTGGAAAATACAACAAGAAAGAAAATCAACATAGTCATTGGCTATATTGACCACCAAGAGAATTGTCAACAAAGACAGATGAGGACACTGATTGTCATTAAAGAAGTGAATTATAGCGATGGAAAATAACGTGTTTTTGACATAAGGATGTCAGGGACAAAAAAATAAAAAGGAATCAATTGTGATGACAAAGAGAAAATATTTTTGACACAAGGGTGTCGAGGGTGAATTAAGAAGAAAAATAATATAGTTGCAGAATAATTATAAATATAGAGGTTTTCTCTTATAGAGATAAGAGATAAAGAGGTGACAATTAGTGAAGTAAGAAAAACCATAGTCAGAAAAGCAATGCCCATGAATTAAGATGGATATAGCCAATGTTAAGCTTGAAGAAATGCCGAACTAAAATAGTGAATAAGATCCCAATGTCATAATAGCGTCATTAGTAACATCAGAGTTTAAGAATTGACTCAACGACCTGCCTATACATAATAAGCTTGCAAAACAAAGAAGACAAAGAACTGAATAAAATTGCCATAAATATGATCATAATTATTAGCTCAAGATTTGTATCCTGTTTTTCTCTCCTCATAACAAAGGAACATAAGCCAAAAGGCACACAATAAACCATAATACACTTAAACAATACTTGTGTCAATGTCAAATGTAATAACTTAGGAATATTCTTGGTGTTGTGTTGTGTAGTAACTGAATATGTAAAATTGTAAAGACATGCCGTGTCATGCCAAAACAAAAGACAAAAACATACAGCAAAGAAGACTGTAAAGAAAAAAGGGTATTGTACAAAGTATTAAGTATTAGAGGAATAGGGAGAAGTGTTGTATTGTGTTTCAAGATTGTAAATGTAGGTGACAACTTGAAAAACAAAACAAGGGGCATGTGAGACAGGATATTGTAAGACCCCAAAAGAAAATCATTTATATGAATATTTGTTAAGAGTGTAATTTGTTTTTGGTGTTGATACGAGTTGGTTGAACGACAAAAACATGTTACTATTGTTCATTGTTACAAACAATTAAGTTTGTTTAAAGATGTCATAAATATTCCCATATTTAATTTTAATATATATGTATAAATAAAAGAATTATGTGTGTTCAATATTAAAAGCGAAGGGAGAATAGCTAAAGATCGCTACCCTAACAATACGGGAACTATTTTATGGACGCATACGCGGATGTACACAAAAAGAAGGTAGCATCATGTGAAGAGGCACCTAGTTAATAGCGTCCATGTCTTTGGTATAGATGGACGCATTTTTATGTGTGCGCGTCATAAAATAGTGAAAGTAAAATTACTAAGTGTTTAAAGACCGTTAATTTGAGTAGAATAAGTGAAACATTAGCTAACTTTAACAAGTTAGTTAATACGAAGTGTGCAATTAAATGAAAGGATGTAAAATAGACAAAGTGTAAAGTGATAGAAAACATATTTAGCGAAATATCGCTAAATTTTCAGACATTAAATCTCGGCGATGCTAAGGAAGTTGATCCACTGAAATAAAAGACTTGCTACTGTGATACGATTTAAATACTGTGAACGAGAAAGTGCAAATAAAATATTTCACTAAATTATTATTTATTTATGCCAACAAACTTACTGTTGGTATTTTTAAACACACAAGCCGTGTGTGGGCAAAGTTTAAGAGGTAGAACTGGAACTTAAAAATTCAATGCCACAACTGGGATTTGAACCACAGACCTTCCGCTTGCCGGGCGGACGCTCTGTTGGCATAAATAAATAAATAATAATTACCATGTGAAGGTTATTTAATCCTGGGATATAAAGTACTTACAATAGTAAGTCACCATTGGGGTAATTGTTTCTGATGTGAGACTGCCTTTGTGGTTTACCAGGAGAAAATATGAACTAATAGCTCAGTGGTTAGAGCGTCCGCCCGGCAAGCGGAAGGTCTGTGGTTCAAATCCCAGTTGTGGCATTGAATTTTTAAGTTCCAGTTCTACCTCTTATTTCACTAAAGTTTAGCCGGAGTGTATGTTCATTCCATCCAGTACCCCGACCCGAGATAACAAAAGAGTCAAAAGCTCATCACCATCACCATATTAATTATAAAAACAGCACCATTAGTAAAGTTCAAATATGCAACTTAAAATATTTAAAACCCTGCTAACACTACAATACAGCTTGACAAAACTTATGTATTTTAAATGAACTGCAGTTTTCTTGCAAGATTTTGCATGTCATGTTTTATTTCACAGTTATACAAAATTCCATCAGTATGAGCAGGACTATATAAGCTCTTCCAGAAAAACCAATATGTACATTTGTCTCATTAATCTTAAAATTATTTGAGCCAGTTTTCAGAAAATCAAAAACATTGGGTGGCTTTCCTGGGAGTTTAGAGTGAGAGAATTTTCTTGAAATCTTTGCCTTCCATGCTTAATGTCTAACCTAGGCTTGGAATGTAATTTCCATTCAACTTTGCATATTTTGACTTAAGCCACTCTCTCTCTCTCTCCCCTTGTGTTTCTCTCTGTCATATAGACACACACACACTTTTCTCAAAACTGCCCTCCTTTTTTTTTGGGGGGGGGGGGAGGGAGGGTTCATTGCTCCTTGAAACCTATATATCTAGTTAAATCTCAGTATCAAATTTTTGGGAGCAAAACAATGCCTTCTTTAACTTCTCTAGGTAGGTAACAAAGAAATTAAATCGTATGTGTTACATACACATGCCTTTCTCTACCCTCCGATATTAATTAGTGGGTGTACAAACTATTCTTATGGAAGCTACTTCTTTATCAGCTTAATTTAAATTTAGATAAATCTTTACTGTAATAGGCACATTACACATTCCATAAGAGATACAAAGGGAGTAATTATAGTCAAATGTTTAAGTACTGGATGCTACACACTAGCCTTAAAATTACATACTCTTTCCTTCAATTGCAAGAAACAACCAAATATCAGTATATGTTCTGAAGAAAGGAAAAACTTGTTTATTTTCTTTTGTGCACATTAATGACAAAATAGATGTCACAGGGGAGAAGCTAAAGACCAACCTTCTATAATGCAACCAACGGTGGCGCAGACTGAATGACTTCATACAATATTGCAATAAATACTTGATGGTAGATGACAGGCAAATCAGAACCGAAGAAGAGGAATGTTGAGCAAGGGCATAAGCCTTCTCCATGACAGTGCTCAGCCCCACACCGCCCGTCAAGCTGGATTTTCTGCAGAAGTTTTGATGGGACATCATCTCTCATCCACCCCATAATCTGGTCTTAGCACCCAGTGACTACCACTTATTTCCCAAGTTGAAAGAACACTTTGGCTGGAAGGCACTTCAGTGATGACAAGGTGAAAGATGAGGTCCAACACTTCATTAGCATGGCGGCAGGCTGGTATGACATGGGCATACAAAACTGCCACAGTACTTACAAAATACATCGAACAAAATGGCAATTATGTGGAAAAATATAAAAATGTTCAAGCTTCAAAACTATGTACCATTTGTTGTCAATAAATGGTACTTTATATGTTTTAAAAAATAGAATTGGGATATATTCTTCACCACTCTGTCCTCTATGTGATCTGCGAGAGGAAATGGATCGAGACCACCTTCAAATATACCCGGCCACTTCTAGTGCCCCATCCATCAGTGAAAAATATTGGAGAGCAAGAGGATTAATGACTTCATTGTCAGAAATCCAGCATTAGCTAACAACGACAACATGTTTTAAAAAATTTGTGACCTTAATTTTGAGATCACACTTGTAATAAAGTCTGGCTTTAAAAGGTAAACTGCTATTTAACACAAGTTGTTTGGAAAGTACTCTGAAATAAGTCAAGATTAATGTTGGACTTGTATAGGTATGTAGTGCTCATTGTCAGGGACAGGAATTATATGCTCTTATAATCCCTTTAATATGCATGCATTTATGCAGTGAAAACTTCCAAAATATGCACATAAATATGCCCATATAAAATATTCAAACATCATTATTGAGACAAAAAATCAAGATTTAGGTCAATTTTTAAGAAATCTGAAAATTAAAACATTGCAAAAAACCAAATGAATGATTTACCTTCGCAAAATGTATCATTTATATTAAAGGGTCTAAATATTCTTTCCTTATATAAGAAAAAATAAAAGCAGTATGAGTACTCACATTTAGTTCTCCTGTCTCAACTTCTTGTTTGTTGCAGTTTACAATCGCCAGATGTTCTACATTTTCCATTGTTACCTGCCTCCTGTTTCTCCTTAAGATATCCTTATAGTGGAAAAAACTTCTCTCTACCTCACAGGATGATAAAGGTGCATACACAAAAGCTGCTATTTGATTAACTCTGAGTGGCTTTTCACTAGACTGTTGGGAACGTTTCCCTGTTAAGATTTCTTCAATCTCACATTTGTTCATATCCTGGACTTTTTGAAACAATACTAAATGCTTTCCTTCACTACATTGCCAATGATTTCAGGTACTGAATTCAATTTAGAAATTGTGGTTTTGAGTGCAATTAACGACTGGGACAACTTAGTGTTGTTGGTTTCCAAACAAGTTATGGCAGGTGAAAAATGGGAGAAATGTGTAGATATATATGAAAGGCTACTTTCTACTTCTGGATTCTTTAATATATCTTGGGCAATTTTAATTTATTCAGAATTTTTGGGATCAAATGTATTCACTACTTCCTGGCTGTTTCCAAATGTTCGGTGTAATAGAGAACTGCACATAACCATCTTCCCCAATGTGTTATAAAAGGTTCTGGTGGAAGTGGAATATTCGGTGCGGTTGCTTTGAAAGCTTGTTTTCTATATGGTGCCTTAACAAATACTTTCTTTACAGAAGATACCAGCTTATCTACAAGTGGGAAATCTGCACAAATTGTTTCTGCAACCCGATGTAAACTATGTGCAAGACAAGTCAAATGTACCATATTTGAAAATATAACTTTCAAAGCAGTGCCAGTGAGTAATACACGCTTGTCCTGAATAGCATTGGCCATGAAGGCCATAGAAAGTTCAACAAATCAATAAAAAATTTGGATATGGAAGAGCTATTTGTAGCATCAAGTTGTTCTATGTGGTTGGTTCGTTTTTATGGAGAGACCCAACAATAAAATTTGCAATAAACCAATCTTCACTGTCCTTTGTTTCATTGACTGACACCCATACAAAATTATCTTCAGTCTGTTCTCTAATATTTTTAATTGTGAGATTGTAACACCTCTTCACATAATTTTTGCAAAGAGTAGATTGGTCTGGCACTTTATACTTAGTATACTTCTGAATGACATTTCTGAGTGTAGGATTGATGAGTTTCCACAATGGAATGTCTGCCGCTAAAAATGCTTCACACAAATCAAAGGAGAACTGTGAAAAATTACTGTCTGAAAATTCACTTAACAGTTTTTGAATAGGGATACTTTTTGTGGATTTAAATTTGATATTATCTTTGTGTTCATTAGTATTCAAATGTTGAAGTACTAGAAAACACTTTTCACAACTAATCATTTTCTCACACACTCGACAACATTCTACCATCTGCAGATATCAAATGTGTTTCAAACTCGCGTTGATATCCCTGTAACCCATCTTTGTCACTCACTTTTACTTTTGGCATGTTTCTATGAAAACAATAACTTTATACAAGCTACACTCCACTGGCCTCAACTCACAAAATTGATGAAATGAGGAATTACTGTGATTTGTGAACTGTCAAATTTCAGAAGCATGCTTGCCTCTGGTGTGGAGGACCCGGGTTCGATCCCTGGTACCAGAATGGGGATTTTTCCTCCACTGGGAGGTCTGACTGATTCACTCAGCCTTGTTAGGTCCCGGGAGCACCAATTGAGGAGCTACTTGATGGAGAAGTAGCGGTCCCTGGTCGCGAAGGCCACATTACTGGCCAGGAGGGCTCTGTGCGCTGACCATGTCCCAGCCTCCAGTACTGCACCTCACCAATGATGCCTGTAGTAGGCAGAGGTGGGGGACGCAGTGGCTGGGCGGCAAGCCAAGGTGCTTCCTAGACTGTAGCGCTAGATGTTTATGTATAGTTACTATGTTTACAAACAGCAATTGAACATAATTCCCAGAGCCCCTTAACACCCACTTCATTTGTACTGCTAGAATGATGAAACAAACCAGATAAGGCTGGGATTTCCCGATATGACATAGCTAAATGTGTTGCAGGCTTGAGTTGCAAGTTTCTACCAGTGTTGCCAAGTTTCAAGACCAACTCATATTTATATGTGCAGCAAATTCAAGAGAAATAAATAAAAATGTTAAATTTTCTAAGTAAAACAATCAAATATGCAGCATAATTTGAAAACTACAGGAATATTATGTACATTAACAATACAAGTGAAATATGCCATTATATGCACATTAAAATCTTATTTAAGTTGTTAGAAATTTAGTAATTTACTCACATGCCATTTGAGCATACTTTCTGGCAACAGAGAATAAATATGCATTTTCATATAATTCCTGTCCCCACTCATTGCACTATAAGTCAGAGGAACACAGGTATCACTGCTGTGACATCAGCTCACTCGGCTCACATGCTCCCAACGACGGCCAGTAGAATGTGTGGCGTCACAGCGGGGAAGAGGAAAGGCAGGTGTGCGGGATATTGTAATTTTAATGCTGACTGTTTCAATTACGGAATAGTCACAGATTATAAATAATTACGTTTCAGCTTTATGCCATATATATATTCTAGTTTATGTGAACAGTCATGTTATAACGCAAATAGAACAGAAATTATAACTATTTTGCCTGATCTAGAGGAGAGCTATACAGAACAATTAGGTGGACATTTTCCGACATTTGCCGTTTCACTTTCTTTAACCAGTTTGTCAATGTTAGGGTGTAATGTACGGCACATTTGTAACTGAAGACTGCATGTTAGATTGTGATCTGACAATATGCTTCGGGATTTTGACTTAGAGAGGTTCATAACAGAAAAGAATTGTTCGCACACATACGTAGAACCAAACATACATAATATCAGTGCAACAAGGGCATACAACCTCAGAAATCTGGTTTCAGGAACATTCTTATAAAAATCAGCCAAGTGTTCCTTGTGTTTATATTTGTCCTTCAGTAAATCGTCACATCGTAAATTTATCAATTCAATTTGCTACCTGCTAGAAACATTGTTAACATCCATGGAATATGGGGTCGCAAAGACCTGAAACGTAGTTGACAATGTTTCTACATCTTGAAGTCTGGTCTCAAACTGGTGTGAAACACGGGGAACTGAACACAAACACAAAAGCACTACACAACGCCAACAAAAACACAAAATAAAAACAAAATTCTCACTAACGCCGTTAAGATCCCTCACACAACAAATAAAAACCCTCAGACTAGGCTGAAGAGGGTTCTCCCTAAGCAGCCCAGGTATGTTGTAAACATGTCCAAATAGCATTTTTCATATTCATTCAGTTTCGTGCAAGTAGCGCCGCTGATCTAGGCAGCATAGGAATACACCGCTCTCACCTGACGTCACACAAACGTACAAGCTGGCTCTTTGTTTAAGTACATCACACGGCCCGAAGTTGCCTTCTCCTGCTATAAGTAATGGTATTAATATTTATGAGTACTAGATTTGAAGTCTACTATTCCAATGGTTTGCCAAAGTCTGTGCATTGTACAGTAAAACCTTATTACCTGTCACTGGTTAAGCGTTCAGCTCATTAATCATCTTTTTTTTCTTCTTTTAATATTCTGCAATGAAAATTCTCTAAATTTGATTTGGAGCAAAAGTGTTACATCACTTCCCTTGTAAGTACAGCAACAAAGTTTCAAATTGAATGCAGAATAAATTTATACTCCAATGAGAAGATTGTTGTAAGTTTCAGTTTCAAATTACAAACTGGTCATGCAATCAGACAATAGTAGTGATCATAATGTACATCACAAAAGTGATGAAAAACGGATGCGAGTAAGGGCATGCACATGTGTTGGTTTTAGGGGGGAAAAAAGTCTTGTTACCTCTTACTGCACAGCCCTGCCCCACAAACAAGTCACCTTCATTGCCATTTTTCTAAGTGTTCAAGAAATGTCACAGGACCTACATGGATCAATACTTCATGGGTGATCAGCCGTGTTAGATTTATAAAGGTCGAGCTTTCTGCCATTGTAGACTCCATGTCCATCTTCAGGACTTATATGTTTTGTGAATTTTTGATGCAATTGGTTATTAAACCTTCTGTTTACATTAAGCAAGATAGATTATCAATCATTTGCAATTAACTATCAACCCCACCTACTCTATTATAATATTTAACAGGGGTTCTACTGTATGTAGCTAAATTAAAAAATCATTGGAATTTGCACGAGTGAAGCAAATGATTAAATTATGGGAAATGAATCAATGTTTAGCATTCACATTGCTGCAGTTAGATTATTGACAAGACATGTTTTGAGGACTTATCTCCAGTTTAGGCTCCTGGTCGACTAACCAGTGGGCTCCCTATTATAATAAGTACAAAACTGAACTAAAATGTTCAAGAAGAGGAAACAGCTTAAAGAAATAGCTACACTAATCCCCAGCAAGGATAAACTTAAGTTTGAGAAGTTCACATGCTGTTGGAGATTCCAAAACAGTTCAACACAGTCCTATCACCACAAAATAAATATAACTTAAAAACACTTGCGAAATCAAAACACACAATTAGAAAGAAGTTATACATATATAAAATAAACTTCAGAATGCAACAAAACAAACATTCGAAAAACATGAGTATCAGCACAGGACTAAAAGAACTCTTCAAATATATCAGGTACAAACACATAAGTCAGACCCGTTCACTTCTGGGAAAAAATCACAATGTAGAACAAAAGGTGAAATTGCTAAAATGAGTGCATAGCCCTGTAAAACTGAATTTATGGAAAAGAGAGTTTAAAAAATTGAGTTATGAACTTTGAAATTCCAGCAGACGATAATTTAATCTCAAAATTCATCCAATCCCATCAGATAATGCTACAGATATCCAGGGAAAAAGGTCTAGTTGACTGTTAGTTAACTAACAGCCAAAAATGATGACAATGGTTTCTCAAAACAAGTCTTGTCAGTAATTTGGTACGTGGAACATATGAGTGCTGAACATTGATTCATTTCACATAATTTGTATGGAGTTGTTTCAGGAAGCTTGGATATGTATACTTTTCTATTTCCACAGTTTTCAATCCTATTTTACATATGTGTGTATATTAGGGTCATAGTGCAAAACAAAGTGAAAATTAGATATCAAGAACAATAATGACATTGTCCACAGAAATGTATGATCTTATCTCATTTTTGTTTTTTATTATCATTTCTTGTGAACTTCGGCATCTTCATAAATTTGTGATTGAAATAAATTAGTAAAAGAATATTGCAGATCACTGCTGTGCTGGAATTAAGCTTTTTACTTAGAACAGCATGTGTTAGATTAATTGGCAAAAGATTACTGTGAGATTTCTTACAGTAACTCTCAAAGAAACCAATTTTTTATTAATTCAGTTTTTGTTATTTCACTTTTATAGCCCTGGCCTGAAATCAAAAAGCCCATCAGAAAGAAAATTGCATCAGAGGAAATTCTTTGCTAGGACACATTCTGACAGGTAAGTTCTGGACATTCTGAATGTTTTCAAAGCCCATGCCATACCATTGAGACAAATAGTTTATATAATCCAAATTATAGCAGACAAAATTTAATGGCAGGCGGCAGGAGGAGCTAGTCAACACAACATCCAATCAAAGGCTTACCACAGCTTGCAGTGTTTTATGGTTAAGCATGCTGTGGAATCATGCCATAAACTCGGTGATATAAATACCATTTGTGCCCACAAAATTTATTTCTGTGGCAGGAAAGAATATAATCTGGTCATGAAGCGGTCAGCTATCAGTCACCATTAAATTTTATGTCTGCAATAGTTATACAGGAATCAACACAATGAAGCTCTTGGATAAATTCATAGAAGCTGGAGTCACTAACTGTTCAGCTTCATTTGTAACAGACAGTGTGTGGTAAGTGAAGCTAGATAGCGAATGTGAGATGTAATCAAACTTTTAATTAATAATGAGAAAAGCACAAAGTATATATTCCCTTGCTTTCCACTTTTTATTCACTGTACATTTGTATTATTTATATTGTTCTCTTAGTACATGTCAACAAATGGTATTTACTGCACCAACTCTCACACCATGTATACTTGCAATCAGGTCAGTCATGTCCTGGGTCATATTTCCTTTTTTTCCCTTTTTAGTAGTGTTTAACATCCAGTTTTATTCTCTCTACTATGTATAGTAAAGTAGAGGATGTCGAGATTTCACCGGAAAGTTTGAGAGGTTTACCAGGAGAAATATGAACTGGTTTGAGAATTTAATGCCATTCTGGCAGTTTGTCTCAATAGCTCAGTGGTTAGAGCAGCCATCTGGTAAGCGGAAGGTCTGTGGTTCAAATCCCAGTTGTGGTATTGAATTTTTTTAAGTTCCAGTTCTACCTCTCAAACTTTGCCCACACACGGCTTGTGTGTTTAAAAACACCAACAGTTAGTTTGTTGGCATAAATAAATAATAATTGCCATCTGAAGGTTATTTAATCTTGGGACATAAAGTACTTACAATAGTAAGTCACCATTGGGGTAATTTGTCTCTGATGTGAGACTGCCTTTGTGGTTTACCAGGAGAAATACAAACTGGTTTGAGAAATTAATGCCATTCTGGCAGTTTATCACAATAGCTCAGTGGTTAGAGCAGCCGCCAGGTAAGCGGAAGGTCTGTGGTTCAAATCCCAGTTGTGGCAT
This sequence comes from Tenodera sinensis, assembly GCA_030765045.1. Taxonomy (NCBI): domain Eukaryota; kingdom Metazoa; phylum Arthropoda; class Insecta; order Mantodea; family Mantidae; genus Tenodera; species Tenodera sinensis. Next base: position 298,561,624 of record CM060964.1, on the reverse strand, counting down.
TGAATTTTCCAGTTCTACCTCTCAAAATTTGCCCACACACGGCTTGTGTGTTTAAAAACACCAACAGTAAGTTTGTTGGCATAAATAAATAATAATTTCCTTAATAATATTGGTTTCCTCCAAATTAGCAACTAAACTGAAACTAAACCCCAGTGCAACAGCTCATGAAGGGCCAAGGCCTACCGCCCAGCCGCTGCATCCCACTTTGGTGGGATGCAGTACTGGAGGGTGTGACGTGGTCAGTGCCCCGAGCCCTCCCAGCCAGTTATGCTGTCTTCTCGACCTGGGGCCGCTACTTCTCCATCAAGTAGCTCCTCAATTGGTCCCCCCCCCCCCCCCCCCCCCCCCCCCCCCCCCCCCCCCCCCCCCCCCCCCCCCCCCCCCCCCCCCCCCCCCCCCCCCCCCCCCCCCCCCCCCCCCCCCCCCCCCCCCGCGGGACCTAATGAGGCTGAGTGCACCCTTTGCCAGACCACCCAGAGATAAAATCCTCATGCTGGTACCGGGGATTGAATTCAGGTCCTCAGTGCCAGAGGCAAGCATGGTACCAACTGTGCTACGGAGACGGTCCCAAATTAGCAGCACAGTATATAAATATTTCATTACCCTGGAGACAATTTTAACCCTAGTTGAGTGTCTTCCCAGCTCTAGTTGTGCTGCCCCATTAGATGATGCTAATAGCAGGCCTAGAATATATTTACAGAAGGATCTGTTAATAACATCCATCTCTACCCATGCTTCATCCATTCCCCATATCTCGGCTCCATACAGCATTTTGTTTTCTACTACAGCAGTATAGATACTTTCAAGCCATTTAACATTAATATCTGGCAATTTCCTTAAACATGCTCTTACAACACTTATGGCCATTTTACCCCTTGCTAGGGCCAGTTGTTTTGTTCACCTACCATCGCAACTCAGCCTCACCCCCAGATAATCAAATCTCTTAACAACCTCTATTTCTCTTCCATTTATCTCCTATTTCATATCTTTATGCAATCTAAATCCTTTTTAAAAAACCATGATCTTCATTTTGTTTTCATTCGCTTTTAACTCCCATTTTTTTACAGTAACTGCTTATTGCTTCAATTGCTTTTCTTATCCCTCCACAAGATATGGAACCAACTACTAAGTCATCTGCAAATAATAGCCCTGGGATTTCTTTATTATGAATAACTGGAGAGTGGACCTTATTTTTCTAAATCTCCTCCAGGATATCATCTATACAAAGGTTAAATAGCACAGGGCTCAGTTTGCATCCCTGCCTTACCCCCACCTTGCTCTATATGCAATCAGTTACTTTATTTCTCTGTAATTTGATGCAAAACTCATTTTCCTGATATATCTTGTACAGTATTTCAATAAATTTACAACTTACCCCTTTACTATTTAATTTTGACCACAATGCTTCTTTATTAACTGTGTCAAACACTTTTTCTAAATCAATAAATGCCATGTATACCCTTCCCCTTTTATTATGACTGTTTTGATTATAAAAATATTATCAATTGTATGAGTTAGTAAGAATGGTTAGTACAAGAGTAGAGAAAGTCATGTGAGTGCAACACATCTGATTCTTACTACATGTGGCACCACAGGCGGCGACATGGTGATACACGGAATGAAGATGGAGCACCAGTGGAATCAGACAGTGGGGGAACCCAGAGGAGACCTGCCCCTGTGCCATTTTGTCCACCACAAATCCTACATGTGGTTGCCTGGGATTGAACCTGGCCTGCTATGGTGAGAGGCAAATGGTCTAACCACTCGGCCACAGTACAGCTAATATTTCTTTTCTCTACTTACTTTATGGTGGAATCCACACCAATTGATACCTCCTTCAATGAAGAGGGGTTTCCTGATCAATCCATACACCGGTCTTGAGGACATATATTTCAGTATAATATATAAATAAAATCTTAATATTGAATCCTGGTACTTAGGCTATACAGGAGACATATCATACTTTAATATTTATTTTCACAATAATAAAAGCATTTACACTTAATGCACATGCTTAGGCTTTCATGGCCTGTGTTGATCCAACTAATATTAAAGCTGAGCTAGATTCTACTCTGGGGGAATCTGCTCCTTTATTTACAACAGTAAAATATTGGGTGGCAGAGTTTATGTGAGGCCATACTAGCTGCCAAGATGAACATCACAGTGATCGACCAAACGAGTGATCACACCAGAAATATTAAGAAAATAAAAAAAATGGTATTGCATGACCATCAACTGAAAGTGCACAAGCTGGCAGACATTCCAAAAAGTGTCATTACACACTGGCTGAAAAATTGGACATGAGAAAGTTCTGTGCAAGATGGGTGCCGTGTTTTTGCATTGATTCAAGCCATGGATGAAACATGGGTCCACCACTTCACACCTGAGATGAAGGAACAGTCGAAGCAGTGGATTGAAAGGGGAGCATCAGCTCCAAAGAAGGCAGAGGCAGTTGCACCTGCAGGCAAGGTCATGGCATCAGTTTTTTTGGGATGTACGTGGGATATTTTCGCTGATTATCTTCGTAGGCCCGCCTCAATAGCGTGATGGTTAGCGTGTCTGCCTCACATTCAAGAGGTCGCGAGTTCGAATCTCGCTTAGGGTTATCCGGGTAAGGTTTTTTCCGAGGTTTTCCCTTACCCTGAGAAGACGAATGTTGGGTAACTTAAAGCTCCATGGACCTTGGGCTCATTTGAGCATAATTTCACCCATTTCATTCGCTCACCGTCCGATATGACGCAATGTTGGAGGACGTTAATTTAAAAAAAAAAAAAAAAAAAAAAATGATTATCTTCGAAAAGGAAAAGCAATCATTGACGAGTATTATGCAAACTTGATGCAACATATAAGTGATGAAGTCAAGCAAAAATGGCAGCATTTAGTGAAAAAGAAAGTTTTGTTTCAGCAAGACAATGCACCAGTTCACATATCCATTATCGCCATGGCCAAGATCAATGAGTTAATGTTCAAATTCCTTCCTCATGCACCCTATTCGACAGATTTAGCCACATCTGATTATTTTCTGTTTCCAAACTTGAAGAAATTGCTTGATGGTAAAAAATTTGCCAACAATGAAGAGGTGGTGTCGGCAGTTGATGGCTATTTTACAGAACTCAACTGTTCTCACTATAAACAGGGTATTGAAGCTATTGAACATCGCTGGGAAAAGTGTATCAAGTTGAAAGGGAACTGTATAGAGAAATAAAGGTGTTTCTTCCCCAAACTTTGGTGCCTTATCACTATAGGTGTTTATAAATTTATCTACTTAATTTTTACCTTTATATTTTATTTTCATAATGTAATTATTCAGTTAATATTAATTTATATATTTTTGCTTAGTAATTATTACGTACTTTATTTATTATCCCTGTTCACACTAGTGTCCAAAACTTAAGAATAATTCAGTATTTTGTTACCAAACAAATACAGTTGTACAAAAGCTGACCATGATGCAATAAATTGGTACATGACCTGGAATGCAATAGAGTAAGAAATTGCAGACAATTTTAGCCTTTGGACACATTTTTACAAAGTACAAAATCTGACAGTCACCTCCACAATAACGATGGTGCTGAGCAGTTAATATTGGGTGTGGTGACCACTCGTGGCCTCGCAGCGCCATGGCATATACTCCTTTAAGGTGGTTCAAGAGCTCTGCAGGCTGCTGTTCCCATATCTCACAAAGAGTATTTCGGAGGTCTGGAAGTGTCCTCGGTGGAGGATGATGGCAGGATGCAACTCACCTTCCTAATGTATCCCAGGTATGTTCTATAGGGTTCATGTATGGGGACATCACTGGTCAGTCCATGCACTGGATATCTTCCCTCTTAAGATAGTCATGAGGTGGGCTCTGTGTGGATGTGCATTATTGTCCATAAAGATGAAATACAGACCAACTGTACCTCTGAAAAGTCACACATATGGTTTCAGTACCTCGTCCTTGTACCTCTGGACATTCACAGTACCACCATCAAAGATGTGCAGATCTGCACGTCCATTGAACATTATGCCTGCCCACACAAATACACCACCCCATTAAATGGGCGTGTTTTCATGATGTTTGTGAGAGGTGACAGGGTTCCTCATTCTCTCCAGATTATTTGCGCTGGAAATCATTGTTCAAACTGAATCTGGACTCATCTGTAAACAGCACATTCCTTCATTCATTCAAGATCCAATTCTGAATTTACTGACTCCACTGTAACCGGGACCATATGTGTACTTGAGTGAGTAGGACACACAGTGCTGACTGTCTGGCATAGAGACAGACTGCCCTGGGTGTCTAGTATACCATTTGCCTCAAAACTTGAACACCTGAGGTAGCTGCAAGCTCGAAAAGGTTCTGTTGTGGTGACCTGCGGGTGACCATGTACAGGCATCTGACGAACATCTTCTGTTTCTTAGAACCATCGCCAAAACCTGGAAATGACACTTTGTGGCACATTCAGGGCTTGAGAGACTGCTATCTGTGTCTGACCTGCCTCTAGATGTCCGATTATTCTACCCTTCAAAATAGGGTCCATCTGATGTCTGGCATGTTGGTCCTGTAAATACCTTGCGAAGAAGCACCCTTTGTTTATAATGAGAGTACAATAACGAATGAGCCACGCACTCAGTCTGGTACTTATTGGTTTGCTTCTTTGGTTTGATTTACCTGTGAAGCATGTACTCCTTCACCTATTACAGTCCACAAGTAAGAAAAGATGTACTGTAATAACATTTAATTGCATTCACTCACTGTTTTCACTTTAGTTCTGTATTTTCAGAATTATACTTAACTTTTGGACTCTTGTGATATTTACAACTTGGTTAATTTAAACAGTTCTTATCTTTAACTTTATTAAGTACTGTTTTTATTTTATTATGTTTCTATTATTTCCAAATCTTCACTGTATATTTGTTTAATGTTATAGTTTCAGTTAAAAATAATTATTTAATTATGCCCTACTAATTTTACATAAATTAGAAATTAGAGTATGCTATTTATAATTAGTATTATTAGAATATATTTATTTTTCTATTAACCCTTGTACATAAGTTGTAAAATAGAATATATTGTTTATAAATACTTTTATTAGAATATATTTATTTTTTCTTTGGAGAGAATTAGCTTGTGCGAGACCACCTGCGTTCTATTGAAGAATTCTGATGTTAGATCTTCTATTAATATATTGTTTGGGTTTTCGAGAGGTAGTCCCCTCCCTGAGATCCGAATGGGGGACTATTTTAACTCCAGAATATTTTACCCCTCGAGTCATATTTCATAATTTGATATTGGAGAGAATGGGCAGTAAAAGTAACCACTTTTTAGAGAGCACCATATTTGTATATTTTGCCAGTTACATCACTCTCTCACAACCCTTAGAATGTCTGGAGGACCACACCTGTAGTTGGTTTACGGGTCTCACCGACCTGACCGGGAGAGTTATTAAAATAAATTCACCAACCATATCCTCTGATTACCAATCAGAGGACGTATTACATGCCATGACAGGTCGTGCCCAGCCACTTATAGCACCCCATCCATCAGTGAAAAATATTGGAGAGCAAGAGGATTAAGGACTTCATTGTCAGAAATCCAGCGTTAGCTAACAACTTTTTCTTTGGTAATAATTTCTCTTATAATGAAACTTCTTTTTTCTCAACACCTTCACTTTCTACTTAAGTTGTGAAATAGAATACATTATTTATAAATATTATTACAGTAGAATCCCAATTACTGGACTCTAGATAACTGACATTCGGTGTAACTCGACAACCTTGTTTTATTTTAGTGTTTATTTTTTATTGTTAAATATGACTGTAATAAGAGGTAGAACTGGAACTTAAAAATTCAATGCCACAACTGGGATTTGAACCACAGACCTTCCGCTTGCCGGGCGGACGCTCTAACCACTGAGCTATTGAGACAAACTGCCAGAATGGCATTAAATTCTCAAGCCAGTTTGTATTTCTCCTGGTAAACCACAAAGGCAGTCTCACATCAGAGACAATTACCCTAATGGTGACTTACTATTGCAAGTACTTTATATCCCAGGATTAAATAACCTTCAGATGGTAATTATTATTTATTTATGCCAACAAACTTACTGTTGGTGTTTTTAAACACACAAGCCGTGTGTGGGCAAAGTTTAAGAGGTAGAACTGGGACTTAAAAATTCAATGCCACAACGTGGTTCAAATCCCAGTTGTGGCATTGAATTTTTAAGTTCCAGTTCTACCTCTTAAACTTTGCCCACACACGGCTTGTGTGTTTAAAAACACCAACAGTAAGTTTGTTGGCATAAATAAATAATAATGACTGTAATAATTTCTATTATGTATGACCATGTATTGACCTTTGATATCTAATCAGAATGTATGCAGGCGGCAGACCATTGTCATATAACCAAAAGCTTACCGTCAATAATGTGAATATACATCACAAACACTTGTTTGGAGGGTTTGAAGCTTTTTTGCTTTGCACAGTACAAAGGTATTTTTTAAACGTGACAACTGCACAGTGGTTTATAATTGAGTTCAGTTTTGTATTTGTAAGGCCATAGAGGTGTGTCCGACTTCCGCGGACTGTGCATGTTTAAGTACAGCCTGCTTGTATTTCAAGGAAATAAACAGAGGCATTATCCATATCATCAGTTTACATGTCACTCGTGCACATTCAAGCAAGATCGTTCACCATGTGTAAAAGATACCTGTGTACATGGTAAGCTAAAATTTGAGTTCGATATTTCTGGTTATAGTGTGGATTCCAAGATTCCAGGCTTACTGTTACTGTTGTTTGTGCCAGTGAAAATATCGAATGAGGAGGAAAGACAATTGTCATAATGGGAATTAAAGTGGATGTGTTAAAGAGACCAGACAATGGGGAACATTTTAATACTTAATTAATTTTAGAATGTTATACCTTTCTTTCCTGTGTTGTGCTGGAATATGTATGTAATTTACAGTGTTATGTTATGAGTTGTGAATAACAGACCCTCAATTTGTAAAACTGAGTCCAGTAATAGGGATTCCACTGTATTAGGATATATTTATTTACTTTTTCTTTAGTAATAACTTCACTTATAATGAAATTTCTTTTGTTCTCAACACTGTCACTTTCCACTTTCTTTTATTCACTTTTCACTTCACTGAACACTTGCACATAAAGCTGCATTTGTTTTCTCCCCTCACTCTAGCAGCATGGCTGTCCATCCTCCCATCCTCCTTCCTGTTGGCAGTGTAGTTCCAACTTCCTCCTCTTCAGCTCCATTGTCACTGCTCTCCTCCTGCAAAATAACATTTTGCCATGATGGTGATGACGATGATCCCACAACTACACTGGTACCTTTATCTCTCTCCTCCCTCATTCTTCTTTCTTTCTCTCATTCCATTGCCCTATGGATACTGAAATATCTCCAATTTCCTGATATTGTTTCTTTTTTTCCCTCATGACTATATTTTCTAATTCAAGCTCATCTTCTATAACTTTATCTCTCCTTTCTGGTCCTTAATTCTTGTCGTAAATATTCCTCTGTACTGATGATGAATACACAAAGGTGTTCTTACTTCTGGAATTATTCTTAGTTCTACTACTCTATCCACCCGCTCTCTAGAGTTCGTTTCCCAATGATATTTGTAAGATGTAGACTTTTTGTCAATTCAGGATTTCTAAGAATTAAGTATATTGTATGTCCTCTTAAAGCTTTGCATTGTTTGGTTAAGTTTTGATTATACCTATTACATAAAAAAATGATATGCTCATGAACACCATAGATTTCACGTGTGTCATTGTTTATTAATCTTTTTCCAGTATGTTTTGTAAAGTCCATGGCCAGTAGTGTAATGAATAAAACCTTTGGTTGGTTGTATATAGTATAGTCTTAATCTTTCATTTATGTTATGTATGAAGTTAATGCTCTGAAGCCAGCATTGAAGTCATTCTGCTTCTTGCTTCCCAGTACTTAGATGTTCAGATAATTTTGTAAAGCTGCACTGTTTTGTAGATGTTCTCTGTCCAGTTCTATATCTTGAGAGCACAATACACCATTGGGAGAAGTTAGCATACCAATTCCATGGAGATGTTTTCTCAGGCAATCATATTGTGTAGTAAGCCTCATCATGGTAACAGCCGATTTATGTGGTAATTCTGGAATTACAGAGGGATTTTCTAGAAGTATTTACATACTTCAGTTACCAATTTTTTCAGTTAGTCCAGATTTGTAATTATCATTAATCTTTTTCTTTATAATCCTTTTAATTGATTTCTATGAAAAAGCTTTTGTTTCTTTCTGTTTAATTTTACACTTTTTTTTTTTTTGCTAATATATCAGCCTTTCCATTCTCCTGAATTCCACAAAGGGCTGGAATCCATTGTAAAACTACACATTTTCCAAGTTTTTTAATGGTTTGGATTATATTTTGTATTTCTAGAGTTTTTTCCATTTTTGGATAGGATATTGATGTTACAGCTTGAATTGTTGCTTTAGAATTTAAAATAACAATATTCTTGCAACGTTGCAGCCAAATAATGTTTTGGAGGGAAAGATAAATAGCCAAAACTTCACCATCAAAATTTGTAGTATTTCTTCCAGCATGTTTGTAGAAAGAGAAGAATTTGCATGTTCCACCAGTTCCAGCTCCATATTCATCTAAAACAGATCCACCTGTAAAAATCTGTCCAGTTTACAGAAGGGTAATTTGTGTGTATAGTTTCTAAAGCTAAAGCCTTAGCCATGTCTGGAGGAGTTTCTCTTTTGTTAATAAAATTATTTAAATTTAGATTATAATCAATTAGATTGATACCAATGTTCTCATTGTTTTTTGGTATTTCCAATTTTTCTATTAATTTTGCTACTCCTTGTATAAATCCAACTTGAGTTTTCATAGTTAGGTTAGATATTTGATATTTTGCCCATTTATCTGAATCTGGGAGCCTTTTTAGTTTCCCATAGGTAAGTAATGCTTGTTGTTCAAGTTCTGTTATAACTGGTTTCTTAGAAGTGACAATATGTAGAGCTTCAAGTGGTGTAGTTTTCATTGCTCCAGTTATTAAATGCAGAGCTTGATTTTGTGTTTGATCCAAATGTGTTTTGCTAGATTTTGATGGCCCAAATGACCTAGTTTTCGACAGGCCCTTAAATGCCACTCACTCACCCACCCACTAGATTTTGATGCTGTCATTAGAATTTCTCCACAGTATGTTAGGACCGGTTTATACAAGGTGGAAGTGAAATAATCTGTCAGACTTTAACAGTGAATTTCTCTTATTGTGAATAACAAGAAAGTCTAATACCAAAAAGCGAAAAGTTTGTGGAAAAAAGTATTTTTATCAAAAAAGTTTATCATCTGGCTGAATTATCATTGGTAGGACTCGGAAGTTCATGCCCTAAAAAACACTGAAATAAGCATGCAAATATGCTCTTAAAAACTTGAAAATATGCCAAGAAATATGCCCTATTTAATTAAAACAATGTCTCTCTGCAGTAGACAAGACGAGTTAGTATAAATAATAAAGTTACCTTATTGCTTAGAGGTTGAAGCAGAAGTGGTCCCGCTGCTAGTATTAACTGCTAAATTGCAGTTCACAACCAACACTTTGCACAAATTTTCAACTGTAAAACATCGTCTGTTGTCTCACAAAACACTTTTGTAACGTGAAAAACTTCTCTCCACATTACAAGATCTTATCAGGGCATTTTAAATGATGTTAACTGCTTCGCAGAGAGAGTCAGGTCTCATGGTGTGACAGATGGTTTTCTTTCGAGGATGTCTCGAATATCTCACATCTGTTTATAACCAGAATTTTTTGAAATTACGTAATTCACTTTTTGTCCTATGCTACCAGGAACTGAACTTAGATCACATATTGGTTTTTCAAAGACCGTAAGTGATTCCAATGCTGTTATGGCTGTTGGTAAGAAAGAAAAATGGGCAGATATGAAACCAGTGCCTGAAAGAATATTTTGCACAGTTTCTATTGATGAAGCATCTTTTGAGTCAATGAATTAACAGCCTCTTCGACTATTTCTATGTACTCAGCATCACATAAAACTGCATCAACAAATGTTCCCCATCGAGTTAACACTGGTGCAGGAGGAAGTCGGATAATAGGTGCTGTTGATCTAAACAACTTAACTCTTTTAGGAGATTTAACAAAAATTTTCTTTGTACTGGGCACAAATCTATCTACCAATGGGAAAGAATTACGTATGTCTCAGAAATGCGACGAAGAGCGTGTGCCAAGCAAGCTATATGAATTAAGTTAGGAAAAATACCTTTCAGAGTTTGTCCTGATTTTACCATATAAGGACCTGCATCAGTAGCAAATAAAAGTAACCGGTCATATTTGATTCCACATGGCCATAGTAATTTCAAAGAGTCCATCATAAACTGGGTCACGTTTACATTGTCAATGTCCGACAATTCGTACACATTAAAAAATAAGGTGTAGTATTTTGTTCATTATTTAAAGCACCCACGATTATATTAGCAACAGAATGGCACTCAGAATCAGGGGTTTCATCAACAGACAACCACACAAACTGATCCGCTAATTAATTTTGTATATTTTACAATATGTTATTGTAACAATGTCCTGCATAAGTTTTACTTTCTTCAGGCACATGTTGTCGACTGTACTTGGCAAGAAAGTTTTCAAATATCACATTATTAATTTTGAACAAGGGAATAGCAGCAGCTAAAAATGCTTGGCACAACTCACACTAAAATTCAGTAACCCTACTTCCTAAACACTCTACTAGCTATTATTTATTTATGCCAACAAACTTACTGTTGGTGTGTGTTTAAAAACACCAACAGTAAGTTTGTTGGCATAAATAAATAATAATTACGATGTTTATGCTTAAATGGATAACTCAGTTTATTTCACAAAGATTTTGTACCACAAAATATAATACATACATTTCCAAATATAAACAAACACACCAAGGACTTCCACAAGGTGCTGTTCTGAGCACAACACTCTTTAACATATATATAAATGACCTTCCATCAATAATAAAAACTTTAGAAACCAAAATTGCTTTATTTGCTGACGATGTAGTCATTTGGACTTCAGGCTCTCCAAAAAAACCTGAATTAATTAAAGACAGAATAGAAACAGCCCTAAACAAAGTACATGAATGGAGCTCCAAAAACCTCATGACTATCAATGTGGAAAAAACAAATTATGAATTATTTACACTAAAATACAAACCAGTTAATATTAACATAAATTATAATGGTAAACCACTCAAAGCAGTTGATGCCAAATACTTAGGCATCACTTTCGACAGAAAGCTAAGTTGGAAAAAACATATAACAAACATCTCAGAAAAAGTTGAAAAGAAACTGCAAATCCTCAAAAAGTTAGCTGGTGCTAAATGGGGCTGCTCAAGGAGAGTCCTTAACACAACATACAAAATGTATATTAAACCAAACCTCTTGTACTGTTCTGAAGCTTTAATAACAGCAGCAAATGCTAACATCAATAAACTTGAACAAACACAAAATCAGGCTCTTCGCCTGATCACTGGAGCAGTTAAATCCACACCTATTGATGCCATGCTTGCCTTAACACGGACCCCATCAATAACAACAAAAATAGAAGAACAAGCATTGCTCCAACACGAGAAAATGTTACGACTGCCAAACTCTAAATGGACAGAAGAGAACCTCCCCCCTTCAATCCTTAAAACTCATAGTAGTTTCCTAGAAAAGGTAACACAGATTAAATCCAAATTGAACTTTCCTAACACCAGAGAAAATCCATTGGAATTATTGCAACCTACCTTCAATTTGGAATTAATAGAGGAAATAAGTAAATCAGACACACCAAAAGAAATACAAAAACTTCTAGCTCTGTAAACAATCAATACTAGGTATCCCACAGAAGAATGGCTGCAGATATATACTGATGGATCCTCCAAGGAAAACCTTACTGGAGCTGGAGTTACATGTTCACATTTTTCCTTTTACCATTCTGTTGGCAGAGACACAACAAATTATGATGGAGAAATAGAGGCTATACACATTGCTGTCCGACAATTATTAAATCTTCCCTTAAATAAATTTAACAAGGCAGTAATTCTTTCAGATTCTAAAGCTGCAATTCAGGGAATATGTTCAAATACTACAAAGAAGTCAACAAAAATTAGAGAATGCTACAAAATGTTAACACAACTCCAAAAAGTTAATAAGACTGTTCATCTCCATTGGATTCCAGCACACTGTGGAGTCATGGGGAACGAAGCTGCAGACTCACTTGCAAAGAAAGGCACAACAATAAAACAAAAGTCTAAATTCAATTTCTCATATTCCTCAATAAAACGCTTGATTATTAAAAAATTTTCTCATTCATACCTTCAAGAAATAGAAACAAATGCCAAAGATAAAAAATGGATTACACTACTTTCCAACCCAGATATAATCCCCCAGAGACCAAGGAAAACAGCGGTTGCAGCCCTCCGACTATTGACAAATCACGACTGCTTAGCAAGTCATCTCTACAGAATGGGTATCTCAGCCTCACCAATATGTGTCCTGTGTAACGATCCAGCAGAAATGAGCGAAGACCACTTGAAGACCTGTGAAGCATTAAGATCAGAAGAAACTACAGTTCAAAAGTATTGGAAAGCACGAATGCTAATGGCTTCATTGTCAGATGCAAGGCACTAGAAAACAACAACAACATACTTCAATAGATTGAAAGGTTTTTGTGTAAATTAAATTTTGAAAAAAACACAATTTCTTGCCTTCTTAATCCTTGTAGAACTGGCAACATCACGTCAGCTGTGTTGACTTTTCTTCGTGTACTGGTGTAGATCGTGTGGAATGTTTACTTAATTGCATGCAATTGTTTTTTTGTCGAAGCTGCAAAAGATGTGAAACCTGACTACAGGTACTGAATTCTTGCTTTAAACTCTTATTTCAAATTAATTCCAATGTTATTGCATACTTGTTATTGTAACAACTGTTAGTTAGTAAAAGTATGGCCATTTTTTTGTTTCTTAAGCTACCATGTAAATAGTGATTAGTCTGTGACTGTGGAATTCATTGAGCGTGAACACTAGTGTCACATTTGTTTACCTACACTTCTTGAAATATTTTGATATCTTTCGCACATATGCGCATCTTGTTGGAAACTTTGTGTTGCAAATTTTATTAACTCAAAATGTATGATTTGAGGTAATGTTTTCATACAGGGTTCTTGTTGGAGTAATTGTTGGAACCGAAAGTGCTTCCAGAAGCTTCTGCATCACGTTATACAAATTTCTTTTTTTAAATGTAGGTACATGCTTGCATAAAGCATATTAGTCCCATTTTGAATTGAGCATATTAAAACTGAAAGAGAATTGCACATTTAACAGGCCAAACGTGTAAACAATTGTGCACATACATTTTGTTTAAACATTTTGCAGTGGAGCATAAATTCGCATTATAAATTATGCTTTCCTAAAGGTTTAGCAATTACTTGTATCACATTGTTAAATTCAACACAGAATAACAGTATTAATAATGCAAGAGGTGTTTCACGCAAGAGTGACATAACCTTTGGAATGTTGAGCAGGTAACCTAACCTCCACCATTAGCTCCCAGCCTCGGCACCAATGCTTCATGCATGTCTTACAGACGATATAAAAACTGCAGGTGTTCATCACATGTGTAAATGTTAGAAACAAACTGCCTTACTAATTCTTGTGAACATGAATATCGTGTTAGGTCCCTACCATTCCATAAATAAAGTAAATAACTTAGCATATATTCAAGTGAATTTATGTATTTCTGACTGATTAGAGCATATTCAAAGTTTATTTTTCTATGTTTCTATCATATTTGTGACTTCCTAATGGATGTAATATGATGCAACTGGTGCCAGAAGTTGGTAAACAATTTTGTGTGGCATTTAAAAGAAGAATCAGATTCCAAGTGAGGTCGTTATCTTATCATGGCATAGCCTCTCAAATAGAACAGGCCAGATATTCAGGCCTTTAAATGTACCAAATAAAATATTTGTAATTACATGGAAAAGTAGGATTTGAGGTAACGTTTTCTACAGGGTAATCAGCCATAGCCTTACTTTTTCACGTAATTTTCTGGTGTTCTGGTGCAGCACGACAAAACATCTGAATTCAACACATGGCTAATGTTACTTAAATGGTTTTTATAGAGCATTAGAATAGTTCATTGATCTACTGATAGAAGCTGAGTACCCGATCAACAGGTTGCACCACGTTGCCACACACTCACCTTTAAATGCAATTATCCATGTAAGGGCACATTTAATTTAAAAAAATGTTATTGGAATTTTTTGGTAGTTTACATCCACTCTTTCACCTCCTTCAGTCTGGCGGATTATTTTACTTCCACCCTGTATAGGTTTTATAGGTTATGTTTAATGTTCTAGAGCTACCCCACTTTGTTCCTTCTAGACTTTTCAGTAATTTAAATCTTTTAGTAACCTTATCAATTATGTGCTCTGTATGGTTCCGCCAACTTAGTTTCTTATCAAAGTGTACTCCTAAATATTTTGCATTTTCAGTTTTCTTCAATTTAAGATCACTGTACATTAAGTTAATTTTCACTGGATTTTTAGCTAAGGAGAAATGTTAGAACACCGTTTTTGTAGTATTTACTGTCATAACATTATTACACCTTTGTTGAAGTTCATTTAATGTGACTGAATAGTTGCTATTGCATCGTGGCAGATTTCTGTGAAAAGCCGATGGCTAAGTCATCAGCAAAAAGAAAACTTTTAACACCAAATTTTTGTAGTTGTCTAGGTAAATCATTAATGTATGTGTTGAACAAAGTTGTGCTTAATAAAACACCTTGAGGGACAAAGTTTGAGAGGTAGAACTGGAACTTAAAAATTCAATGCCACAGTTCTACCTCTCAAACTTTGCCCACACACGGCTTGTGTGTTTAAAAACACCAACAGTAAGTTTGTTAGCATAAATAAATAATAATTACCTTGAGGGACTCCTATTTTGCTTTATTTATATTTAGCAATAGTTGAACAATACTTAGTAGGACATATGAGGAGTACCATTTCAAAACGCGAAAAGTCCGCAAATAACAATTTTACAGGAAAGCCGAAAATGTAATAACTCCTAAAGTAAACAATACTTTTAAAATATAATTATGTCGTTGTGATCTAAAAAATGAGCGTATAACATGGCGATGAGTGTAAAAAATCACAGCCTTAATGCAAAGCTGTAATCGCGGGTTAAAATATGAAAAATGCTGGACTTATCTTGTTTTGCACCAAATAAATGGACATAAAGCTTTTTGAACCGTTCTTCCATATAAACAATGTTAATTTCAGTAAATTGCTTTATTGCAGATTTTTAACTCTTACATGCCATTGTAATTCACAACACATGTTTTCTGTTCTTAATGTGTTGTCTAGGACACTGTAACTCTTTCGATTGTTTGAAACAATACAATTCTGAAACCAATTTAATGCAATAATTATTCGTATTAGAAGCAGACATGCAGAAAATTCTGATTAATGATCATGTGTTCTGATTAGTAATGGGTTATAACACCACTATATCTGAGCAAACGTAAAGGAAAAACTTACTCCATTCTATGAATGCTCTTATACTCTGTTCATCAAGAGATTAGAGGAGATATAAACAAAGCACCGGTTTGTATCACTCCGCGGCCACGTGCTTTCACAATGACGCAACACAGTTACCTACTGCTACGCGTAGTTATAATATGCATTTTACACTACTAAAAGGATATATTTACTTGATTCAAATAACATGTAGCACATGGAAATTAACTGCTACTTACGTCATCTCTGTCCACAATAACACTTTTTCATTTTCTGCTCACAATCTCGAAACCAATCTCCAGAAGCAGCTTGTGGAGGGAGGTTAGTTTTAAATCTGGAAGATCGGGTTCAGAGTTAACTGCCAACAGCACTTTGTTTAAGGTGGGGATTCATTGACTGACGAACTTTTCGACGGATTGCAGATCTCACACTCACAAATTCGTTGCAAACTACATCCACCATTTATCTGGCACGTGGAAGCTTTTGGCTGGGATCTTCACCAACTGATGATTTCTCTTTGCGTGTGCTGTAAATACTTGCAACTGACACACCGGTAAACTCGAATGTTAATTTTATCACGTCTTCGATAGCAAGTTCGGGATATTTCTCGCAGAACTTGTTAAACACGTTCAATATTATTGTCTTTTCACCACTTCGCAACGCTTTGCCGTGCTTATGTTTTACAGCACTCACTTGTTCTGCCATGTTACTGTCATACTGAATAATGCGCGCGCAGAATGAATTAGGCTGGTTACAGATTCACGTAAGTGCATATTCTTACACTTTAGCTATGCTTAGTACACTTAGTTCATGCTTTAGCAAACATTAAGTGACATTTTAGACCTTAGTAACAGTATTTCTTCAAGGGACTATTTACACGGCGAAAGCGTCAAGAGGGCGCGCTGTGGTCAAAAAGCACGTGGCTTTGTTTACGTCTCCTCTAATCTCTAGATGAACAGAGTATAGAACTTCTAACACTTGTGATTGGTAGTTATCAGGGTGAAACAAAACTAATTTAATGATAAACTTTGAGACAGTTCTCAAATGGAATTAAAACCACGTTCTTCTTCCAATCACAGTCCTCATTCTCACTTCCCTCCTCCATTTGTTGTGCATCATCTTCGTGCTGAATTAACCTTGTATAAATTTTTAGCTCATTATTGCGGTATCAATCTTCACCACAACGTTGTTTTAAAAGCTTCTTTTTTTCTAATTTGATGGGCTGTTCCAAAGGTAGAACTGGGGGCTCTGCTAGTTGTTCGACTGCTATTCCTCGTTTAAGCATGGAGACAAATTTCTTGGATTAATGGATTACATTTCCATTTTCAGAGAAACGTAAAATGTATTCCCCCTAAGTTTCCTTTTTAACATGGTCCTTTTCATTTCCTTTATACCATCTGGCTTTTTAAAATAATTGCAAAGCTCTTAAAGTCATGCATATACTAATCCTTGCCCGGTTAGCGAGCAGTACCAACCTTAGAATATGTTTCAACATACTTCTCTGGAGTTACTATCTCAGACTGTTTTCAAAGATCCTTTTCCAAAACTCCAAACATGCGGTCCGCAGGTAAGAAAGAATGGCCTCTCACGGGAAATATGCATATTTCCTTCAGATAATCTGGAGACTTTTTCAAAAGTCACCAATAGAGTGCATGGGCCACGTGAGCATTTCTATTTTGTGCAGCACAGCCAGCAGAGAAGAGCCTTAATCTGGGTACACCATCCTCAAATTGCTGTTTGCTTAGAAAATTTGTTAACACAGAAGCAACTTCAATAGCTCCACGGCCTGCTTGATTTTCAGTCCAGCAATAAAATGCTGGTGATTTATTCTCTATATTTGTGATGCACAGAGCATAGAATGATAGTTGGCGAGTATAATAGGCTTCACCTATAGCAAGCTTAGGCAATGGTTACACTTGCTGCAAATCTAAGCATAAGGACATGGTAGCTGAGTCTTTTTCTCTCATCATTTTGTGGAATGTGCAGGGAGTTCAGCTTGCAACTCGTTCTTTCTATGGGAATTTTCCATGACTTGCAGTTCATGTTTTGTCCTACTGCAATAACTGCAAACATCTACAGCTGGTTCACCAAAATCCAAGTTAAATTTATTAGAAAAAAATAATGTGGAAAAACCACTTCTTTACTTTTAGTGATTCAGCCACACTAACACTGCAGATGTTGAATAACTTCTTCACATTTAACTCTGAAGGAAGGAGAGTCGCTTGCTTTTTTGACTTGAATATTGAATGTCTCTAGCTTTTAGCTTGGATAAGAAACTAATTACCGATTCCTTCTTTTGGGCATATTATTTGGCTTTTCGGTACCTCCACTTTTTTCCATTATTGTTTTACCTGCTATTAGAGAAGCTATGTTGTTTACTCTTGTTGTGCCAGTGCTAAAAAGAACTTACGTAGAACAAAGCTGAATAGTTTCATTGTTTACTCTAACTAGATAAATAATAACGATTGCGTTACTCTTTTCTGATTTTCTTGATGTGCGCCTTTTGCGAGATGATACAGACATTGATGCCAGGAGCCTGTCTTGTGATTTGTTCCTGTAGTTATACACTAATTTTCTTGCTCTGATGAGATGACAGGCAAGAATTATTGGGACAGCATTTAAATCTACCCTCTGTGTGTGCACGAGGAGACTCGAACTCCAGCATGTTAGAATACCTGAAACACACCAACGAATGATGTGGTAAGAACCATACTAACCGCAACATGGTTCTGAATACATTCCTGTAAAACTATTTTCGCTAAATAATACCGATAATTATTCTTCTTATAAAGTTTAAATAGTATTTACCTCTCTTCTTGTTCCCTTTTTCTCATACTCTTTTGCCTCCTTCTGGAACCTACAGAACACTTACAACTAAGCTTTCTTCCATGTTCATAGATATAATTACACGAACTGCTTATGGAACTCACAATAATAGCAAGACTCTGTAGGCAGTGCAATCTGGTCAAACAATGCGATAGAATGAGAAACGTGTTTCTGTGATGCTGTGACAAAACAGGCGAGAATTCCTACGCGCGAGTTCAACAATGTGCGTAAGAAAGTGGACACTTCGCGCTTTGATCCGGTCAAGGCACTGGACATAACGCATTTTGCACCGAACCCACATTTTCGTTCTCAATTTTAACGGGTTTAAAACGTGCTTTGAAGCAAACAGGACTATAAGCGCGATGCTAAAGTGTTGAAATTCGCTTCAAACTAATTTTCGATCGGGAGTGGACTTTTCGCGTTTTGAAACGATACTCCTCATATCTTTGTGTTATAAATTCTGAGATCCATCTAAGCATATTGCCTTTAATGCCTAAAAGTTGTAGTTGCCATATTAAATTTTGTCTCCATCCGTTACCATAAGCAAAAACCACTACTTTATCTTTTTTGTTGTTAAATGCTTCTTTGATATGTTGACTAAGTAAAATAACTTGCTTATTTGTGGAATGGTTTCTTCTAAATCCTGCCTGGGATGGCGATAATAAGTTATTTGTTTCCAGATATCAGTTTAATCTACCTGATACCATTTTTTCCATATTTTTGCTGTATAGCTGGTCAATGAAATTGGTCTGTAGTTATCAAAATTTTTTGATTCTCCTTGTTTAAGAACTGGGATAATGAGTTTTTTTACCAATTTGCAGGAACTGAAGTTTTCCAAACTAAGTTATAAAATTGTAATAAAGCTTGTTTTGCTTTAGGTCTTAGTTGTTTTAGAAATTCAGGGTGGATTCTATCAGGTCCAGGAGCTTTCTTGTTATTACTTTTATTTATTGCTTCATTTAGTTCTATTTGTGTAAAGGGATTATAAAATAATGTTTCAGTAGATGTTGAAAAGTAATTTTCATTCTATTCATTTTCCTTTATTTCTGTTTTGATAAGCTTTTCTCATTTTTTATACTCTTGGTATTCTGAGAGATGTGAAATTGGTATTCGATCTGGACGCTATTTTTGACTCAATAATTTTATTATTTTTATATTCCATCGGTTGTTTTGGAATAGTTTCTTTCTGTATTGAAGATATGAATTTGTATGCTTTATTACCATCTTTTCTATGATCTAATTTTTCAGCAAAATTGTTATATGTATTTCTTTTGGCATTTATTAAGGTTTTCTTGAATGCTGCAGCTTTCTTTTTCCACACAATTATACTACATTGATCTTTATTAATTTCAGCTTTTTTCATAGCTTCTCTCTCATATTTCAATTTTTCTAATTCTTTTGACCAGAAGGGTTTATATATTTTTACTTTTCCTTTTGGTATAACTTTTTGGCTGTTATCAATAATGTGTTGCATATTCTGTTATTAATATGATGTGCAGAATTGAAATCAGTTTCTAACAACTTTGGTATCTTTTCCTCTAGTTCAGCTTCATACTCTTTCCAATTTGCCTTTTTAAAGTTCTAAGAACATTTAGTTTGTGTGTGTGTTTTTTTTTTTTTTAAAGAAACATTAACATATCTCTGTGGCCTGAGTCTAAGGTTCCTAGAACTTCTTGGTTTGCTTTTTCTGCTATATCAGAGAATACCAATACTGGGGATTAGAGGTAGAACCTGCATAATGCATTTAAGTCCCAGGTTGATCTTTATTAAGTAACTCTAATGTACTTGTGTGTATTAGTTCTTCTATTACTCTGCCAGTTACATTACTATCAGAGTATCCCCATAACTTTGAATGGCTGTTAAAATCTACTGTAGTTTTAGTTCTAATTTCCATGGGAGTTAGATCATTTTGTTTTTTGGAGCATTATATACAAAATATACTCTATAATGTTCTTTGTTTTTCCAAACTTTTACTTTTGAAAGTTCTAATTTATCGGTCTCATTCATTTCTTTTTCAGTTTTAAATGTTGATATAAAATTTGTTGTTGCTTTTTTTTTTTTTTTTTTTTTTAATTTCAAACCCTTTTGGAACCCCCAGTTAGAAAAACTGAAAAAGCAAAGGGATATAGCTAGAAATACAGGTGAACAAACAAAAAACATATCGGATACACAAATATGGTGGAAGAAATGTGCCTTACTAAAAAAAGAAATAAATACAGCTAAAAAGAATCACTTTAATAACTTCTTAGAAAAAATGGATTATAGGACAGATGGTAACAAAGCCCATAAGTTCATAAAAAATGGACAGGAAAGGAAACAACAGCACACCCATCATACACAACAATAAAATATTAGTAAATGATGCAGTCATAGCCAAAACATTCAATAAATATGCTAATTCACATAAAGTAACAAGAAATAATAAAAAGAAACATAAACAATTTAAGAAAGATTTGAAACAAGAAAGAGAATGTGATCCTAACGCTCAATGCAATATCTTTTTTCAAAATTTTAATATGCAAGAACTGAACATTGCAATAAATCTCACCAATATGTGTCCTGTGTAACGATCCAGCAGAAATGAATGAAGACCACTTGAAGACCTGTGAAGCATTAAGATCAGAAGAAACTACAGTTCAAAAGTATTGGAAAGCACGAATGCTAATGGCTTCATTGCCAGATGCAAGGCACTAGAAAACAACAACAACAGCAACACATTGCAATAAATAATCTAAAAAACAAAAAGTCTCCTGGACCAGATCACATACACCCAAAGTTCATTAAAAACTTTGGAAAACAGCAAAACAACTACTAAAACTGTACGATCTATCCTGGAAAACCACTGTACCTGCTGAATGGTGAACAGCAATAATTGTCTCACTCTTGAAGAAAGATAAAGCAGCATCAGAAATAAAAAATTATAGACCAATAGCTCTTACTAGCATAATAGCAAAAGTGATCGAAAGAATGGTGTCAAGAAGATAAAGGGGTTTCTAGAATCACAAAATTTAATATCCCCATGTCAAGCTGGATTCAGAGAGTTGCACTCTACAAATGAACAAGTCTTACTTCTCAGCCAAGAAATCAAAAACTCCTTCAATAGAAAAGTAGATAATGTATCAGTTTTTATTGATTTCCAAAGTGCATATGATTCTATACACAGAACAAAACTACTAAAGAAAGTAAAAAAATCGGGATACAAGGTCCAATATTTTAATGGCTATGTCATTTCCTAACACAACACTTTATTGCTACCAGATATGGAAGAAATATATCTAAATACAAACAAGTACACCGCGGCTTACCACAAGGTGCAGTGCTCAGCACTACACGTTTTAATATATTTATTAATGATCTGCCACAACAAATACAAGAATCAGGTGTGAAGTGTGCACTATTTGCTGATGACTTAGTATTGTGGACTTCAAAACCAAAACACCAAAGTACAGAACTAGAAAAAAACATGCAACAATCCTTAACCAAACCTCAAAAGTGGACCAAAGAAAATTTAATGACTATTAATACAAGAAAATCAAACTACCAAATATTTTCACAAAGAAAAAAACCACTAAAAATAAAACTAAATTTTGAGGGTCAACAATTACCAGAAACAAAGGAAGCCAAGTATTTAGGAGTTACATTTGATACCAAACTTACATGGACCAAACAAATAGAAAATGTAATACAAAGAGCAGAAAGGTGCCTTTCACTGTTAAAACGTCTAACAGGAATGAAGTGGGGATGTTTCAGAGCAACTCTTAACACAACATACAATGTATATATAAAGTCATTATTTACTTAACTGCAGTGAAGCTCTTATAACAGCAAATACAAAAAAAATTCAAATCTTTCAAAACCAAAGTCTGAGACTAATTTCAGGTGCTACCAAAACCACACCAATACCAGCTATGGAAATACTAACCAACCAATACACCATTGAATATAAAAAGATATATAGAAAAAGCAGCTCTTACTCAACACGAAAAGTTGATCATACTCCCATGGAGCAAGAGAAATTTTACACATACGCTGAAAACTCAGGGGAGCATTCTTTCCAAAATTCAAGACATCAAGAAGAATGTATACCTTCCTAATTCATAGGAAAACTTTATATCTAAAGTCAATCCGACACAAACATTAGACATCACATATTATTTACACCTGACAGAAGAAGATAACAAAAGTGATACTCCAACTAGTGTTCTAAAATTATTGGCATTAGAGACTATCCATACTAGATTTCCAGAACAGGAATGGCTCCATATTTATACTGATGGATCATTGATATCAAACCGAGATGGAGCAGGGGCTGGAGTCACGTGTCACCTCTTCCTATTACAAATCTCTAAGTTATGGAACTACAAACTTTGATGGAGAAATCGAAGCAATTTGAATGGCCCTACAAAATCTTTTGTACAGAATTTCACATTTTCAGCAAGCAGATATTGTCTCAGATTCCAGGTCAGCAATTATAGCAATTACTTCCAAGTTGTCACCGAAAAACCAAACAATTATAGAATGTTGAAAAATCCTTACCCATCTAACCGCACTTCAGAAACACCTAGTCTTCCAATGGATACCAGCTCACTGTAGACTGAGTGGTAATGAGAAAGCTGATTTTCTTGCAAAAAAGGGTACCAGCAGTGTACAAAAATCTATAGTTGATCTACCATTTGAGACGGGGACTTCTATATATATATATATATATATATATATATTTGTAATTTTAGAATTAGAATGTAAATATAAGACTTTTAGATATAAGTATAATTTTGTATTGTGTAGAGAAGCTGCCTCTCGAAAGTATGTTGACCTGAGCACATTTCTGAAGTACAAAACCCTCTTTTGTCATCTCGCGCTGAGGGACATTTTGCCTGAAGTCCAAGGACATAGCTGGGGAAAATACACCCCTCCTCCATAACGGGACTAGAGAGAAAGTGCGGGGGTGAGATATAAATAGGAAAACTTGGAGGAGAACGGGGCTCACTGATTGTCTGTGTTGCGATGTTGCTACGAGGGTGAACCTTGTATCGCTGAATAAGTATAGCTTCGCGCCAAAAAAAAAACGTCGAGGTGTGAAAGGCGACAGTGATTAGCGTAAAGTAAAGCAAATAGCAATCTTAGAACGAAACACCAGAAACTCGCTCAGGTCGGCACTTCGAGGCAATGAAGTGGTGAAGAATAAAGTTAGTAAACGTCTGGGTCGTGTTTGTCATCTAACCTCGCGCCTGAGAAATATCCCTCTCATTCCTACCTAAATCCGGTACCCAACCCCGTTACAAATGGCGCCCAACGTCACAACCCCGTTACACATTATATGCAGCTAAAAGATTAGTCAACTCTGAATTCAAAAAAAATTATTGCAAAATATTACTATGAAAAATCAAAGAATAAAAGATGGGAACTACCAAACATTCAAACAGTAATTCCTGAGTATCCTCGAAAAACAGCAGTTGCAACCTTCAGGTTGATTACAGGACATGATTGTCTGACAAAACATTTAAACAGAATTGGGATATATTCTTCACCACTCTGTCCTCTATGTGATCTGCAAGAGGAAATGGATCGAGACCACCTTCAAATATGCCCGGCCACTTCTAGTGCCCCATCCATGAGTGAAAAATATTGGAGAGCAAGAGGATTAATGACTTCATTGTCAGAAATCCAGCATTAGCTAACAACAACAACAATAAAATTTGTTTTAACTCCATTCAAAATCCCACTTGCTATTTGTCAATTTTTGGGGAGTAAGTATGCTATAGTTTTTTATATTATATTTCTTTTGATCTTCAGGTATATTAGCCTCTGTAGTTCCAAATATATCAACATCTTCTTTGTGTAATATTGTAAGTTCAGCTTTTTTGTCTTGGCTAAAACTACTG
Organism: Tenodera sinensis; assembly: GCA_030765045.1. Classification (NCBI taxonomy): domain Eukaryota; kingdom Metazoa; phylum Arthropoda; class Insecta; order Mantodea; family Mantidae; genus Tenodera; species Tenodera sinensis. The sequence goes on along the minus strand of CM060964.1, from coordinate 298,537,372 downwards.
GCATTCCTGTGTAAATTCTTCAAATGTCCCACCCGGAGATCCGATTGTGGGACTATTACTCTGGAATATTTTGCTCTGGGAAGCATAATCAATTGAGCAGTTTCACAGTTGTTTTAAATGGACTCCACTTTTTTCTGATTTGACGACGATACCATCCTTAGTCAACCCCCAGTATACCTGGAGGACCACACCTGATGTTGGTTGACAGGTCTCCTTGGACCTAGGTAGGAGATTATATGCATTAGAGACCTGCACGACATTCAAAGTCAACGAAGCCCAAGTAAGACCCGAGCCCAAGAAGAGGTTATAGTGCCCTGGCCGATTATTTAATTTCATTATGATTATCATTATTGTTATCATTAGTATTGTTGTTGTTATTATTGTTATTGTTGTGATCATCATGATCATCATCATTATTATTATTATTATTATTATTATTATTATTATTATTATTATTATTATTATTATTATAAACCTTTCAGCAGAATAATCAATCATATAGAATTCCTAGTAAAGGAATGCTGTGATAATTATTCTATTCTCGGAAAAATATATAATACATTTTATATTTCTTAATTTTCAAGCCCAGGATTTTACAGGAATCGTGTGTTTTATTTTACACACACAAATATGTTTTATAACAATTTTCACATAATTTTTTTTGCCCATTGACAGTGAAAAGAAGTTTTAAAGGAATGTGTGGATCCTTTTTTTTTTTTCCAAAACTCAATAAATGCAGTCTTTCCTGAAATGAGTCTCATTACAACACAAATAAAACTGAACAAAATTAGTAGTTCTGTCACAAAAATGCAATATTCACAAGTCTAATAGAATACATCTGCTAAAACATCACTATAGGCATTGTCTCATCTAAAGTAAGTACAAATTAGAAACTAAAACCTTCACTTATCTTAGTAATGTTGCACGTTCTTTTTGAAGTTTTTAGTTTCTAATTTGTACTTCAGAATCTTGTTGCTTCACTGTTAATAGCTTCAATTTTCCTTATTGTCTCATCTGTCACTTCAAAATACTGAACAAGTTCCTTAATTATTATTTATTTATGCCAACAAACTTACTGTTGGTGTTTTTAAACACACAAGCCATGTATGGGCAATGTTTGAGAGGTAGAACTGAAACTTAAAAATTCAATGCCACAACTGGGATTTGAACCACAGACCTTCCGCTTACCAGGCGGGTGCTCTACCATTGAGCTACTGTGACAAACTGCCGGAATGACATTGAATTCTCAAACCAGTTCGTATTTTTCCTGGTAAACCACAAAGGCAGTCTTAATGTTCTTTTTTTCTTTAAGGACACTTAAAAAGCATCAATCTGGGCTGGGTTTTAACCCACAATCTTGGAGTCAGTAGACCAGCGCCTAACCAACTGAGCCACCCAGACTGACCATATAGCTATGACCACACATTGGAAAAATGAAGAATTGGATCAAAACATCTGCTTTGCTCCAAAAAAGCCATGAACATTGCCATTATAATGTGATTATTATTCTGACTGGCACAAGAATCAGAAAACAGATGGGGGAAAAACATTGGGACTTTCTTTTTTCCTAGATTTAATAACGAAAAATCTACTACTGCAGGTGCGACTTGGTTACATCCTCTTGGTAATTTGAGTTTCCAACCAAGTATAGAAAGAAATGTCTTTACTTGCATCTTCGAATGAATCATAACACATAGGTAGTACAGCCATGCTTGTCTTGCTTAGAACACTTCATCAATAAATAATTTCTTGAATAATTTACAATAATCGGTGCTTCATTGTTTCCCCAAATAGCAGAAACCCAGTATGAAGTGATGAGCAGCATCCTTATATTTTCCTGTCACGGTCAAAAGAAAAACTATTTTTCGCACTTTGTCTGAAAGGTTTATTTATATCGTCTAGGGCAGGTGCTGGCAGAGTTTGGCCGATCAAGCCTTGCTCTGGCTTGCTGCTAGCCTAGGGCCTCAGCACAGCTCTTGGGTTACCTCGGTGGCATGCTTTATTTATAGCACAACCAACCATACAGCAGGTCAAATTAACCTGAAAGTCTATTAATAGTGAACCAATATTCTACATTTATAGAATTGCAAAGTGCGTGTATGCAATTACAGACATAGAGTTTGGCCGATCAAGCCTTGCTCTGGCTTGCTGCTAGCCTAGGGCCTCAGCACAGCTCTTGGGTTACCTCGGTGGCATGCTTTATTTATAGCACAACCAACCATACAGCAGGTCAAATTAACCTGAAAGTCTATTAATAGTGAACCAATATTCTACATTTATAGAATTGCAAAGTGCGTGTATGCAATTACAGACATATTTCTTCCAATGTGCCAGACAATTTATCATACATAGTTCTGTGCTACACTTGAAGCAGAATACTTTTGCTCTGCTTATCCACTTGATGAATTTAGTTATTTTATACCTATATGTACAGCGATTTATTCAGCAAAATATAAAACAGAAATACTTTTCTACATTTAACTGCTGAACTTTTAAACATAACAGGGACAACATTATATTTCATAATATAAAAACCAGACAGATAATACAATTAGAACTTTTAAAGGTCTAACTGATGAGAAATTATGAATAAGTAACTTATATAAATTATGTAATACAAGCAAATTAAACTGGAACATAAATTAATTCTTCTATTTTTTGTTAGTTAGTTTTTTGTTAACTAGCCAATGAATATTTGGGGTGATGTTTTGTGCAACCTTGATTCTAAGCATTGCATTAAGATTTTCTTCAGTGAGGTTACTTTGATGTCCATATTTTCTCAATTTTAAAATGAAGAGCTGTTCACACATTTAAGTAGTACTGAACATGCACAAATGCATATACATGTATTGCTGTGCAAAACTTTGAACTCCCATTGCTGTTCACTGCTGTAACATGACCAGTCGCTGCTTGGCAAGGGAGCTCTTGGTGCTGCCTACTGCCCATGGCTCCAAAGTAGTGTACCTCCTGGTTGCAATACAGTTGTTATCCCTCGAGGAATAATAAGGTCACAGCCAAGGCTGTTTATGAGATGACCACAAAATACATCCAGACATTTAAAATAAACATTACAGTTTCATTGTAAGAATAAGATATAAATTTTTACTTTCTCTACTATGTATAGTAAGTAGGGGAAGTACAGTATTCCACCCAAAGCTTTGATGTTAAGATTTCACTGGAAATATAGTTTTGAGGCCTCCTGAATAATAATAATAATAATAATAATAATAATAATAATAATAATAATAATAATAATAATAATAATAATAATAATAATAATAATAATAATAATAATAAAAAAACCTCTGTGTGTGTGTGGGTGTGTGTCTCTCTCTCTCTTCTCTATCTGTGAACAGCATAACTCAAAAACGAAAAGTTAGTATTTAAGTTTAATACCTTTGAAGGAAGCAACACGAAGAATTTGAAGAAAATTCTTCCACCCTTACCTACCCGTTCTATGGAAAATTTTTCGAAAATTTTGATTTTCTCAAAAATGTCTCTTAATGATTTTGATAAAAATGCCATATGTTTAAGATATTTTTAAGGCAAATGAAATGTATATTTTGAATTTGCCGGCTCTAGCCCATGTAGTACTGTTTACTCTTGACAACTTTTGCATAACTGCTGAACCATAATAGATAAACCAAATCTTACTATGTAAAAAATGTAGATCTGTTAAAACATACAAGTTATGTCCAAATGCATTCTTTTGTGGAGTGAACCATTTCGAAGACATTCCTTGTTATTTTTGTGAGTTTTGCAGTACTTAAACTCTTCTGAAATGGAAGGTCGTTATTCACGTCTTTATGTCTTGGCCATGCAAATTGAACAGAATTTCGAAGCCTTCATATAGCGACCAGCTTTAAAAGATTTGATTATTGCTCAGAGGCTACTATATTCCCATATTCCCCTTGCACCTACAAGAAAATTAGCAATAACATAATTGCTGTCAATGTTTATCTCAACTAACAAGAAGAAGATAGGGGATTAATAGTTTGTATCAATACTTAGCACAAGAGTACAGAAAGTCATGTGAATGTGACACATCAGATTTTTATAAATATATTCAAGGCATTAATGCTGAATTGGCAAGCCCACCAGATTGGCATTCCCATACATTTTGGAGCCAGACGAGCATGAATGATTTGGTCATCCACCCCTTCTCTGGGTTTCAAACAGTGACATCATCAGGGAACAGCTTCTCAGTTTCAGGCTTATTAGAGCATTTTTCCTGAAATTTAAGAAAGAGGTGAGTTTGCACATGTCTGGTTTGATTGCCAGCATTACTGGTATATGCTGTTTCCCACAACTTGATGTTTTGATGATAATTTCCTTTGTTCTCTTCTTAGTAATGTAACTAGCAACATATCAAACCATCTTGTCAGCTTGCCAATTTTCCCCATTCAAAACTGAAGTGTAATGACAAACTGCTGCAATATTTGTAGTTTTTCCCTCAAAATTGTCAGGACGCATTTGGCATACTGTTGTATAGTGTCTTAGAAATAAGCTTGCCTCCTTCTTAAAATGATCTACCCATCCACGACTAGTCTTAAACTCTTATTTTGATATACCAAGAATTCCAGCCTCCTCTTTTGCTTTATATCCTATGGTACCATAGTCAGGTGTTGTCCATTCTTCTTCCTTTCATATAAAAATTCCAAAACGTTTTCTTCAGTGTCAGGATGTCTTTTTTTGTTTGGGCCAGTGAATTTCTCACTACTTGCTTCAGTAGTAATGCCAATTTCTGTTGCTGCTATAAGCGAACCATGCTCTAGCTCGATTGAACTCTCTTCCTTCCTTTCTGTTACCACTCCCCCCCTTTTGCACAAGGGATCACTTTATACTTGAAAGTGGCATTATAAGATGTTCTTCTCCATTCCCTAACTACTTATTCAAATGCACCTTGCAGTAGCAGGCCAGTGTTAAATGTGACAAAGAAGATGTGACAATGTGTGCATTGTGATGTAAGATATTCTACCTCTATAAGAGGCAAAACTGGAACTGAAAAATTTGACGCCTAGCTTAAATATACATGGGTTTTACTAGCATTATCTTACTAGATAGATCAACTTTCCATTTTCTTCCTTCACGTGTGGCTGCTCTAACCATTCCGATTTTACATCTCAAACATTGCCCACACACGGCTTTTGTGTTTAAAAACACCAGTAAGTAAGTTTGTTGGCATAAATAAATAATAGATATGATAAATTTAAAGGCAGTCACCAGTGAACTGTAGTTACTTATGCTTAATCTAATGTGCTTCATAATTTTAAATGCTCTCGTAGGACAAAAAAGATGAACATTAGATTCTCATAAATGGGTATATTATTCTACTTTGAAAGCTATAATTAAATAATAGAGCTTTTTTTTTTGGGAATGAAACATCTGAGCAAATGATGCAGTCCTGATTCCACCTCTTAAACATTGCCCACACACAGCTTGTGTGTTTAAAAACACCAGCAGTAAGTTTGTTGGCATAAATATGAGGTGGTGTCAAAAATAACCGGAATTTTTTTTTTTGCATTTTAAAATGCCCACACATGAGATGGGTGTTGGTAGTGCTGGAGAGGTCTGACCTTGAGTGACAAAATGGCATACACCTCATTGGCCTGGAGGTGCTCAGTTAGAGGGTAGCAAGAGAAGTGTGAGGCCGTGTTTACTGTACCCAACATGGATCTCAAGTTGCAGCAGCGTGCATCAATTAGATCTTGCGTTCTTCTTGACAAAACTGCATCAAAAACATTGGAAATGTTGCAGCAAGCCTACAAAGAGCAAGCAATGGGGAAAACCCAAGTGCTTAAATGGTATAAACGATTTCAGGAGGATAAAAATGACTGTGAGGATGCTCCACGTCCCGGAAGATTGTGAACTTCGAAAACAGACATCAACATCAACACAATTGATGTCATGTTGCAGGAAGACCGTCTTTTATCGTTCACAAAGATTGCCGGGATTATGGATATATCCTACAAATCAGCTGAAGGATCAGCTGAAGACTGTACAAAATGTTTTGGGATACAGAAAAGTTGCAGCAAAGTGGGTGTCTTGTGTGATCAATGACTAACAGAAGGCTCACCGTGTGATGACGTATTAACAATGGAAGGGAAGGCTTCAGCGAGAACCAGATTTGTTAGACAAAGTCATCATATGCGACGAATCCTGGTTTCATCATTTTGACCCAGAGACAAAGCAGGAAAGTGCCCAATGGAAACATCCTTCAAGTCCAAGACCCAAAAAGGCAAAAGTTCAACCAAGTGCAGGAAAAGTGATGCATCTTGTCTTTTTCGATAAGCATGGCATTGTTTAAGATCATGTGGTGGGTAAGCAACATAGTGATACTGCGAATTATTATTGTGAGGTACTGAAGGGGCCATTAAGGAGGAAAATTGCAACAAAACGACCAAATCTTGCTCAAACGGGATGGATCTTTCATCAGGATAATGCCCCCACTCATCGCGCCATCAAGACTCAGGAAACAATCACTGAATTAGGCATTGAGATGATGCCACATCCACCTTATTCACCGGACTTAGCCCTGTGTGACTTCCACCTATTTCCTGCAGTAAAAAAAGAGCTTCAGGGTCATCATTTTCAGAGTGATTGAGAGCTAAACAATAAAATTTCGAGTATACTCAACAGACTATCAAAAGGGGGCTTCAGAGAGTGTTTTGAACATTGGACTGAACACTGGAATCATTGTATTGTGTTCGAGGGAGAATACTTTGAAGGTGTGTAATGGAATTTGAATAAAGGTGAGCAGCATTTTCTAGTAAAAAAACAATTCCGGTTATTTTTTGACACCCCCTCGTAAATAATAAAAAAATACTTTGAAGAATGACAACTGCAAATTCTATAAACAGCTGTTATAATAAAAATGTTTTTGGGTGCAGCAAATATGGGGAAATCATTGTTCTGGGATTAGTAGATCAAAATTCTTGTGTACTTCAAAATGATGTATCCATGTCTGAAATTGCTTAACTATATGTATGGTAAGAATATCTCGCTGTTTAAGAATATGCTGTATGTAACATATTTTGCTTTTTAAGATTTTGTTCATTTGTTAAAATTTCATAACTTCTTTAAAAGCTGCATTAATTAAAATTACACAATGCTCTATTAACACTTTTGTGAATTCTGCTGGTTGAAAATGTTCAAATTTTTTTTTTTTTTTTTTTTTTTTTTTACTGAGGAGAAATGTATTTCTGTGAATTATGTATAATGCTTCTCACTAACACTGAATAAAAGCTTAATTAACATTTTATATTTTTATTATTCTTCTATTAACATGCATAATTTTCTTTACAGCATAGCTACGAAGAACAACAAGCAGACTCAAGGCAATAGCATAAAGAAACAAGTAAGGAATGCATGTCAATAATGTTATCTTTTTATTGGTTTGTGTGTAGTACTAAACCTACTTTGGTTGTAGGCATCCTTTGAATCTGGATTGTATTTGCAGAACTTTTCATTTTTGTTCCTCCTCTGTTTTAACCCTCTGTTAAGCATGTGCCCTGGTAGAACACTGATGGTTGCTTTGGGGGCTAGTAGGCCCGCACTATATTTTGTGCTTACATGCTTGTATTTACTTTTTTAAACTTCATTTTTCCTTCTTTCCCATGTTTAGCTTCATTTAGTTTAAATATACATGGGTTTTATTAGCATTATCTTACTAGATCAAAGATAGATAAAATATAACATGAATAGAGTATACATAATACTTTACTACACAACATGGAAAGATAATAAATTGCGATGTTCAGGTATACAATTGGTAATTTGAAGTGTACTGCCATGATGATGATAATAGTAATTATAATAATAATAATAATAATAATAATAATAATAATAATAATAATAATAATAATAATAATAATAATAACAACAACTATTACTAATAATAAAAACAATAACAACTTTGATAAGCATATGATGTTACCTATAAAATACGTGTTATTACATAGGTTGCTTTATCCTCTTGTTCATGATCAGTTCATGAATCTAAAGATGTAATTTTCAGTTTGTCTTCAGATTCATCCTACAAGTTGTCCTCCACGGATAAGGTATTATCATGACAAGGTAGATAATGCACTTCTTCCAAATCCTTGGGATTTTGTAGATCATATTCCTTTTTATGAGTAGTACATACTACTTGCAATGGCAAACCAATATTGTACAACTAATAAGGAAAAGCAAATGTCCGCAATATGTAACGAGAGCAGACATGCAGAGTCTGGTTAATGCATAACTCCAGATTAGTCATTCTTGCAACTAGAGAAATAAACAGATAAGGTTGTTGCTGCAGCAAACATTGAATAAACTGCAATGTTAGATGTTCTAGTCAGGGAATTGCTCACCACCCTCCTGTTGCTACTGTCGTCTTACAACATGTTACCTTTGCAAATACCTCAATTCAGACTGACCTGCCAGCGAGCAACCCTCTACCCACTAGCTGTGCAGACAACAGTGTCCAAGTTGTCCACAAGCTCTAGCAATCTGATCGACAGAAGTCGTTCCCAATATAGAGTTTGAGCCAGCAGTCGCATGTCCTCTATGAAGTCTCGCTCTGCGAGCCATAGGGGATCGTCTGCCTCCCACACATTCAAGGAATCTCCAGAGGATGGCAATTCTCATACTCCTCATCCAAAACCAGTCATCGTGAGAAAGAAAAAGATGAAAGCCAAACATCTCTTTTTTACTTTCTGTATTCATCCTTTTAGAACATATACATGTTGTTGGATATATCAGGTTACATAAAATACCTACATACGTACATAAAATTTTGGCCCATATAATAATACTGGTTGAATGAGATTCTTATACAGTTTAATTTTGGTCTTTCTAGTGACATCAACAATATTAATTTATAAGGAACCACTCCAGAATTTGCCTACGACATGGGGAAACCAAGAAAAACCCATGGGTCAGAGTGGACGGTCGCGAGAATGAATCCAGAATCTTGCAGACGTAAGTCATACACATTACCACATCGTCACCCTGCTGATCCAGTGGAATGTTAATGGGTTCCGGACATATAGCATCAAGTTTCTCAATGCTCCCCGTCAATCGCCTGTGTACAAGAAACCCATTTGCACCCTAATCACGCCCTCTGCCTTCGTGGTTTTTTGCCATTTAGACATGGTTCTGCAGCTGATAGGCGAGCAAGCTGTGGTGTTGCTATTCTGGTGCCACATAACATCTCTGCCACCACATACCACTTAACACACTGCTGCAAGCTGTAGCACTGCATGTACAGCTGCAGAAGCTCTGTTTCTCTGTTTGCATTGTCTATTTGCCACCCGTCAGTGTCGTACTCGAGAACGCTCTTCAGGCTCTTTGGCACATACTCCAGCACTGCTCCTCTGAATGCACAACATACCCACTGGGGCTCTGACACTGACTATGCTCATGGGTGCCTTGTACTAGTAGACATTTGCGATATGTCCGGCTTACTTTTGTTAAACACTGGTGTCCCTACCTTTCTATCATCTGCCTATGACACTCCGCCCTCGATGTTTCTTTTTGTAGCCCATCCTTGGTACCCCTTCCTGATTGGTCTGTCCTTTCCGACTTTTTTGGCAGTGATCCTTATCCCATTAACATTCACCAATTCGACCACCATCCTGTGCCAACATGACATCCTCACTGGACTGTTTCCAAGGCTGACTAGGGGAAATTTCGTTCCCTGATTCACCTCACCAATGTTTTTGCCACCATAGACGAAATGATGGAGTATTTCACTTGCTCTGTCCTCAGAGCGGATTCCAGCATTCTTTGAGGTTCATCTACACCACATCACGTTCCTGTTCATTGGTGGTCTGAGGAATGCCGTTTGGCTATTAAAGCATACAAGCGTACTCTTGAGTGTTTTTTACTTTACACCCAAAGTTTGTAACTTTTAAACGTGCTCATGCAAGGGCACACTTTATAATTTGTGGTGTCAAATGCAAGTCCTGGGAGAACTGTCTCTTCCCTTTCCCATTGAAGTTCAGCGCAAAATGTGTGGACTGGTGTTCAGCGTATGTATGGCAATTGTGGCCAGATGATACTCCTGGCCTTGCTGTGAACTACTCGCATTACACTAGCGAGCAGGATATAGCCGAATCCCTTGCTCCTTCCTTAGCTGCTACAAGCCAAACGGATAGTTACGATAGAGCTTCTATACCTATCAAGGAGTTGGAGCAAATAGTTCTTGATTTTAACAGTGACTGTAGAGAACTGTACAATGTATTCTTTATAGAAGCAGAGCTAACATATTCTTTGTCCCTCATAAAAGACTCTTCTCCTGGTCCTGATGCCATCTACCTACGAATGCTGCTTCATCTTCCACCTGTGGCTCTGTCCTTCCTGCTGAGCATCTAGAACTGCACCTAGCTTCAGCAGGTTTTCCTGTCTTCCTGGTTAGAGGGTATTGTCATCCCTATCCCTCGACCCGGAAAAGACGGGACACTTCCCTCTAGCTACTGCCCACTTTGCCTGACAAGTGTCGTTTGCAAGTCCTTTGAATGGATAATTAACACTCACTCAGTGTGGGGGCCAAAGATGAATAACCTGCTGAACAATGTTCAGTGCGGTTTTTGTCGCCATCGCTTCAGTGTTGACAATCTGACACATATGGAAGCTTACATCGAAAATGCCTTTCTCCTGAAGCAGCATGTTGTGTCTTCTTTGATTTGGAGAAAGCCTACAGTACTACATGGCACTATGGTATCCTCCGTAATTTGCACGAATACAGTTCACGTGGTCATATAGCAATCTTCCTTTTTAACTTCTTAAAACTTTGCCGTTTTCGTGTGCATATTGGAAACACACTATCACACAAGAGGATCCAGGAGAATTGTGTGCCCCAGGGGTCGATTCTTAGTGTAACACTTTTCGCTGTAGCCATTAATGGCATCACTAGTGTTGTTCATAGCAGAGTCTCCATGTCACTGTATGTTGTCGACTTTGCGATTTACTACTACTTACATTGAGTGTCAATTGCAGCTGAGTGGGCTCTTCATACCGGCTTTCAGTTTTCCCGTATGAAAACACAGTGTGTTCACTTTCATCGACTTCATGGACTACATCCTCCTGATCTTCATTTGCGTGGCACATCTCTGCCATTTGTTCCGCACCTCAAGTTCTTGGGTGTTCACCTCGACAGCGAGCTCACCTAGGAGCACCATATTCGTCACCTTCGTGCTTCCTGCGATCGTTTGCTTCAAGTGCTCCAAGTTTTATCTGGAGTATCTTGGGGCGGTGATTGTACGGTGATGTTGTATCACTCACTGATGTAGTCCAAAATCAATTATGGCACGACGTCTGCCCCTAAACTACACCTTTTAGACATGGTTTATCACACTGGTATCCATGTTGCTATGGGGGCTTTCCACACCAGTAGAGTTGAATGCCTGTGTACCAATTCTGGCGAACCTCCACTGTCTGCCCAATATTTATACTTGCTCTGTTCCTACGTCGCACGTATGGCTGCTCATACAGGTCATCCTTTGTTTCAACCAGTATTGCGCCCAGACCTCGCACACCATTATACGCAGAATACCACTGTATCCCGTCCTAGTGGTATAAGATTTAGAGAGCTGCTCACTGCACATGCCCTCCAAATGCCTGCCGTATAGCAGTATTCCCTTGGCTGCTATCCACCCTGGCAACTCCAACGTGCATGGTTTGACCTTGAGCTTTCGGGCTGTGTGAAGATAGCTACACCTCAGTCAGTGTTATGCCAACTCTTCACCGAACTACTGGACTGTTCCCGGAATTACACTCTGGTATTTACTGATGGTTCTCAGGTGGTTAGTGCTACCAGTTGCACTTTTGTTTGCAACGGTGACACACACAAACTCTGCCTTCCGGATGGCAGCTCAGCCTTTACCACTGAGCTGTTTGCCATCTTTTATTCCTTACCTTTTGTTTCCATTTTAGTCCCAGGGAATTTTATTATCTGCTCCAACTCTTGAGCGCTATTCTGGTCCTGCAATAGTTTCTCTGCAGCTCTGCATTCGTTGTTAAAATTTAGACACTCGTCTTTCAATTGCTCTCTTGCAGATACCAGTTGGTTTTTTCGTTGACCCCAGGCCAGATGAGCATTTTGGGTAATGAGGCAGTGGATGCAGCTGCTAAATCTTCCTGCCATTTTCTGCAGTCTTCAACTGATCGTCTACCCTATACAGATGCTCAGTGCTACTTCCATTGCAATGTTTTATTGATCTGGCAGCAATCATGGGAAGTGTTATGTGGCATCTAACTTCGCACAATTGCTGCGTACAACTCTGGAAGACATCCTGCAGGGATTCCAGGGGGGCAGAAGCCATATTAACCTGTCTGAGGATAGGTCACGCATGTGCCACTCATGATCATCTCTTGTATGATGATCTGGCCCCTGTTTGTCCGATGTGTGGTGTACAAATTTCTGTGTCGCATGTTCTGCTTGATTGTCCACGATATACTCGTGAGTGCCAGTCTTTTGGCCTGGGTAATACGTTGGGGTCAATTCTTGGTGATGACCCCATGCTTGTAGATAAGGTGCTGCTGTTTGTTGCCGACATTGGGTTTGCCAAGCAAGTGTAACTTTTATTTTATATTTTATATTATTTCATTTAGAGTAGGTTCCTTTATACCAGGCATGGGCAACCCTTTTTGGAAGAGGGCCACTATTGTTAAAGAGGGTTGCTTTGCGGGCCATATGATTTTATTTCTTTACCGTGTTAAATAGGATATAAAATATAGATAAATTAGTTTAAAAAATAGCTAATATATTGATATTTTATTTTTCTTAAGATATTAATCATGTATTAGTTATTTTGAAGATTAAATTAAATATATACATTTTTCCAGTGTAACTTAATTTCAAAATCTAAATTGAACAGTATAAATTATAAATAAAGTATTATTAACCCTGTATGTTTAATATACATTTTAGTTTAAAATTTAAATGAAAGTGCTATGTTACAATAATTGAATTAGTATTTTACCTATCAATGCGACACCTGACACTACTTCTCACGAATAAGGCATCCAATATCTGGTTTGATTAATGCTGTAGCAACTCGAAGCGAACTCTTCAGATGACTGTCAGTGATTTGCATTCTCAATGTGCACTTAAAATGTTTCATTCTGGAGAAAGCTTGTTCGCATATGTGTTACTGAAAAGTGATGCAAAACTAAGTGCATGTCTATTTATGCCCGGATATTTTTCTCTGGGAAAGTAGTCGCAATAGAACTGCAGTAAGGGGACATTGTTAAACTTATTCTTTAGGTCTGCGGCACATTGAATATCATGGACTCCATTTGCAAATCCTTGAGGACCTTGTCTATGTTAATGGAGAAAAGGGAAGAAAACAGATTGAAACTTATAACATTCTCCTTGAAGTCTTGAAATCTAATGTGGAATTCGTTTCTTAATTCTGATATAATTTTGCATATTCTTGAGTTTTGATTGTCACACTTTTGTAGGGCTGGAAAATGCACAAAGTTATTGTTTCCTATTTGTGATTCCCAAAGTTGTAATTTTGTTTCAAAGGCCTTCTTACGTGATCATAATAGTGATCAATTGATCTTTACCTTGGAGACGTGAATTGAGTTTGTTCAATTGTGTTGTTATGTCTACCAGAAAGGCAAAATCACACATCTATTCTGCATCTTTAAATTCAACAATAGGTTTGCCCTTCTCCTCGATAAATGTTTGTATTTTATTTTTTAGATCAAACACTCGCTTCAACATTTTGTCATGGCTCAGCCATCTTATTTCAGTATAATAAACATAATCTTCTAATTCCGAATGGAGATATAAGAAATTTTTGAAATTCTCTATGTCACAACAGCTACTGTCTCGCAGATACCAGTTTGTTTTTACGTGGATCCCAGGCCATGTGGGTATTCCGGGTAACGAGGTGGCGGATGCGGCTGCAAAGTCTGCATGTCGCCTTCCGAAGTATTCCACCCGTACGCTCCCCTATATAGATGTGCAGAAATATTTCCGTCGCCATCTATTTGCTCTCTGGCAGGAATCTTGGGAAGCGTTATCTGGCACTCAATTACGGACAATCAAGGACACGGTACAACCCTGGCATACCAGCTGCAGGAATTCCAGGCGGGAAGAAGTGGTTTTAACCCGCCTGGGGATAGGCCATACCCGAGCCACGCATGGACACCTTTTGCGTGGTGATCCGGAGCCTGTCTGTACGACGTGTAACATTCCAATCTCCGTCGCACATGTCCTTCTTGATTGTCCGCGATACGCTCGTGAGCGCCAGTCCGTTGGCCTGGGCCTTACACTGTCGTCAGTTTTAGGCAACGACCCAGTATCTGTAAATACAGTGCTGCGGTTTTGTTCCAGAATTGATTTTATGAAGCAAGTGTAAGGATATTTTATTTCAGAGATTTTAGCCTTTTAGATGGCCGTATTTTTGGGTTTTTTAACGTTTTAGTGTTTTTTACTTTGTAGCAATTTTAAGTTTCTGTTTTTAGCATTTTAAATGAAACGTTTTAATAGTTGTTTAGAGGTTTTTTATCTATTTTAACCGTAGATTTTTAGTTTTTAATGGGTGATGTTTTAACACTTGACGGTATGTAATTTTACTTCTGGACTCGGTGCCCTAATGACCAAGTTGTCGACGGGCCCTTAAACAAAACACACTCACTCTATGTCACAAACCATGTGAGCGAATGAAATTCACTACTTTTACGACGGCTTTCAAAACCCTGTAAATTTAGGTATTTGACACAAAGCTTTTCTTGGTGTGTTAAGCAGTGATGTTGCATTGCAGAAATGTTCCCTTATTCAGCTGCCTCTGCTTGCAGTAATTTAACAAACGCTTATCGTTTTTCTGCAAATGCTAGAGCTCTGTCTGTTTTTATACCAGACAGATTTGCATATTTGAAGCCAAGCCGGTTCAAGGTTTCAGTGACACTCCATTAAATCATTGACTTTAGTGGTGCCTTTAAGAGGGACAAGAGCAGCTAATTCTTCTGTAATATTGAAATCTTTATCAACTCCCCTTAAGAAAATTGATAATTGGGCAGTATTGCTAGTATCACTACTCTAATCGAGTGCCAGAGAATAGAACTGGAAATGTATGGCTTGATATTTTAAAGTTCTCTCTAAACTGGATGCTAATTCACCAATACAGCAAGCTACAGTCTTTTGTGACAAGCTTAATTTTGCAAACTGTGCTTTTTTGTCAGGAGATATATCAGCAACACTCTCAATGCATTCTTTAACAACTTGCCGTCTGAAAATGGTTTAGATTTCTTTGCAATAATTTCTGCTACTGCATAACTCGCTTTTATCAGAGATTCCGTTTGAAGTTACACATTCTTAAAAATTAACTGCTGTCCTAAAAGTTTAATTTTAAATTCGGATACCTTATCTTCACGAAATTGAAACTCAAATTTATTATATGAAGATGCATGTTTGGTGTCGTAATGTTGCCTTATGTTGTACTCCTTAAACACTGAAACTGTTTCACTGCAAATTAAACACACTGCTTTCTTTAAGAGGTGGAATCAGGACTGAAAAATTCAATGCCATAGCCCTTATTTTAACCACAGATCTTCTGCTTATCGAGCGGCTGCTTTAACTACTAAACTGCCATGGCCAACTTGCCAGTACGGCATTAAATTCCCTAGCTGATTCGTACTTTTCCCGGTTAGACCACAAGGGAATCTCACATCAGAGATAAGTACCCCAAGAGCGACTTACAATTGTAAGTACTTTATGTCACAGGTTTAAGTAACCTTTAGATGGTAATCATTATTTATTTATGCCAACAAGCTTACTGCTGATGTACTTATAATTGTAAGTCGTCCTTGGGGTACTAATCTCTGATGTGAGATTGCCCTGTGGTCTAACCGGGAAAAGTACAAATCAACCGGGGAATTTAATGTCGTACTGGCAAGTTGGCCATGGCAGTTTAGTGGTTAAAGCAGCTGCTCGATAAGCGGTAGATCCGAGGTTCAAATCCCGGCTATGGCATTGAATTTTTTTGTCCTGATTCCACCTCTTAAACATTGCCCACACATGACTTGTGTGTGGGCAATGTTTAAAATAATAATAATAATAATAATAATAATAATAATAATAATAATAATAATAATAATAATAATAATAATAATAATAATAATAATAATAATAATAATAATAATAGTAATAATAACACCACCAGCAGTAAGCTTGTTGGCATAAATAAATAATTACACTGCTTTCTTGTTTACTTCAGTAAAAAAGCACTGATTCATCCACTTTATTTGTATTGATCTGCCTTCATCTGAAACTTCTTTTCTTGCCCCTACACTTAGAAGCCATAATTATCACTTATGAAAAATCACAGTATTAATTAAATGTATTCTTCAAATCTCTTCACTACCACTGACACTAGAATGTGAGCGAACAACTGGAAGCTGGAAACTAACTTGAGATTTCCACAAAGTGTAACGATAATGGAAACATTGGACACACATGCGCTTTTGGAAGTAGTAACATTACCACGAGGTCAACAATGCACGGAGACTTCAAAGAGAAATGCGGTAGGTAGGATCATGTTATCGTGGTATTCAAATGCTCAACATTGCGGCATCAAAAGGTGCTATAAGATTGCAGGTATGCAGAATGCAACATTGTCACGTTTTTTCCAAGTGAGCATCCACATAACAGTATGGTCATTTATTTCTTAGAGTAGCAAGTAAAAAATAACGGTAGTAAGGTTCTTATTAAGTACAATTAGAGAACTACTCAATGCTAATAATATCAAAATACATTTTCTACTTACATTACGCTGTGTCTTTACTGTCAGTTATGTTTACTCACACATACAATGAACGAAGCATTCTCGTGTATAACATCTCACAGTTGAAGTATTCACTCTTGTTGCATGGTGTGCTGAACACATCTTTCCCATACACTTAAATCTATATTTGGCACACAGTCTCTCAAAACTTTGCACACCCTGTCACTATAGGAGGAGTCACATTTTGCTTTCTTACGGCATGCTTAGAGTGTGCCCATATCAGCTCAATCAGATTCAGACAACAGTGATATAGTGGTAACTTGAGGACTGCATGACCATGGTCTTTCCCATTTCATCTATTGTGTGCTTTATTTATATTGGCTTCCTGAAGTTTCTACAAAAGCACGGCTTTTATAGGAACTGGATTGGGTATTTCTAAATTATGTTTTTCCATGAATATGATCATTTTGTTTATTCTGGTGGACATGGTGGGAATTTTTATCCTTAGCTGGGAATGATAACTAGCACACCTTGGAGGAATATTTATCAAAAGTGTGTTCTTGAATCAAGCTTCAAATATTTCGGCATTCTTCTCGTGATATGAATCAGCCAAGGATTCCTAAATATTTTTAGAGGACAAATATAAGCAGCCCTCAATCCAATCCTGACTATTGCCTGCATACAAGATCATTATTTTTTTCCCCACATTACACAGGGACTGGAAGGCAGCACTACCGTCATTCCAATCTTTTCTTATATCATGAGTATTGTACCAGGACTAAGCTAAATAAACTATATGAAATAGCTTAGCCTACTTAAGTACCGATATGTCCATGCTACAATCCTTGCTGATTCCATAATCACATGTCTCTTATTTAACTTCCGAAAACGAAAACCTAACTTCACTAACAGCCATGTAAGCTAATCCTTTTTGTAAGCACAATCACACATGGTTTGAAGTATATTCAGTAATTTCAGCACTGTTGGTGCCTGCCTTTTTTATAAAACCTACACACCTCTCTATGAACTATGTTACAGGTGAAAGTATCAATCTTCCCTAACTTGGTTTTCTGTTCCCCTTCTTTTTTGGTTATGGGAAGTCTCCACACAAGTTCACTGACTGTCTGCTTAAGCAGTTTCAATGACAGGTTTCTTCTGTATTTTATTGTCTTCCATATGCTTAAAAACATAACATATTGTTTGTTTGGAGTATATGAATGAGATAGAAAACAGCGAAGATGTTGCAATACTGTGTTTTACTTTGTGTGGACCTAACGTCTATCTGTCGTTGGTGTACTGTGAAATGTCAGCAACTTCCAAAAATAATCAGTGTGTTGTATGAGAGGCTTCTATTAACAAAGATGTTAACCATTTGAGCAGCACAGTAATAAATAAAACTCTGGGCTATTTTTTAAAGCAGATGTGATTTCTCCATATTAGTATCACTGTAGGCCGCTTGCAATGTGATAGAGCAAATATCACTACAGGTCGCATGGAATGCGATCAAGGGCCACAAGCAGCCACGGGTTGCACACACCTGCTTTAAACATTGCAATATGCTGTTGCTTCTTCAGTGACCTTTCGTTTGTAGGTAGAAGAGTGTGTTTTATCAAAGTCTCTTCAGCATACTATTTCAGAAATAAGGAACATCAGCTCCCCTATCCCCCACCCTTTTTCATTTCATGGAAATTTTTTGAGCACAAACAAATTTTTTGAATGGTGTGAAATGTTTTTGTATAACTTTCATTTCTCAGTATTTCAATATTTTGTAGACCATGAAAGCAGATTCCTTCTTGTTCTTCTACATATGAAAGGGCACAACACCATGGCATTTTAAACTCTCCAGCTTTTTCATAATGCATTTATTTCTCACTGAGGCTACTGTGGCTTAAACATGTATGCCACCAAAGAAATAAACATTGTTATGTGTTGTTTTACACTTATAACTGGAAAGCAAGAAATGCAGTTTCACACAGTCACAACCATCTGAAACTTTATTCATGTTTATTAAGTGAAAGAGCAATTGAGCAGGCATTTCAGTGGCTCTTATGTCAAATATTCTTGCAGAATAAAGAATATGCAATAAATGGCCTTTTGCTCAGATTGAAAACTGTTCTGTTAATGCCAAGTTAATGTATTGTAGATGTTTCTTAAACTGTGTAGTGATCATGTTGCAGTTCAATATTCCTAATATGAACATTTATTTTTTCAGAAATATGCTGAAGAAGCTGATAGTGTGCAAGTACCTGAAGTGATTGGTCAGATGAGTTTTGAAGAAAGATGGAGTGCTGGACCATGGTGCACAAAGAAGCGACTTAATCTTTCAGATATTCCCATAAAATCTCCTTCTACAAGTGATATCAAAGTATTTAGTAATATTTCTTTCATAGATGAAGCAAATGTGAATCTATCAGATGCTGAAATTGATATTTCACAGTCATCTGACACTCATTCAGCTGAGTCAGAATTTGTTAGGATTCCCAAAAGTGAATATGAATCCATTAAAAGTCGTGTTTCTGCCATAGAGAATAGAATTTCAGAGGAATTCAATAACATAGTCTCAGCTAAAGAAAGTGGTCCACAGTATCTTCCATCTTTAGATTTTCCTTCAAATACTGACATAAACAGCAACACAGAGTTAGTGCAGACAGCATATGAGAGAACTTTGGAAGAATCTGAGAAGTTAGAAGATCCGGCAACAGATCAACTTGCCAAACGCTTGAGCAAAGAATTGAAAATTCGCCGTAGTCTAGAACACAAGGTGATTAGATCCCCTAGTGCAAGAAAGATTGGAACACTCAGACGTAGATCTAAGGAAAGTACAAAACCTTTGCTAAAGAAATCCCCAAATGGGCAGGACTTTGTACGAAACATCATTGTGGGCAATTCTCCTCAATTCTGTCCTCGTAGCACATTACGCAGGGGTCGACCAAACACTGTGTTCTCAGGTTTGCCAAACAGAAAAATAGACAGCTCAGTTAGCACAAATATACAGTATCACCTTCATCTCCAACACACCTCACATGATGCATCAGGTATGCCCTGCAGTTTAACAAATATACCAAGTAATAATTGTTCCTATATGCTAGCGCATAGCTACAGTAACGTCACACCTGTTGCATCCCTTAAACCGGATGGCCCATTCACTAGAAGCAGAACAAGAAGGGCATCGTCATTTCATGAGCATCAAATCAGCACAAAAGCTGCCATCGGCAGGGAATCACATAAAGATCTCAGAAAAACTTGCAGTCATGGTGATCTCAGTGAAATTCAGCCATATCTTTCAGTAAATGATTCCATTAAAGAGCACAATACACCAAAGCAACAAACTTGGCAATCTGCTGATGTATTCTTTAATTCAGACAGTACTACTCAGGTTCCTGCAGCCTCTAAGAGGGCATCAATTGCAAAATTGCGTAGTCAGAATGCAGGCATTGTGATGGAAAGAATGAAGTTATTTGATGCCAAAGCACACTGTGCATTATTAAACAAATCCAAAAGAACAAATGCAAGAGTACAAAATGAAGCAACTAATCACAGTCCAAAAGGAACTCCAGTTCGTAGTGCATTAGCAGTAAAATCTCATGTTGCCAATGTTCGTGAGGAAATATCTAGGGAAAGCCCCAAAAAAATTGGATCTCCAAGGCGGAAGATAAATGCATCAAAATCTGCAAACTGTGATCACTTCAAATCACAGCTTAAGGGACCTATGGCCACAAATAGTCCCAACAGAAGAGTGAAGAAATATAATACTGTTAAGCCAGCCAGTGTGGCTACAGCACAAAGTTCTAGCAAAACCAGCTGCTCCACACCTGTAAACTGGACACGGAACAAAGGGAAAGAAAATATGATCTCGCCAGCAAATGGGCGAGGAGAATGTTCAGCTCAACAACAAAAGCATCTTTCGCCATCTCCCCTGAAGGACTCTAATAGAAATGACAGTGCCTCACCATACAGAACTCCATATATCAAGAAACCACTCTTGACCAAAAGTGCAGGACACTTTTCAAGAACACCACAGAGTGGTCTTTTGTCTGCTACCAAGAACAGGCATAATAATACACCAATGAGAGCTTTAATTGACTTCAATGCCATTGTAAAGTCTACTGCTTCTCCACGACGACAGAGTCCTCGTCTGCAGCTTCTTAAATCGCGAAATATTTCCTAAATGTGCTAAGTAATATGTTTGTGTGGAAACAGCAGCATCCGCTTTCTTTTTTTGTAATCTTACATATTTTGAAAGACGAAAATGTACTGCAGTCATTATCAGGTTAGTTTTAAAGCTTGTTAAACTTTTAAATAGTGTGTTGTTAAACTTAACTGTTTTAAATACTCTTGATCAGTGGTAATGAAAAATAAATCATAATCATTAAATGTAGTTTTAAATTATTCAGTGTGATTGAATTTCATACATGACATAAATGTAGCTCAGTCTTTAATTTGTTTTATTTTTTATAACATTTATACAGGCTGTTCTGAAATGACACCAACCAAATACAATGGTTTTATAGCTTTTACTTGAACTAGTCCAAAGTTTAATGTTACAGCTTCGAAACTCTCTTAGGCATGTATTTATGTAACATTGAATATTACATCATTTTGCAATTAGGTAGTGCCAGAAGCACCAATATGAGATGCCCACATACACCTAAGATGATGTTCTTGACAAGCACATGTCATGTAACCAAAAGAGTTTTCCTTAAATGTTATCATAGCATTTTATAGTCCCTAATAGTAAACTCTCAACAACTTTCTCAACCAGAATTTGTTTTTGAATGTACAAATGTCTTTTTAGTAAAGACTAAAATGATTGAGAGGTAGAATCAGAACTGAAAAATTCAATGCCACAGACGGAATTTGAACCACAGACCTTCCGCGTCATACATGGCTGCTCTAACCACTGAGCTACTGTGACAGTTTGCCAGTATGACATTGAATTCTTCAACCGGTTTGTATTTTTCCCGGTAGACCATAAAGGGAATCTCACATCAGAGATAAATACCCCAAGGGCGACTTACAATCGTAAGTACTTTAACCCTTGGGGTATATATCTCTGATGTGAGATTTCCTCTGCGGTCTGCTGGGAAAAATACAAATTGGTTGAAGAATTCAATGTCATACTGGCAAGTTGTCACTGTAGCTCAGTGGTTAGAGCAGCCACGCATTAAGTGGAAGGTCTGTGGTTCAAATTCTGGCTGTGGCATTGAATTTTTCAGTTCCGGTTCTATCTCTCAAACACTGCCCACACACGGCTTGTGTGTTTAAAAACAACAGCAGTAGGTTTGTTGGCATAAATAATTACCATCTAAAGGTTATTTAATCCTGGGACATAAAGTACTTAAGATTGTAAGTCGCTCTTGGGGTATTTATGATGTCAGATTCCCTTTGTGGCCTACCAGGAAAAATATGAATCGGTTGGAGAATTCAATCTCAACTGGCAAGTTGTCATAGTAGCTCAGTGGTTAGAGCAGCCACGTGTGCAGTGGAAGGTCTGTGGTTCAAACACCAGCTGTGGCATTGAAGTTTTCAATTCCGATTCTACCTCTCAAACATTGCTCACACATGGCATGTGTGTTTGAAAACACCAGCAGTAAATTTGTTGGCATAAGTAAAGAATAATTACAGTAAAATGAACTTCTTGTCTCACTGCAAAAAAGTTTGTTTTTCTTTAACTTTATCTACAATTCCTTACCAGTATTCTGACAGTATTCTTGCCTCTGTTGTCTTTATCAGTTCCTGGCATTCATTCTCAAGACACTAAGAAATTCCTTAATGTTCACTAATCACCATGTTGGTATGTTTATGAAAACATTGTTAAACCATGCAGCTAAGTGCCTCCCAATCTACCTGCATTACCTCCAGTATTGTGAGGCAGGCTGTTTTGTACTTGGATAACTGCCTAATCCACACTGACAATGAGGCATTTTGTTTATGTACATTTATTGACATGGAAAATTATATTTTTGCATCACATAGGATGTGAGCAGCAATGTGTACATCTTGATTTGGTGTCTTTTGAAGCACCCTGTATGAATTTTGTATATTTGAACACTAAAAATGCAGAACAAAAATGTTTGATATACTAAATGTAACCTTGAGATAATAGCACAAGAAATAAGTGCTCTGAAAAAAAAATATCTTGAGGATTTAAAATAAGAACAAATTAGAAACTAAAAGTTTCACTTATCTTGAGGATTACTAATTTGAAAACTGTTTGTATTTCAAATTAGTGCCTGCAATATTGTTTATGAAGACTGCAGTTCATGAAAGATTATAAGAGTCCTTATATGGAAGTTAGTTTTATATAAACAATGACGACTTCACAAGGGTTATTCTGACATGATGTGCTGTTTTCATGAGGACTATGTTTGAGCAGTCTGCTTAGCTATCATTTTTAATGTTTTTATATTATGCTTGTTGATATGTTTTAAAAATGAAAAGTGCCATGTATAAACTCTTACTGTAATTTCCCCAAAAAAAAAAGATTGAGAAATGTATATTTTATGTCAAATGAGGGAAAACTCAAGGCTGCAATAGGATTGTTCTGGTTTAGTAACACTGAATATTGCAACATGCTACTCAGGACAGATAGCATTGTATATGTTTATTTGCAGCCAAGGGAGGAACTACGCTTGCTGTACATAACTGGTGTACAGGGTATGTATGTAAACATAACACATGCATATTAATAAATATCCTGAATAATACAAATCTTACTTCTTGTACTAGTGTAAGAGTTTTTAAGTGTATACAGTAAATGGAAACGGTTTTGCAAACAATTTTATTTGTAAACTCTACTTAAAACTTCTAGAACTTCGAAAGCTAGTATCAGAACTGAAAAATTCAATGTAATAGCCAGAATTTGAACCTCGGAGCTTCTGCACTATGCGCAGCTGCTCTTAATCACTGAGCTAACATGCCGGCACAGCCTTATATTCTCCAACTGATTTGCATTTACTCAGACCACAAGGAAATCTCATATTTGAGACCCGTACCCCAGTGGTGACTTGCAATTACAAGTACTTAAGCCAGGATTTGAACCATGGATCTTCTGCTCTATTACATAAAAACCTTAAAGCCTCAGATTTAAGTACTTACATTTGGGGTATGTATCTTGAATATGACATTCCCATGTGATCTATTGGGAAAATGCAAATCAGTTGGAGAATTTAAGACTGTGTCAGAATGTTGCCCATGGTAGCTCAGTGGTTAAGAGCAACTGCATGTAAAGTGGAAGATCTGTGGTTCAAATCCCAGCTATGGCATTGAAGTTTACCTACACACACTTTGTGTGTGTTAGAACAATCAGTTATTGATTGGCCTGATATACAAGAACTATTCCAGGACTTGCTACATAATATATGATAGATCGTGAATGAACTCCTATGTCGTGCAAATTGTATAAATTTTTAGAAAATAAATCTACATGAAGAGGGAAACTACAGTATTATCAGAACTTTGTGTACTTCAGAATAACTTCAGATAAGTGCAATTGTATATCCTTGAAAGAGGATCATTTGTAATGTATTCATTTTATATAAATAAAGATTTTTTTAACATTATTTTGCAGTTACAAAATGTTGATGATATTGGTACATTTATTTGTACCATATAGTTACAAGCTTTCAATTACATAAATATGTTTTAGTTTTACCTATTCATATATACAAATTTGATGTGCATCTACCGCTTTCCTTAGCATGCTTGGCATCTTGGTCTGTTGCATCACTGTGGAGGCCTTGAACTCATCCTTCAAACTCTGCGACTTGCTCAGCCCCTTCTTCCTTGTCACTTTCTGTTCTTTTGTCCCTTACTTTGCTGGTCTAGTTTTTTTAATCTTCCTTAAAGATTTCCCTATACCTCTGTTCCTTTTTTATTTTCTTGTTAAAATTCTCCTTGCATTTTGTTTCATTTAGCTTTTATTACCTTTTCCTTTCATTGAGCCAATTTCTTGTATTCTACTGTTATACTCTCAGCTCCCATATAACTCGCACGCTCAAGATTTACTTGCTCTTAGACCTTTAAGAGAAACACAGTTCCTATTCTCATCCCTTTGCTTTCCTGCATATTGCAATTGTCAACATACTCCTCTCTTCTCCATATCTCTTGCCTGCCTATGTCCTTCATTCTTTTTCTTGCCTTTTTCCCACAAACCATAGTTCATTTTCATTAACTCCATATCTCCCATTCCTATATTTTCCTAAATTTTTCCTCCCTCACTCTACCAACTGCTTTACTAGTATTTTCCCATTTTTACTTTCTCTACTAGGGGTAGTAGGGGGTAGTGATGCACCTCCTATAGCCTCTCCTACCCAATTCCCATCCTCATCCTGCCTATGGTGCACCCTGCTTTTAACAGATGAGGCTCTGGGGACCGAATCACAGCGGTATAACTGTTTCATCTAAAATGGAGGAAATGTCATTTACATATGTGCTGGCCTATCACAGCACAACAGCGTCCCTCAGAGGCACATGAGGGGAATGTCGGTGGATCTAAATACCACCTATTTAGTCCTCCCGGCTAGGTCCGATGGACCCGTTGACCAACGATAGGTGTGGTCCCCCTTGCAAAATGGGGGTTTAAGTCGGGTGATGTAACTGCCACATTGTAAAACTGGTGCCTGTTAAGAAAACAGTTACATGAAAGCCACATACATGAATATGAGTCCTAAAGATAAACATTCCGGAGTTAAAACTGTCCCCCAATCAGATCTCCGGGTGGGGACATCTTTAGGCAAATTTCATCACAATTCCAATACTTCAAGAATTCTACAATGGAATGCAGGAGGCATGTCCCAGCCTAAAAAACAAGAGCTAATGAAACTATTAAAAGACCAAGATATAGATGTCTTCACAGTACAAGAAGCCAATATATCAGAAGAACAGGAAATATACTTTGAAATGGATCAGTACACTACACATATACTTCCAAAGGCTCGTCAAATAGCAAGTGGTATTCTTACAGGAATTAAAAGAAATATAAAAGCTACTATCCAAATCCAAAAAACAATGGAAGAACAAGATAAATCAGAAATAGTTAAAATTGAAGTATGGAAAAGTAACTACCACTATAGAATTTACAGTATCTACAATCCTCCAGACAATACACTAGATCTAAATTCTATTCCCATAGAACCCAAAAGTATTTTAATAGGTGATTTTAATGCACACTCCCCTAGGTGGGGCTACAGAGATATAAATTCAGCAGGAAGAGTCATAGAAGACCTATTAAACTCATCAACAATGGAATTAATATTTAATCCAAATGATCCACCCACTTACCTTCATTATAATGGTTCAGGTACAAATCCTGATCTTCTGATGGTGTCATCTGACATAATTGACAATACAAAAAGAGAAATAATAGAAGACTCAGGTTCAGGCCACAGAATCACCATGAACTCCATAAGAGGTCTAATAAATAAAAGTAACAAACCAAAAATTAAAACTTCTTGGAATTTTAAAAAAGCAGATTGGTCCAGTTTCCAAAATGAGATAGAAGGGAAGTGTAATATACTGTTAGAATCAGAGTTCAAGTCAGCAGATGAAATGAATAAAAAAATTTGTGAAATATTATTGACAGCAGCCAAAACACATATCCCCAAAGGAAAGTTAAAGAAATATAGCTACTTTTGGTCTCCATCTTTATCTAAGTTAAAACACGAAAGAAGTATGTTGTTTGCTAATGCTGGATTTCTGACAATGAAGTCATTAATCCTCTTGCTCTCCAAGAAATATAGAAAGAAATATAGCAAGAGTCAAAGCCGAAAGAACCAAGTGTCCAGAAGATGTACAAAACTGGAGAAGAAAAGCAGCCATTTTTAAGAAAGAATTAATTACAGCAAAGAGGGCCAGTTTCACAAATTTTGTAAATAATATGGACTATAGGAAAGATGGAAATAAAATATACAAATTCCTTAATAAAACAAAATTATCAAAAAATACAACTGAACCATTAAAACATAATAACAAAAGCTTAACTACAGATAGGGAAATAGCAGAATCCCTTAACAAGTTTTATGCTCAGTCACAAAGAATACCCCAAGCGTATAAAAAACAAGGTAAAGGTATCCAAAAAACTATCAGAGAAACTAATTAGCCAAAAGATATACGAAATCATATTTTTATTCAGGATTTTAACGAAACAGAACTAGATTTAGCAATAGAACAATTACAGAACAAAAAATCTCCAGGACCTGACAAGATCCACCCAGAGTTTATTAAACACCTTGGCAGGAAAGGAAAAGAAATCCTACTTAAACTATATAACACGTGTTGGAGAATGACTGTGCCTTCCGACTGGAAAAAAGCCATTATCATCCCAATTTTAAAGAAAAACAAACCCTAAAACAATATTAATAGTTTCAGGCCAATATCTTTGACCAGTGTTATTGCATAAGTGATGGAAAGAATGGTGGCATCTAGACTTAACTGGTTCCTAGAATATTACAACTTAATTAATAGTTCACAGACCAGCTTCAGACAGAATCATAGTACAAGTGAAAATGTACTCCTACTAAGCCAAGACATCAAGGAAGCTTTCAATTGAAAGGAGGATACCTTGGCAGTATTCATTGATTTTAAATCAGCATATGACTCAGTCTGGAGAAACAAATTAATTGAGAAGTTGCAATCAATAGGTGTGAAAAGTAACATGCTTAAATGGATAACTCAGTTTATTTCACAAAGATTTTGTGCCACAAAATATAATACATACATTTCCAAATATAAACAAACACACCAAGGACTTCCACAAGGTGCTGTTCTGAGCACAACACTCTTTAACATATATATAAATGACCTTCCATCAATAATAAAAACTTTAGAAAACAAAATTGCTTTATTTGCTTACGATGTAGTCATTTGGACTTCAGACTCTCCAAAAAAACCTGAATTAATTAAAGACAGAATAGAAACAGCCCTAAACAAAGTACATGAATGGAGTTCCAAAAACCTCATGACTATCAATGTGGAAAAAACAAATTATGAATTATTTACACTAAAATACAAACCAGTTAATATTAGCATAAATTATAATGGTAAACCACTCAAAGCAGTTGATGATGCCAAATACTTAGGCATCACATTCGACAGAAAGCTAAGTTGGAAAAAACATATAACAAACATCTCAGAAAAGGTTGAAAAGAAACTGCAAATCCTGAAAAGGTTAGCTGGTGCTAAATGGGGCTGCTCAAGGAGAGTCCTTAACACAACATACAAAATGTATGTTATACCAAACCTCTTGTACTGTTCTGAAGCTTTAATAACAGCAGCAAATGCTAACATCAACAAACTTGAACAAATACAAAATCAGGCTCTTCTCCTAATCACTGGAGCAGTTAAATTCACACCTATTGATGCCATGCTTGCCTTAACACGGACCCCATCAATAACAACAAAAATAGAACAAGCATTGCTCCAACATGAGAAAATCTTACAACTGCCAAGCTCTAAATGGACAGAAGAGAACCTCCCCCCTTCAATCCTTAAAACTCATAGTAGTCTCCTAGAAAAGGTAACACAGATTAAATCCAAATTGAACATTCCTAACACCAGAGAAAATCTACTTATAAGAGAAAATCCATTGGAATTATTGCAACCTACCTTCAATTTGGAATTAATAGCAGAAATAAGTAAATCAGACACACCAAAAGAAATACAAAAACTTCTAGCTCTAGAAACAATCAGTACTAGGTATCCCACAGAAGAATGGCTGCACATATATACTGATGGATCCTCCAAGGAAAACCTTACTGGAGCTGGAGTTACGTGTTCACATTTTTCCTTTTATCATTCTGTTGGCAGAGACACAACAAATTATGATGGAGAAATAGAGGCTATACACATTGCTGTCCGACAATTATTAAATCTTCCCTTAAATAAATTTAACAAGGCAGTAATTCTTTCGGATTCTAAAGCTGCAATTCAGGGAATATGTTCAAATACTACAAAGAAGTCAACAAAAATTAGAGAATGCTACAAAATGTTAACACAACTCCAAAAAGTTAATAAGACTGTTCATCTCCAATGGATTCCAGCACACTGTGGAGTCATGGGTAACGAAGCTGCAGACTCACTTGCAAAGAAAGGCACAACAATAAAACAAAAGTCAATTCAATTTCTCATATTCCTCAATAAAATGCTTGATCATTAAAAATTTTTCTCATTCATACCTACAAGAAATATAAACAAATGCCAAAGATAAAAAATGGATTACACTACTTTCCAACCCAGATATAATCCCCCAGAGACCAAGGAAAACAGCGGTTGCAGCCTTCCGACTATTGACAAATCACGACTGCTTAGCAAGTCATCTCTACAGAATAGGTATCTCAGCCTCACCAATATGTGTCCTGTGTAACGATCAGCAGAAATGAACGAAGACCACTTGAAGACCTGTGAAGCATTAAGATCAGAAGGAACTACAGTTCAAAAGTATTGGAAAGCACGAATGCTAATGGCTTCATTGCCAGATGCAAGGCACTAGAAAACAACAACAACTTTCTCTACTATGTTTAGTAAAGTAGAGAAAGTATTGTATTCCACTCAAAAATTCGATGTCGAGATTTCACCAGAAATATTTGTTTTTGAGGCCCTCTGAATCAAAAAAAAAGCATTTTTAGAAAAAGGTCTGTGTGTATGTTTGTGGACAGCATAACCCAAAAGCGAAAAGTCGGTTAGAAGCCAAAGTTGGTATTTAAGTTTAATGTCTTTCAAGGGTGCGACAAAAATTTTGAAGAAAATTGCTCCACCCTAAACTACCCTTTACATGAAAAATTTTTATTTGCTTGAAAATGGCTCTAATGATTTTGATTAAAATTGCATATGCTTAAGATATTCTTATGACAAATGAAATGTATATTTTGAAATCTCTGGCTATAGCCCATGTAGTCGTATTTACTCTGGATGACTTTTGTACAAGTGGTAAACCGTAAGAGATAGACCAAGTCTTACTATACAGAAATTGTTGTTAGCTAATGCTGGATTTCTGACAATGAAGTCATCAATCCTCTTGCTCTCCAATATTTTTCACAATGATATTGAAGAGAGCAATAGCAGTATAAAAAAATTGTAGATCTTGCTAAAATACAATTTATGTCTAAATAAATTTTTTTGTAGAGTGAACCATTTCAGAGTTATTCCTCATTATTTGTGTAAGTTTTGGAGAACTTGTACTTCCGTAAAATGGAACATTGCTATTAATTTTTTTATATGTTAACTGTGCAAACAGAACAGAATCTCAACGCTTTAAAAGATTTGACTCGCTCAAAGCCTATTGTATTCCCATATTCCTGTTGCACATGCAAGAAAATGAGCAATAAAATAATTTCTGCAAATGTTTATCTCAACTAACACGAAGAAGATAGAAGAATAAGAGTTTGCAAGAATGGTTTAAGAGTAGAGAAAGTCATGTAAGTACACACAGCAGATTTTTCTTTGTTTATTCATACATAGTCTTAAAATGTTGCTGCTCTCTTTTACTAAACCTCTGTACCAGAATTTCATAATTCATTCCAAGATTATTCATTTTCTCGTGTTTCTATTTCTAATAATGCTATTTCCTCTGACGCCACTCTCAATACTACTAATATTTCTTTGCAAAATTGTTTATAAATGCGGTCTGTTCTGTTACTTATTTCTGAGGCTGAGGGTCTCTGATTTCCATGGCGTATAACATTTTTGCCTCTGTCAAAGCTTTCTGTCCATCCATTTTGCTGACATTTCCAATTTGTAATTGCATATTCCTAATCCTGCAAAGGCTATCTTACCTTCTCACATGTTTGTGCCATGCATCCCTCATTCCCCATTATTGCTTAACCTTACTCTTAGTTACCATGAAAATACTGACAGTCTAGCAGTATAAAACCAAAATTAATAAATAGTGAATTAAATTCAATTTAATTAATGCATTTTAATTTAAGTAAATTTAATTCAGTTAAATATACAATTACCAATGATAAGCAAAGTTTATTTATGAATATTTGTACTCCCAGATATTCAAAGTCTTTGACCACTCGAGTTTTCTCCCTCCCAAATATTCAAATTAGTCAAAACTTTAAGAGCAAAAACTAAACATTGGTAAAAGTAGCAGTGCTGCTGCGTTTTTAGTCCCACCAAAATTATAACCAATCCAGCTATAACTTATTTTGTTTGTACTTCTCTAACTGAAAATGAATGTTGTTGAACAGTTGATAGAAGTTTAATATGGAAGACCTATATCATACTTCATTGCTAGGGCTCAGATTTTTGGGTAATAATTTTTTGGAAAATATTTTTCATGTGCCTAAAATGTCAAAAATATGTGGTAAAACAAAATATTTTTGAGTTCTTAATGGCTGAACTAACATAAATGTACGTGGTGCTCACCAGACAACATACCTGGAAGGTATCACCAAGTACTGTAGAATTACAGTGTAACACCACATGCTTCCTCAAATTTTCCATAACAAATTATTGATTGCCACAAAGAAATTCGTTGAATTGCAAAATTTATCGCTCCTGGTCACAAGAAATGTAGCATAATTATAATGTGTATCACTCGGATCACATCAATAGCTTCTTCATGTTGCTCATCTAACATAGTTGAAATTTTACACATTATGTTAAAAGGCATTATTATTAGGGCTAGGAAGTTCATGCATTTGCATGCTTTTTCATAGGGGTTAAAAATGTATGCTTTTACATTATGTACCCAAGCTGAGCAGAACATTACTTCCACTTACTGGTGTTTTGCTCCTCACTGTAACTTTTCTATCTGACCTTACCTTGGTCAACTCTTGTTCTCTTCCGACCCCGATGCTATTAGGGTTCCTGAGGGCTAGGGAGTCTTTATTTTTCCAACCTCGCCATTTCTCTATAAAAATCTTAACCCCTAACATGCTGACCTGTCATGGCATGTAATACGTCCTGTGATTGGTGATCAGAGGATGTGGTCAGTGAATTTATTTTGATAACTCTCCCGGTCAGGTCGTTGAGACCCGTAAACCAACGACAGGTGTGGTCCTCCAGACATTCTGGGGGTTGTATGAGAGCGATGTGACCGCCAAAACATAAAAATATGGTGCTCTCTAAAAAGCGGTTACTATTACCGCTATTGCTCTCTTCATATCATCAGTGAAAAATATTGGAGAGCAAGAGGATTAATGACTTCATTGTCAGAAATCCAGCATTAGATAACAACAACATTATGTGCATGAATTATGGAATTTTCAGTTATTTGGACATGATTTTATGGTGGGTATAACTGCATATTTTCTTGATGTTGATAAGTGCATAATATTTCAATATTATAGCCCCTATATTGCATATTTTAATGGTTTTTATGGTTTTTTATTTTTTTCCATCTGGATAATATTTTTCATATTGGTAGTATTGCACATGACGATGCAACTCACGAAGATTTCAACATTATAGCCCCTATATTACTTATTTTAATGATTTTTATGCTTATTTGTTATTTTTTCCATCTGTATAATATTTTTCAGGTAGTATTGCACAAGATGATGCAACATGCGAGGTGGCGAGAACTAATGATGAGTCATGTTGTCATGCAGTGAATCCCGTTTCCATCCTTTCAATATATGTATGTGCGTAGAGAATGATCAGTGTGTTATCTGAGAGGTTTATATTAACAAAGATAAAGTGTGCAGGTCGTTTTGAGCAGCACGATTATACCAACTCTTGCCTGCCCACCAGTAGTTGTGTGGCGGTCTTCAAACATAACAGTGTTGTTAACTGGTTCCCACCAAATTACAATTAGGTTTGAGAGGTAGAACTGGAACTTAAAAATTCAATGCCACAACTGGGATTTGAACCACAGACCTTCCGCTTACCGGGCGGATGCTCTAACCACTGACCTATTGTGACAAACTGCCAGAATGGCATTAAATTCTCAAACCAGTTCGTCTTTCTCCTGGTAAACCACACACACGGCTTGTGTGTTTAAAAACACCAACAGTAAGTTTGTTGGCATAAATAAATAATAATTACAATTAGGTGTTTAAAATGTTAAAAAGCTCTTCAAATGCCGAAAATAAAACCAACTTCAAGTGCTAGATTAATTCATTTACAGAACAAGTTTTTGGGTGGTTTAATATCTACAGATAATAGGGTACTGATTTGTGGAGAGTGAGAAAAGATTTCAAATAGTTCAGCACATAAACACAGCAAAACATAAGGAGAATTTAATCAGAAAACTCGCAAACCAAGAACCTGTTCAAAAACAGCTAGTAGAGTGTTTAAGAAGTAGGGTTACTGAATTTTCCTGTGACTTGTGCCAAGCATTTTAGCTGCTGATATTCCCTTGTTCAAAATTAATAATCTGACATTTAAAAACTCTCCAAGTACTCTCGACAACATGTGCCTGAAGAAAGTACACTGCGTAAGACTTATGTAGGACATTGTTACAATAACGTATTGTCAAATATACAAAATGAATTAACGATCAGTTTGTGTGGTTGTCTGTTGAAACTCCTGATCCTGAGTGCCATTCTATTGCTAATATAATCGTGGGTGCTTTAAATAATGAACAAAAGACTACATCTCATCTTCTTAATCTGGAAGATGTGTGACCGTAGGTAGCGCGCTTGCCTCTGGCGCGGAGAACCTGGGTTCGATCCCCGGTACCAGCATGGGGATTTTATACCCTCTGGGAGGTCTGGCACGGGGTGCACTCAGCCTCGTTAAGTTCCGGGGGGACCAATTGAGGAGCTACTTGATGGAGAAGTAGCGGCCCCAGGTCTAGAAGACCGCATAACTGTACGGGAGGGCTCTGGGCGCTGACCACGTCCCACCCTCCAGTACTGCACCTCACCAATGACGCCTGTAGTGGGCAGAGGTGGGGAACGCAGCGGCTGGGCGGTAGGTGGGCTGTCGCGCCGGGGTTTAGTTTAGTTTAGCTTTACATTTCAAAATGTCATCCTCATTCAATTCAAATTCGAAATACTCTCAAATATCATGTAATTCTTTAAACTCAATTCCATTGGAAGACAAAGAGGAAGAATGTTACGACGAGTTTGATTTTTACTGCAATTCTGAAGGGGTTGCTCACATTCATAACAATAAAGTCTACTCCTTTCGCGAGCAACGGGTGGTAGCGAGAAAACTGAGCTATCTCTCCGGAGAAACTACTAGACTAGAGAGTAAAACAAAGCAAACCATTTTGGAAGAGCAAAACCTCTGTTTCGTATCAATACAGACTGTTTACTTCTGCAGAGCATTTCCTCCATACTGCTAGCAATTTTCTCCGTATAACTTACCAATGGAAACAGGGGAACCATGCGGTGAGAAGACAAACATCTACATTTTGGTTATTAAGATGAGCCGTTCACAAGAAGTTAAGATTGAATCTCGAGCGAAAAATGTCACTTGCCGGAGGGAGAGAGAGAGAGAGAGAGAGAGAGAGGGGGGGGGGAATAAAACAGCAACGGCCTTAAAAGAAATAATGAAAATGTACACGGTAAGATTTGGTTTTGACATAACTGAGTTACAGCTAAGAACATTTATCGTTATTGTATCTGACATTAAGGCGAGTTGTTACAATACTCTGTAATTGTAACGATATTCTTGGGGGCCATTTCAATACTATACCAGCGTCTGTTTCAGGAGTGTATTAATTTAAGTGTTACAGTGCCAATAAGCGAAGCATTTATGAAATGAAAACACTTCAATAATTTCAATGATGCACCCATGAAATTGTAGGGCCCAAATGACCTAGCTGTCGACGGGCCCTTAAGCCCCACTCACTCACTCACCCCCATCAAATTGTCACCATGAAAGTATGTGAGTTAAATTTACGTTTTCTGCGATAAGTAGTTAACATTTTATGACCAGTTTAATCAATGAATATTGGCTTTTACAATAATTTTAATTGATCTGAATTGGGAAGGAAAAGCTGCTATTCAATTTCTCTTTCAGATTTCTGTTGACTTTTATCAGAGTTACACTAACTTTAACTTTGTTATAAAAGTAGCAATAGCTTCAGCTTAACGACTCTTTCAACGGCACTGATTGACAGAGACGACGACGAGGACAAAGATGATGATAAGGATGATTATGATTTTATATATATAAACTACTTAGGTCATCAGTGCCCTTACAGAGACGGCGGAGTGAAAGAAATGGGTGAGATGGTACTCATAAGACCAGGGACACCAAGACTTAGAGTTGGCCGGCATTTGACTTAAGGGGGGAGATTTTAGAACAAAATGGTCAAAAGACAAAAAGTTAGATGTTTGCATTCCAAGTCTCCCCATTGTGTGAGGTACACGGATGTGTAATAATTTTAACTGTGGGGCCGTTTTTAAAAGTAACTGGGAGAGTTTTAAATGGCGCGCACATCTGTCTTTAATAGGCCACACCCCATATGTAGCTTGTGTCTGTTGTCGTCTGGTGGAATTTTGTAACACCTTATGAGAAAGAAAAGTGTGCGAATCACATATCCTAAAGGATGGGCGCAAGTCTTAGAAATGGCAAGCTAAAGCAATAACGCTTGGAGCATCAATCTTGAAATAAACACACTAAATGCGAATAGAGCAAATATTCCTGACCTAACCAAGAGAATACAGCAGACTTATGTAACTTTATCATATTGCATGTCCACAAATGAAAACCCAGAAGATATGTAATATCCAGTTGGTGTCGATTCATGGCGTTTTATAATAAAGCAAAGGGCGATACATTACGGAGTCATCAAAAATGAATGTCAGGCTACAGCACAAATAGTTCTGAAGCTAGTGCCCCTGTATGAGAGATAAACAAATGATGAACTTTGAAATGCTGTGCAAGGGTCAGATACAGAACACAAATGGGGCCTTGCACTTTCTTATTTGGCACAAATATCCCAAATAAATGCTTGTTTCCAAATCAAAAGTGGATATAGCAGCTACAAATGCCGTGGGTGAATTCAGTATACCTTCACTTGTCTGCCGCAAACTGAAAATGAAGTTTCTGCTAGAAACATTTGTGAGGGTACTCATTGATCAGCAACAAAAGAAGAAAAAATTGAAAAGTGTGGTAACAAATAAGGAGTGAGTGGGTGAGTAAGTTAGTAATTGAGTGAGTGAGCATGGTTATAGGGCCCGTCAGCAGCTAGTTCATTATGGCTCGAAGTCAAAAGTATAAGAACAGATAAACCCACCACCGGTTAAAACGTAAAAGCTCATCTAAAGGATAAGAAGTTAAAAGATATAAAATGTAACAACTGGTCTAAAAGGGCAAGCCATAAAAACGTTAAAACGAGCTAAAACATCCCAAAAGTTCAAGATAAAACCACGAAATAAAGTACAAGTTAAGCTTGTTCGCCGAAGCCAATACTGAAGACAAACCTCAGCACTGTATTTATAACTACCGGTTCATCGCCTAAGTCCTAAGATTTATTTCAGAGTGGAAACCAGGCCAAAGAACTGGCGCTCACGAGCGTGTTGTAGGGGGACATGAGCCACACGGCGCAGGTGGAACAAGCAGGCGGCAGGTCACCACGCAAAAGGTGTCCATGCGTGACGTGTGTGTGACCTATTCTCAAACGGGCTAGAATGACTTCTGTCCAGCTGGAATCCTTGAAAGATGTCATCTAGGGTTGTACGGTGTCCTTGATCGTCCGCAAAGAGTGTCATCCAACGCTTCCCATGATTGCTACCGGAGTGATAATATATGGCTACGGAAGTACTCTTGTACAGCTATATAAGCCAGACTGCATGTGGAAAGCTCCAACAGATCACATGCAGCCTTAGCAGCCACATCCACCTCCTCATTGCCGGGAATACCCACATGTCCTGGGGTCCATGTAAGCAGAAATTGGTATCCGCGAGATAGTAACTGTGAGATGAGTGTCTGAATATTAAGAATCAATACTGATGTGCCGAGAAACTGTTGTAGGTCCTGATAGCGTCCAGAGAATTGCACCATACGATAAAACTTTCAGGAACGGAGCTGGAGGTAAAAAGTCAAAATAAAATATAACAAATAGCTCGCAGTAAAAACGGAGCGTTGCCTGTAGCAACCCCCATCTGCGAGCCGTTGGTAAATACCAAGGTGTAATTCCGGTATCGGCCCATAAATGTGGCGAAAAGTTGACGAAACTCTGAGTGAGGGGTAGCTACC
The DNA here is from genome assembly GCA_030765045.1 of Tenodera sinensis. Taxonomy (NCBI): domain Eukaryota; kingdom Metazoa; phylum Arthropoda; class Insecta; order Mantodea; family Mantidae; genus Tenodera; species Tenodera sinensis. The sequence continues at coordinate 298,500,551 of CM060964.1, read as the reverse complement.
TTCGCACAGACCGAAAGCTGCAAGTTGAACCGTGTACGATGGAGTTGCCGAAAGAGTATCGCTCTATGTTAAGCATTGCAAGGGCATGTGCGGTGAGCATTCTCGAAACCTTATACCTCTCCGGAAGGATATAGTGGTAGTTTGCATATAATGGTGGGCGAGATCCGAAGGCAACACAGAATTAAAAGAAGCATGGCCTGGGTGAGCAATGGCAGTAATATGACAGTACGATCGCCTCCCCAAGATAAGCCAGATAAAGCTCGGAGCACTCGAAGTGAACGAACACAGCAAGCACGAAGGTGGCGAATATGGTGCTCCCAGTTGAGGTTACTGTCGAGGTGAAGGCCCAAGAACTTAAGGTGCGGAACAAACGACAGAGGTGTGCCATGGAAATGAGACCAGGAGGATGTAGATCACGAAGGCGATGAAAGTGAACACACTAATTTTCTTAGGGGAAAATTGAAAGCCGGTGCGAAGCGGTACGATATTCTAAAGTAAGAACAAATTAGAAACTAAAAACTTCACTTATCTTATTGATTTGCTGCTAACCCTGGGGTTTCAAGCTGTGTCCAGCTCATTCTCAAAGCCATATAAACAAACTCGTTGCCAAGCTACAATCTTTTATTTTTTCTGAAAAACAATTACTCTTATTCAATTTTTATTTACCAATCTCTGAAAACAAAAATTTATAAATACAATCTATAGATGGTAATTCGAAGTTCATGACACGGTTCCTGTTTTTTAAAATAAAATTTTTTTCCCAAACCATCAAATCTATAGGATTACTTAATTGTTTTAACAATTTAACTTCTGGATTAATTTCATGATTAAATGACCAAAAATGATCTGCCACAGCTGATTTATCAGTTTGTTTATATTTAATATTTCTAAAATGTTCTTTTATTCTGGTTTCCAGATGACGTTTAGTTTTACCAATATAAACTTTATCACAATCTAAACAGCTAAATTGATAAATGCCAGATTTTTTATAATTTGGTATTTTATCTTTTTTTGAAAAATTAAGTATATTTTGTATATTAAATTTATTTTGAGGGACCAAATTTACTCCATATTCTTTAAAAATCCTTGTAAATTTTTTATTAGCCCATGGATGGTAAGTAAACTTTTTAAAAATACAATTATACAATTATTTAAGTATCAAAAAGCTGTCAAAGAAGTTTCAACCCTTAAAAAATAAAAAATAATTGTATTTTTAAAAAGTTTACTTACCATCCATGGGCTAATAAAAATTTACAAGGATTTTTAAAGAATATGGAGTAAATTTGGTCCCTCAAAATAAATTTAATATACAAAATTTACTTAATTTTTCAAAAAAAGATAAAATACCAAATTATAAAAAATCTGGCATTTAACAATTTAGCTGTTTAGATTGTGATAAAGTTTATATTGGTAAAACTAAACGTCATCTGGAAACCAGAATAAAATAACCTTTTAGAAATATTAAATATAAACAAACTGATAAATCAGCTGTGGCAGATCATTTTTGGTCATTTAATCATGAAATTAATCCAGAAGTTAAATTGTTAAAACAATTAAGTAATCCTATAGATTTGATGGTTTGGGAAAAAAAATTTATTTTAAAAAACAGGAACCGTGTCATGAACTTCGAATTACCATCTATAGATTTTATTTATAAATTTTTGTTTTCAGAGATTGGTAAATAAAAATTGAATAAGAGTAATTGTTTTTCAGAAAAAATAAAAGATTGTAGCTTGGCAACGAGTTTGTTTATATGGCTTTGAGAATGAGCTGGACACAGCTTGAAACCCCAGGGTTAGCAGCAAATCAATAAGATAAGTGAATAATTATTTATTTATGCCAACAACCTTACTGTTGGTGTTTTTAAACACACAAGCCGTGTGTGGGCAAAGTTTAAGAGGTAGAACTGGAACTTAAAAATTCAATGCCACAACTGGGATTTGAACCACAGACCTTCCGCTTGCCGGGCGGACGCTCTACCACTGAGCTATTGTGACAAACTGCCAGAATGACATTAAATTCTCAAGCCAGTTCGTATTTCTCCTGGTAAACCACAAAGGCAGTCTCACATCAGAAACAATTACCCCAATGGTGACTTACTATTGCAAGTACTTTATATCCCAGGATTAAATAACCTTCACATGGTAATTATTATTTATTTATGCCAACAAACTTACTGTTGGTGTTTTTAAACACACAAGCCGTGTGTGGGCAAAGTTTAAGAGGTAGAACTGGAACTTAAAAATTCAATGCCACAACTGGGATTTGAACCACAGACCTTCCGCTTGCCGGGCGGACGCTCTACCACTGAGCTATTGTGACAAACTGCCAGAATGACATTAAATTCTCAAGCCAGTTCGTATTTCTCCTGGTAAACCACAAAGGCAGTCTCACATCAGAAACAATTACCCCAATGGTGACTTACTATTGCAAGTACTTTATATCCCAGGATTAAATAACCTTCACATGGTAATTATTATTTATTTATGCCAACAAACTTACTGTTGGTGTTTTTAAACACACAAGCCGTGTGTGGGCAAAGTTTAAGAGGTAGAACTGGAACTTAAAAATTCAATGCCACAACTGGGATTTGAACCACAGACCTTCCGCTTGCCGGGCGGACGCTCTACCACTGAGCTATTGTGACAAACTGCCAGAATGACATTAAATTCTCAAGCCAGTTCGTATTTCTCCTGGTAAACCACAAAGGCAGTCTCACATCAGAAACAATTACCCCAATGGTGACTTACTATTGCAAGTACTTTATATCCCAGGATTAAATAACCTTCACATGGTAATTATTATTTATTTATGCCAACAAACTTACTGTTGGTGTTTTTAAACACACAAGCCGTGTGTGGGCAAAGTTTAAGAGGTAGAACTGGAACTTAAAAATTCAATGCCACAACTGGGATTTGAACCACAGACCTTCCGCTTGCCGGGCGGACGCTCTACCACTGAGCTATTGTGACAAACTGCCAGAATGACATTAAATTCTCAAGCCAGTTCGTATTTCTCCTGGTAAACCACAAAGGCAGTCTCACATCAGAAACAATTACCCCAATGGTGACTTACTATTGCAAGTACTTTATATCCCAGGATTAAATAACCTTCACATGGTAATTATTATTTATTTATGCCAACAAACTTACTGTTGGTGTTTTTAAACACACAAGCCGTGTGTGGGCAAAGTTTAAGAGGTAGAACTGGAACTTAAAAATTCAATGCCACAACTGGGATTTGAACCACAGACCTTCCGCTTGCCGGGCGGACGCTCTACCACTGAGCTATTGTGACAAACTGCCAGAATGACATTAAATTCTCAAGCCAGTTCGTATTTCTCCTGGTAAACCACAAAGGCAGTCTCACATCAGAAAGAATTACCCCAATGGTGACTTACTACTGCAAGTACTTTATATCCCAGGATTAATGTCATTCTGGCAGTTTGTCACAATAGCTCAGTGGTAGAGCGTCCGCCCGGCAAGCGGAAGGTCTGTGGTTTAAATCCCAGTTGTGGCATTGAATTTTTAAGTTCCAGTTCTACCTCTTAAACTTTGCCCACACACGGCTTGTGTGTTTAAAAACACCAACAGTAAGTTTGTTGGCATAAATAAATAATAATTACCATGTGAAGGTTATTTAATCCTGGGATATAAAGTACTTGCAATAGTAAGTCACCATTGGGGTAATTGTTTCTGATGTGAGACTGCCTTTGTGGTTTACCAGGAGAAATACGAACTGGCTTGAGAATTTAATGTCATTCTGGCAGTTTGTCACAATAGCTCAGTGGTAGAGCGTCCGCCCGGCAAGCGGAAGGTCTGTGGTTCAAATCTCAGTTGTGGCATTGAATTTTTAAGTTCCAGTTCTACCTCTTAAGATAAGTGAAGTTTTTAGTTTCTAATTTGTTCTTACTTTAGAATCTTGTTGCTTCACTGTTAATAGCTTCAATTTTTCCTTATTTAATTTGAGGTACGATATGTTCAAGATTGTAACAGCGGTAGTAAATCGCAAAGTCGTCAAAATATAGGGACATCGGGATTCCGCTACGAACAATAGTGATGCCGTTAATGGCAACGGCGAAAAGCGTTACACTGAGAATCGACCACAACATGCTGCTTCAGCAGAAAGGCATTTTGGACGTAAGCGTGTCCATGCATGTCAGATTGTCGATTACTAGAACGATGGTGACGAAAGCCGCATTGAACGTTGCACAGCCGGTTATTCGTCTCTAGCAACCACAATAAGCGTGTGTTAATCATTCGTTCGAAGGTCTTGAAAAGGACACTCGGCAGGCAAATAGGGTGGTAACTAGAAGGAAGTGTTTTCCCGGCCGAGGGATAGGGATGACAGTACTCTCTTGCCGGAAAGATGGGATAACCTGTTGAAACCAGATACGGTTGTAGATGCGTAGCAGGAAGCAGTGAGCCGCAGATGGAAGATGAAGCAGCATTTGTCGGTGGATGTCATCAGGACTAGGAGAAGAGTTCTTTATGAAGGTCAAAGAATGTGCCAGCTCCTCTTGGGTAAAAGGTTTATTGTACTCTTCACTACTGTTAAAATCCAGGACTATCCGCACCGCAGATTCCTTGATAGGTAAAACGGCTCTATCGTTTCTTTGGGTTTGGCTAGTAGTGGCGAAAGAATCGCCAAGGACATCGGCGGTATCCTGCTCACTGGTGTAAATAAGAGCCATGTACGGGAAGAGCGGAAACGAGCGTCCGGTGTTACTTGCCGAACATAAGCTGAATAGCAGTCCCCACCTTCTGGGCCATTATTGCGACGGGAAAGGAAAGAGACCTAAGATTCCCAGTTTCGCGTTTTGCATTGTGCTCTAGAAAACGCGCTCTTGCACGAGAGCGTTTAAAAGCAATTAAATTCGCCTCCGTGAGATGTAAACGGAAAACACGCAAAGAACGCTTTCGTGCTTTAATAGTGTGACTTTTTGGTGGGTGTAAAGTAAAGAAGACAGATGTAGTCGGGATAAAGAAACACTTTTATTTCCGTAAACAGTAACTTTTTACACTCGTTGCAACTGCAAGAAAGTCTTTTCCGATTCACTCACAGCACGGCTCCAAATTCGTCACAAAACTGTCCCTTCTCCGTCGGCACGTCTCTTCTTTCCGTCGGCACGACTACTCAACGCTTCACATACGTCTGTCCACTGTCTGTCGCACTTTACCGCTATTTATATATCCCAGGCACTATTCTGGAAAGTTCAGTTATTGCGGTGAAATACAAAGCAGAAGATTCCAGAAGCGTCTATCCTTTTCTCTCTTTCGGCAAGCGCCCCAACAATGCGGCCATTCTCTGTCTCTTTCCTTCGGCTCCTTTGCGGTAGTGCCGACAATAATGCGATGGGTGACACTAGTCAAACGGCATTCCTTGGACCACTAACGTACAGGGAACAAGTCGTAGTGTAGAGGAACTTCGAGGAATGCTGGAATCCACCGCGAGAAGGATAGAGCAAGTAAAATATTTCACCCTTTCATCGATGGTGGAAAAACCATCGTCGGTGAGATGAATGGGAATGAAATTTCCCCCAGTCAGTCTTGCAAATAATCCAGTGAGGATGTGTTGGCACGGGTTGGTGACCACAGAGGTGAGTGCTAATAGGATAATTATCACTGTTAAATAGGCCGGAAAGTACCGAGCAATCAAGAACGGGTGCCAGTGATGGGCTACAGGAAGAAACGTCTAGGCCAGAGTGCAGTGGTGGTTCGTGGATTTAAAGGATAGCGTGCTGCATGCTCATACAGTGGTAATGTAAATATACTCACCTGTTTCTGGTTATAATGGTAAATCTGCCCGACGATTTTTCATGCCGGCAAACATGTTGATGACCTTGATGTTGAAGTCTTTGATGCTCGCAAATAGATTCTTTTCTACAGGGAGTATGGTGAGTGCCGAGTTTCGGTCCTGCTTCGTTGTGTTCCTTGGGAGACACGATCCCCTTTAGTGAGGAGAGGTAATGCTCCGGTTCTACCGTAGTTATAGGATCGTGACGATAATCCTCACGGAATTTGCTGTTTCGTCAAAAGCTTCAACCAGATTGTTTGAATAGAGCATCTTTAGTGATGAAATAATGAAATTCTGGCCCTTCATAGAAAATTGAACACTCTGATTTTAGTTTGTTCCTGATATGTCATTACGGCCAAGGGTAGAATATGCTCTGGAAAGCTTCTCGAATATTCTTCCAAATTTTCTATGTCTAACAGCTGAGACACGGACTCAAACCGGCATGTATTCTCTATTGCGATGCGATCGCACACATCTTTAACATCAGCGATTTAGTTGCAATCGTTTCCGTTTAAACCCATGCTACTGGTCCGTAGTGGCAGTATCCAAGTTCTTGCATAGTCCATCGATCATCCGCACGAAGTTTTTCACCGGATGGATAACTTTAATGCAATGAGTTTACCGCATCTGTAGTTGGTTGTAGAGGATATTAACATGAGACATTAAACGGTAAAAGAAATCTAACCAGAACAGAAATTAGCTGTCTTGCTTCTCTTAGCGTGTCTTTTGAAAACGAAGCCTCAAGTTCAAGAAAACATTCAATAAGTGCTTCTCTATTTTCAAAAACACATCTCACTGTCCGGGACTTAAAATTCCATCTACTGACAGAATCGGCAGCAATACGACGTGCACATATTTTTTTTCGGGAACTGGCATACGCTGAGTTGCGCATGAGAAGAAAGCGGGGAAATCCTGACAGGATGGAGCAAAACGCAGATCATTTCTCTCAGAGCAGGAAATGTGGGGCTACAATAATCATTAGAGCTAATATCCCCACCTCTGCCTACCACAGATATCATGTGGGGTGCAGTACTGGATGTGGGACGTGATCAACGCCCCGGTTCCTCCTCGCCCGTTATGCGGTCGTCTCGACCAGGGGCCGCTACTTTGCAATCAAGTGGCTCCTCAATTGGCCCCTCAGGGACCTAAGGCTGAGTGCACCCCGGACCAAGGCCCCCAGCGGAGGAAAATCCCCACGTCGGTACCGGGAATCGAACCCAGGTTCTCCACTTGGTAAGCAGCAGGGCTACCACCGCGCTAAGAAGACGAAGAGGTAGAAAATATAAGTATGGCTTCCAACTAAGACGTGTACATGTAGTTTAGGATCGACGGTATCTTCTTGAAGATCCTCAGATTACATCCTTGGAGAACACTGAACTTATACACGAAGCTTAGTATGGAAACAAAAGTTCCTTTTTAATATATGGTGCTCTCACCCACACCCATTCACTGAGGTGCGCGTCCGTGTATGCACATACACACTCACACATAAACATCTTTCTCTAAGAATTCATTTTTTTATTCCGGGAAGCTCATATGAAATTTCAAATGAAATATATATTAAATATCTTTTGGTAGAATGCAATATTTCCTTTTCTTAATATAAATTAAATATAGAGAATACAGAAATGATCGTTACAACTTGTTCTAAATCACAATGGATAATAAATATGCAAAATTGATATCATCCTTTTATAGATATAAAATTAGACAAAGGAAAGACTTTTTAATATTTCCAAAGATTGATGCTTTGAGCAAAAATAGTTTTGTAATATGTGGATGAGGGTTTTCAGGATTCAAAGCCTGTTTCATTAATTATGTTGGTGACAGTATATTAAAATATCTAGTATAAAAATATTTGCTTGCTGTGGGCTATTATTATTATTATTATTATTATTATTATTATTATTATTATTATTATTATTATTATTATTATTATTATTATTATTATTATTATTATTATTATTATTATCATTATTATCATTATTATCATTATTATCATTATTATCATTATTATCATTATTATCATTATTATCATTATTATCATTATTATCATTATTATCATTATTATCATTATTATCATTATTATCATTATTATCATTATTATCATTATTATCATTATTATCATTATTATCATTATTATCATTATTATCATTATTATCATTATTATCATTATTATCATTATTATCATTATTATCATTATTATCATTATTATCATTATTATCATTATTATCATTATTATCATTATTATCATTATTATCATTATTATCATTATTATCATTATTATCATTATTATCATTATTATCATTATTATCATTATTATCATTATTATCATTATTATCATTATTATCATTATTATCATTATTATCATTATTATCATTATTATCATTATTATCATTATTATTTTTATCATTATCATTATCATTATCATTATCACCATCACCACCACCACCACCACCGCCACCGCCACCGCCACCGCCACCGCCACCGCCACCGCCACCGCCACCGCCACCGCCACCGCCACCGCCACCGCCACCGCCACCGCCACCGCCACCGCCACCGCCACCGCCACCGCCACCGCCACCGCCACCGCCACCGCCACCGCCACCGCCACCGCCACCGCCACCGCCACCGCCACCGCCACCATCACCGCCACCATCACCGCCACCATCACCATCACCGCCACCATCACCATCACCATCACCATCACC
>CM060964.1:298319544-298487044 GCA_030765045.1 Tenodera sinensis | reverse complement strand
TTGCATCATGTTATACTCATCTCATACCTCAGAATATCCAGGAAGAAATCTAGTACACAAAAGTGAATTAATAGCGGACCTCACCAGTTCGCAACTCATTGTGCTAACAATTGCACGTTGATTCATGGCTATCCAAAAGCCCACTCTATGTAACAACATTTCTCGATATTTTTCGGTCCATTGAAGGCCTAAAGCCCAACGATAGCTGCGTCTCGACATTCGCGATCCAAGCTTCTTAGAGTACGGGCGTGATTGTGTGTTTGCTCCGACTGCGCGCTGATTGGCGCCAGCGATAGAAGACTGTGCTTCTCCTGCGAATCAGTGTGGATCAGCTCTGGTTCGCGGTATTTATACTACTGATCGTCTTACAAGTCAGCCTAAGGATTGGCTGTTACATTCGACACGGCAATTGGTCAATCTTCAACAACATCAAATTGACCTCTCATCAAGTCAACTTTTGTGCTTCTATAGCACCTACTAACGTGACTTACTGACCCGCGGGTAAGATAGCAAGGCTTCAGCCATCAGTCAAAAGACTGGTAAGGCGCCTTTTGGTCCTGGCCTTCTGCTATCTGTGCTAATCAGCGCTCGCACGACTATTTTGACTAACTCCAACGATGGCTGAAGCTACATCAAGCAATGCTGATGCTACAACATCCCACGTTGGAACTACCTCTGTGCCCAATACCAACCAAGGGCTAACAAACCCACCATCAGCAGCAAACTCCTCTCTCTACTATCTTGAGGGTGGGAATTTGCAGTTATTTTTAGAGAATACTCTAATCAGCAATCCGACCATACCTCTTGCGCCTGAAGTGCGTAGTGTGCTGTTGGCTGAAAAGAAGGCAAGAGTTTGCTACATTGCTCAGGCCGAGCAACAATTTCTGCAAGCTTTGCCTAACCATAATGTGGCAGGAGAAGAAGTTTCAACCCTGTACAAAATCAGGTGCGCGCACAAGCTACGGGTTGAAGCTATTAATAGCTACCTCGACGCTCATGCAAAGGCCAGTCCATGTGACCAGGAATGGCAAACTGTCACTTCTAAGAGGAAGAGGAATCTGGAACCCTCTTCAAAGAAACCTGTGCAATCTTCTAACAGGTTTCAGCCATTGGCAACCACCAACCAAGATTCAAGTACACTTCAGGCTACTACAGGAGATGACCCTAACATGGACACCTCAGATGGTGCAGTAGCAACTACTACACAGGCCACAGCTCCAAAGAGGTCACATAAAACTACACCCATCTTTCTCCGGGACCCAAAGAAGGCCCGTGATATAACTAATTATTTAAATACTTCCCACCCTGATGTGGTATACACAGTCAGGAACATGAGTGGAACAGTTGCTTTCATGCCTAGCACCCCGGACGATCATCGCAAAATCCGTAAGGTGCTAAGCGACGGATCAGTGCAGTACTTAACAACTTTACTGCCTGAAGAGAAGCTGATGTATGTGACTCTTAAAGACCTGCCCATGTATATCACCGAGGCAGAGGTCATTGCATACCTTAAAGAAAAGGGTTTTCCTGTAGAGCGAGTGGAGCAATTGCGCTCTAATAGAAGTCAACCACCACAACTTCTACCTCACTTTTGTGTGGCCCTCAAGAAGGAGGCACACTCTCAAAATATATATAAGGAAAACAAAATGTTCAACGCCTTAATACGCGTTGAGCCTTATCGTCCACCTGCCAAGCCATTACAGTGTACTAACTGTCAACAGTTCCAAAACCGTGCAGCAGGATGTTGACCGAAGCCAGTATGCTCATTTTGTGGCGAGTCAGGTCACAAACGTTCCGACTGCCAATTTCCAGGAGTGCAGGGAACCAAACCAACCTGTTTCAACTGTGGGGGCGACCCTCTTGCAGATATGCAAAATGCCCCGTCTGGCAGGAGGCCAGAATTGAAATGCATCTAAATAAAAACGGGCAACGTACCCGTTTCAACGCAGCACCAAGGAGTGGGAACCCCTTAGGCCTGTCCAAGGAAGCATTTAGAGGTGCCCGCTTCCCAGGACTAGGGCCTGCTGAACGAATACAGCACGTTGACTATGCTACAGCCCTAACATCTGGGTCCACACCATCCACGTCATCAGCCAATATACCGGCAACACCAACGCCTGAGCAAATGATTACAGCAGTATCACCAGCTCCAAGAGCCGCTCCACCGCAGCAAACTGCAAATGCAACAGGTGCTACCAGTATAAATACTGCTGCTTCAAAGAAACCACCAATAGCGGTAATGCAAGCCAAGCCACTCCCACTTCGGCAACCTGCACAGAAGCACCTATTGGCCTATCCGCCACCACCTCAAAGAACGCAGAACAACGCATTAGTGCCAGATGAGCGTTTCCTAAACTTAATGGCAAAGATCCCATTACAACTTCAAGCGGACTTTGCCACAGTTCTAGCCGAGGCCGTTGCTCAGAGGCCAGCTTCAATTTCCTCTGAAACCGTACTGGTGTACACCGTATTTACGTTTATGTCCCAGTATGGCAGACAGGAATGAAGCAATTACCAACATCCTCGGGCTTAAGATCTGCTCATGGAACGCAAACAGCATTCGTGGCAAGCTGCAAGAACTTAAAAACTTTCTTACAGTAAACAAAATAAATGTTCTACTGGTCCAAGAGACCCATCTATCTGGGAACTAGAAAGCCATGATACCAGGCATGATCTGTCACAGAAGTGACCGCGACGATGGCTTTGGTGGAACGGCCGTTTACATAAATCGCAACATGCAACACCATCGCCTACAGCTTATTACCATTGATGGCCTTGAAGGTACTGGAATACAAGTGGCAACCAATAGAGGACCACTTAACCTCTTCTCTATCTACATACCACCAGGTAGACGTATCAGCGAACGAGATCTGGACGCTGTGTTCATACATGGCTCGACCACTATAGCCATGGGCGATTTCAACGCTAAAAGTCCATGCTGGAATTCTACGATTAGAAATCACAGAGGCAAGGTACTTGAAAGCTACCTGGAGAGAAGAGGCCTTGTTGCGCTTGCTCCAGCACCACCGACCATCAATTATGACAACCGTCGACCACCTGACTGGCTAGATATCGCCATTGTCCAAAACATTCGTCAGCACCCTCAAATCTTCGCAATTCCAGAACTTTCATCAGACCATTACCCAGTCATACTACTGTTCAAAGTCCTGCCTTCCATCCAAGCCTCTGCAAGAACCATTAATCCTCGCAGAACAAATTGGAGCGAATATAGCACATTAATGGCCGAACAACCAGCCATCTTACATCCGTGCCATAATACCATGGACGCAGACCATCTTGCGGCCAGCATTACAACCACCATGGTCACAGCTATGACAGAGGCTACCCCTCCTCGGCGTCACTTCTCAAGCAACCAGAAACCTCTCCCTCATGAACTTCGCCAGCTCATCGCGGCTAAGAAAAGGGCACGACGCAAGTACCAATTCACGCGCGACCCGATGGACAAGAGAGAGTGGAACAGATTACAGTCCATTCTCAAAATGAAACTTAACCACCATATCAACGAAGAACGGGAACGTCGCCTGGGCACTCTGGATACGGAAGACTCTTCCCTCTGGAGAATGTCCAAGGCTATACTGCGAGTTCCCACTTCTGATCCAACTCTCACAGACGGCAGAAGACTTGCCCAGTCCACTAGGGAGAAGGTTGACTTGATGGCAGAATATATATCCTCCACCTTTCATCCGGCAGAACCTCTTGACGCCGAGATTGCAGAAGAAGTTGTGACAGTGGTGCGTAACTTCCTAGCAGCACCCCCTGATGAGGAAGAAGTATCCCTCACTACTGTAGAGGAAGTTAAGAGTTTATTAGCCTCTGTCCGGCCATACAAAGCTGCGGGTAATGATACCCTTCCCTACGCAGCCTTCAAAGCGCTCCCACCTGATTGGATGACTCTACTAGTCCATCTCTTCAACAGCTTGCTTCGTCTTTCACACTTCCCGACTGCATGGAAACATGCGCAAATATATATTTTGTTGTTTAAGGACGCTGTCAATTGCCAGGATCACATCAGCGTCGCCGGTGTGCCGGAATTTTGTGCCGCAGGAGTTCTTTTACATGCCAGTAAATATACTGACATGGAGCTGTCGTTTTTAAGCACACTTAAAAACCATTGATCTGGGCCGGATTTGAACCCGCGACCTTGGGATCAGTAAGCCAGCGTCTAACCAACTGAGCCACCCAGACCGAAGAAACATGCGCACATCATCACCCTGCCAAAGCCGGGAAAAGATGCCAAAGACCCAGGCAACTATAGACCTATCAGCCTACTGCCAGCCATCAGCAAGCTGTTTGAAAAAGTAATCCAAAAGCGCCTACAGAGCATGCTTGACAGACACAATATCCTTCGCCCCGAACAATTTGGCTTTCGGCGGAAGCATTCCACAACCCACCAACTTCTTCATCTCGTGGACCAAGTGATAACCGGCTTTAATAACCGGCATTATGTTGCAGCCCTTTTTCTGGATATCTCCCGTGCGTTTGATACAGTATGGCATGAAGGCCTCATCCATAGACTGATAAACTATGACACACCGTCATACCTGGTCCATCTAATACATAATTTCCTATCCAACAGAACTTTTATAGTACAGAAGGACAGCATTCAATCCCATACATTCTACATCAACGCAGGGTACCCCAAGGCAGTGTTCTGGGCCCCCTGATATTTCTAACATACATAAATACACTTCCTCGTCTCCAGGGCTGCAACCTCTACCTATTTGCCGACGACACTGCAATCACCACTTCATCATCCCACCGTCTAATTGCAGTACAAAGACTTCAACGCTACGCTGATATGCTCACAGCATGGTTTACAGCGTGGCGACTTAAGATAAATGCCAACAAGTCTAAAGCCGTCACCTTCACCAGACGTCACCTCCTAGATGTCGATGATCTTCGCCTGGCCGGTGAAATAGTTCCATGGTCCACAGAAGCAACATATTTAGGTGTACTTCTAGATATGCGTCTGACGTGGAAGGCGCATATCTCAACACTAGCCAACAAAGTAAGCTAAAGAATGGGGATGTTGTACCCATTATACAATAAGAAGTCACCCATGTCTTTGAGGAACAAGATCCTCATCTATAAGCAAGTGATCAGGCCTGCAATAACTTATGCCTGCCAAGTCTGTGGCGCCAAAGCGAAGACCAACCTATACCCGCTACAGGTATTACAGAACAGATACCTGAGAACATCAGTAGCAGCCGACTGGTACATCCCCAATGACAACATCCACGCTGACCTACGCTCATAGAGCGCATCAAGAGCCTTGCCAACAGCTTTTATGCTCAACTTCCAGGCAGCTTTAACGAGCTAATACGTGGACTTGGGGAGTACGACATAGACCCCGGCGAAACATATAAACGCCCCAGACTTGTCTTGACAAATCCCTGACCGACTAAAATCGGCCTAAAATCATCATTAAAAAAACACATTCCCATCTCAACAAAAAATCCCACCATCTAACCACCATCTTTCTTCAATCACCATCTCTAAGCCAGTAAGGATTTATAACCCGGTATGGTAGAAGTCAAGGGCGCCTCCCATAGGGAGGATAACCGCTTAACGACCCCACTATGATGTTTCCCAACGATAGAGATGACGTTTTGTTACCATGTCTTCTTCTTCCATCTCATATGCCAGAAGACTAAAACAATTCCAACATGTTTTTCATAATGACAAACAAATGAGATACTGAATGTTATATTTAAGATATATACATCATCCATATTCAAGCAATGTAGAACTGTGCTTCCACCATTTTCATGCAAGTATTTAAAAATTAAATTCTAAAAGTAACTAAGTGTTAAACCTACTAATCGTTATAATACTTACAGTGCAACAAAAAACACATATCTTGTATATGCATGCGGAGTTACGCAGGCTCTTGAAAATAAAACAAATACTTCTGCAATAAGATATCTGTCTGCTAACAGCATAGAAGTGTCCCATGCGAAGAAGTGCTGACGAACTGCATCCGAATCTGTGGAAAGAAATCACATTAGGTAGAATATTTTAGTGGGCTGCTTCTGTTTACATCGTTTTATGCATTCAAGTTTTACATTCCCTTCGCAATGGGGCATAGGCGTCGCTAAAGAGGAACAAGGGTGGAGCGGCTCCCTCTTGAAAATTAATGAATTTAATGTGTAGTCAATTACGGCGGCTTTTCAGGGGAAGTTGATTAAGTAACTCGACCTATTATTGAGTAATATGAACTTTAATATGGAATTTTAATCATTAATTAGAATTACTTAAATTATTTTGTTGGAAGGGTGGAATGGGAGCAAGGAGGCAGATCAAGGTTGAATGGGTTGATTACTCTTGGCTTGATGAGGGAGGAAACATCCTTAATTATAGTTGGAAATATGTGTCAGTTTCTTTCAGTCTTCGTGAGCGAATGCGCATGTAAAAGATATGTTGCAGTATGAGAGATAGAGGTAGCAATAATTGAGTCCATTGGGAAGTGAAATGTATTATGTTACCTTTATTTAATGCAACGAAATACACTGTGTGAAGTAAACTTCGATTTCCCAGTGAGATTTGTATGGACATAAGGTAGTTTGAGTTTATGCTGATAATCACGTAGTTTTTAGCCCATTAGAAACGCCGTTTCATAAGCGGAAAAATAACTATAAGAGAACCATTTTGTATTGCGTGCACTCTAATCTTCCACTACACTTCTATGTATCAAAAAGTGTTAAAACAATAAACAAGAGCCCTAAACTTACTTTTAAAGGTTCTTGATTTTCTGAATTCCCTTGGGTATGTAGCAGCGTGTATTTGCAGAAATGATTTTGTTGGCCTTGCTTGCCATTGAGCACAGAAAGCACCTGGAATGAATAGAGGTTTGGGGATTTTCAAAATAACGCGTTCAATTCACAATCAAGTAGTTTAAGGTGATTACTTAAAATTCAAACGCCAACTAAGAACGTTTGAAAGAAATAGAAACTATTGCCGATACACTAACCCTACAAAAATAGGGGTACAACTTCGATTGGTAAATTAAGAATAATAAAGCTATAGAAAGTGATGGAATAGTTATAATCTTCGCAAAAGTTAGAGGCATATGGAGGCGGGCCGTACTGCAGACTCCAGCGAATCGTAAGCTTGCCCCTCCTACCAGCGCTGCCGAATGTGGTACACGCATCTCGCATGCTCTTATGTACAGAACCTCTTCCGGTACCGCACTACGCTTGGCAACAGCGCTCCGCTTAAGCATTGGCCAGTGCTCACATGCCTTTAACTTTTGCGAGCAGTATAGTGAACTTATATAATTTCGAAGTAGCTCAAGTATCGTATTTTTTGAGTTAATATGCTGCATATGGGAAGAGGAGAAAATGCCGAAAGAATGGAGTGAAGGAATAATCTTCCCGATATTAAAGAAAGGTAATAGACTTGTAAGTGACAACTATAGAGTAATTACTTTGCTTAGTAGCGTTTATAAAGTGTTATAGTCATACTTGATAGACTGAAGGTGTATAGTGAGGAAATTATTGGCGAATATCAATATGGATTTCATTTCGATGGAAGCACCACAGATCAAATTTTTACATTAAGGCAGGCCATGGAAAAGTATTATGAACAAATGTAGATTTACACTTCCTATTTATGGATTACAAACAAGCGTTTGACAGTGTTCTATATTTACCTTGAGCGTAAATAGGGCCCAGATGTTGACCGCACTAAGAAGAAACGGTCTCCCTGAGAAACTTGTCAGACTTATTGGAGTTAGAATGAATGATACGTCGGCTGTAGTGAAAGTGGGTAACAGGTGGGGAGAAACCTTTGCAATGAAGTCAGGAGTGAGACAAGGTGCTGCATTGTCTGATACATTGTTCAACATTTCCCTCCCTGAAGGAGTAAAACAGATGGAGGGGAAAGGAACCATTATTGATAGGTCATGACAAATATATGCCTATAAGACGATTTAGTTATAATAGCTAGAAGCACAGGTGCAATGAAAGAAGCGTTTTCCGAAATTGAAATCGAAGGTAAGAAAATGGGTTTAGAAATCAATGAATCCAAGACAAAATATTTAAAACATTCCACAACTGAAGGAGGAAGACATATGCAAAGTATAACTGCAGATCGGTATCAGTGGCTGCTCGAGACTTGTCGAAGTGGGTGTGCATTATATTACATCCTCTCCACTTTAATCTCTTTCTGTATCTCTCTGACACACACCATACACTTCTAATTCGTAATTCACAATAAGTACGAAAACAGTTTCTTTTCTAAGAATAAAACCCGAAAGATTTATCCCCTTCAGTTTCGCCATGCTATTCATTTCCACACTTTCAAATTTCCCGCTACGAGGAGACAGCTACATGCAATTAGCTGCCATAAACTCAAATATAACAAACACGGAAAACAAATAACTATTCCAAACTGAAGTACTGACCTTGGAAAATTACACGAATTGCATATGTATTTATAATGGTTTAATAAAAATAGATGTAATTGTGTTTACAACATTAGCGTAACTTGGTATTTCAATATAGAAAATGGCTACATTATATTTAGAAACGTTCCTCAGGGGCCTTCGTCTAGGGGCATATGTGAATGGCGACCACAAGGTACCCAAGTTGAGCAGAACATTACTTCCACTTACTGGTGTTTTTCTCCTCATAACATGTAGCTATATAAATGGGATAACATATAATATGTTATGTAAAATGTTGTTGTTGTTTTCTAGTGCCTTGCATCTGGCAATGAAGCCATTAGCATTCGTGCTTTCCAATACTTTTGAACTGTAGTTTCTTCTGATCTTAATGCTTCACAGGTCTTCAAGTGGTCTTCGTTCATTTCTGCTGGATCGTTACACAGGACACATATTGGTGAGGCTGAGATACCTATTCTGTAGAGATGACTTGCCAAGCAGTCATGATTTGTCAATAGTCGGAAGGCTGCAACAGCTGTTTTCCTTGGTCACTGGGGGATTATATCTGGATTGGAAAGATAACATTTGCCTAAAGATGTCCCCACCCGGAGATCCGATTGGGGGACAGTTTTAACTCCGGAAAGTTTATCTTTAGGACTCATATTCATGTATGTGGCTTTCATGTAACTGTTTTCTTAACGGGCACCAGTTTTACAATGTGGCAGTTACATCACCTGACTTAAACCCCCATTTTGCAAGGGGGACCACACCTATCGTTGGTCAACGGGTCCATCGGACCTAGCCGGGAGGACTAAATAGGTGGTATTTAGATCCACTGACCTTCCCCTCATGTGCCTCTGAGGGATGCTGTTGTGCTGTGATAGGCCAGCACATATGTAAATGGCTTTTCCTCCATTTTAGATGAAACAGTTATACCGCTGTGATTCGGTCCCCAGAGCCTCATCTGTTAAAAGCAGGGTGCACCACGGGCAGGATGAGGATGGGAGTTGGGTAGGAGAGGCTATAGGAGGCGCATCACTACCCCTTACTACCCCTGTTATGTAAAATGTAATTAGGCTATATATTCTTAATATATCCAAATTGGTAAGATGAATTGGTGATGACATGTAAATGTAATTAGATTGCATATTTAAAACTGTATGTAGCACTGAAATCGTGGAATAAATATGAAATTAACTGAGGGGATAACATTTAATTAGGTTATGTGTAGACATTATGTATTAGTGTATTCATTCCTTCCTGTCATATAAGTTATTGTAGCATTGTAATTGAGGAACCAATAAAGATGCGCAAATAGTTCGGAATATAAAAAAAACACCGAACTAAAAAGATACAGGGACCCTCTAACCTGTGGTTGCGCAGGCCAGGGGGCTTTTTTCCCCCTCACTGTAGCTTTTCTATCATGACCTTACCTTGGTCATCTCTTGTTCTCCTCCGACCCCGATGCTATTAGGGTTCCCGAGGGCTAGGGAGTCTTTATTTTTCTAACAGTTCCATTTCTCTAATTTCTCTATAAAATCTTAACCCCTAACATGCTGACCTGTCATGACATGTAATACGTCCTCTTATTGGTAATCAGAGGATATGGTCGGTGAGTTTATTTTGATAATTCTTTCAGTCAAGTCGGTGAGGCCCGTAAACCAACGACAGGTGTGGTCCTCCACACATTCTGGGGATTATGAGAGAGCGACGTAACCACCAAAACATAAAAATAAGGTGCTCTCATAAAAAGCGGTTACTACTACTGCTAAGTATCTTCAATACTTATGAAATATGACTCGAGGGGTATAATGTTCCGGAGTTAAAATAGTCTCCCATTCGGATCTCCGGGCGGAGACTACTTCTCGAGAACCAAAACATTATATTAATAGAATACCTAACATCGGACTTCTACAATGGAACGTAGGTGGTCTCACCCAAACAAAAAGAATAGAACTCAATAAAATGTTATTTGACTATAATATAGGTACATTTTTCATACAAGAAGCAAATCTAACAAATGATCAACTTAAATACTTCAATTTTACTGAATGTTTACTACACCTACTACCCAAAAATAGACAGATAAGTAGTGGAATATTAGTTGGAGTCAAAAAGGATATTAAACCATTCTTTCAAATTGTTAAAGAAATGGATAACTCAAAGCTGAATTACTAAAGTTAAATTTTTACGATAACAAAGCACATCTACATTTATACAGTATTTACAATCCCCCGAGGAATGAACCAGATCTCTCACTTATTGACCAGTTAAATAAAACAATCATAATTGGGGATTTCAATGCCCATTCCAAAAGATGGGGTTATGAAAAAGTGGATTCTACAGGGGAGATAGTGGAAGAATTTTTGAATACCACAACATTTGAATTGATTTATAGTAAAGAAGATCCCACAACCTTCATACATTACTCTGGACCAGGAAGTAGCCAAGACCTCTTGTGAGCTACAACAGATATTGTTTCAAAAATTAAAAAACAAGTTATAGAAGACCCAAGTTCTGGTCACGGAGCAGTAATTGCTGATATAAAACTAGATAATACAAATGACAGTCGACATCACACGAATCTGTATTGGAACTTCAAAAAATCGGAGTGTAACAAATATAGAACTGAACTGAAACATAAATTTAAACAAGCAAGCTCACATCTACATGTCAAGCAGATCATATGAACAAAAATTTCTGTAAAATCATCCTAAAACCCGAAAAAGAACATATCCCTTGTGGAGGAATAAAAAATTTCAAACCTTTTGGAAACCCCAGTTAGGAGAACTGAAAAAGCAAAGGGATATAGCTAGAAATACAGCTGAACAAACAAAAAACATATCAGATACACAAATATGGCGAAAGAAATGTGCCTCGCTAAAAAAAGAAATTAATACAGCTAAAAGGAATCAATTTAATAATTTCTTAGAAGAATGGTATAGGACAGATGGTAACAAAGCCCACAAGTTCATAAAATGTCAAGGACAGGAAAGAAAACAACAGCACACTTATCATACACAACAATAAAATATTAACAAATGATGCAGTCATAGTCAAAACATTCAATATTATGCTAATTCATATAAAGTTACAAAAATAAAAGGGAACATAAAGAATTTAAGGAAGATTTGAAACAACAAAGAGCATGTGATCCTAACACTCAATAAAATATCTCTCTTCAAAATTTGAATATGCAAGAACTCAACATTGCAATTAATGATCTAAAAGACAAGAAGTCTCCTGGGCCAGATCACATACATTCAGAGTTGATAAAAAACCTTGCAAAACAGCAAAACAACAACTACTAAACCCCACAATCTATCCTAGAACACCACTGTACCTACCGAATGGCGAAAAGTAATAATTGTCCCACTCTTGAAGAAACATAAAACAGCATCAGAAATAAAAAATTATAGACCAATAGCTCTTACTAGCGTAATAGCAAAAGTGTTGGAAAGAATAGTGTCAAATAGGTTAAATTGGTTTCTAGAATCACAAAATTCAGTTTCCCCATGTCAAGATGGATTCAGAGAGCTCCACTCTACAAATGAACAAGTCTTACTTCTCAGTCAAGAAATCAAAGACTCCTTCAATAGAAAAGGAGATAATGTATTAGTTTTTATTGATTTACAAAGTGCATATGATTCTGTATGCAGAACAAAAGTACTAAAGAAAGAAAGAAAAAAAAATTAGGGATACGAGGTACATTTTTTGCATGGCTATGTTATTTGCTAACACATTTGCTACCAGATAGGGAAGAAGTATGCCTAAATATAAACAAGTACACCGTGGCTTACCACAAGGTGCAGTGCTCAGCACTACACTTTTTAATACATAAATAACGATCTACCACAACAAATACAAGAATCAGGTGTGAAGTGTGCACTATTTGCTGATGACTTAGTAATGTAGACTTCAAAAACAATAAACAAAAGTGCAGAACTAGAAAAAACCATGCAACAATCCTTAAACAACTTACAAAGGTGGACCAAAGAAAATTTAATGACTGTTAATACAACAAAATCAAACTATCAAATCTTTTCACTAAGAAAAAACCACTAAAAATAAAACTAAATTTTGAGGGTCACCAATTACCAGAAACAAAGGAAGCAAAGAATTTAGGAGTTACATTTGATACCAAACTTACATGGACCAAACAAATAGAAAATGTGATACAAAGAGCAGAGAGGCGCCTTTCACTGTTGAAACGTCTAACAGGAATGAAGTGGGGATGTTCCAGAGCAACCCTTAACACAACATACAATGTATATATAAAGCCATTATTTACTTACTGCAGCAAAGTTCTTGTAACAGCAAAGACAAAAAAAAAAAAAAAAAAAAAAAAATTCAAATCTTTCAAAACCAAAGTCTGAGATTAATTACAGGTGCTATCAAAACCACACCAATAGCAGCTACGGAAATAGTAACCAACCAATACCCCATTGAATATGAAATAGAATAAGCAGCTCTTATTCAACAGGAAATGTTGATCAGACTCCCATTCAATACTTGGCACAAGAGAAATTTTACACATACACTAAAGACTCAGGAAAGCTTTCTTTCCAAAATTCAAGACATCAAGAAGAATGCACACCTTCCTAATTCAAAGGAAAGCTTCATATATAAAGTCAATCAGACACAAACATTAGACATCACATATTATTTAAACCTAACAGAAGAAGTTAAGAAATGTGATATTCCAGCTGGTGTTCTAAAATTGTTGGCATTAGAGACAATCCATACTAGATTTCCGGAACATGAATGGCTCCATATTTATACTGATGGATCACTGATATCAAATCGAGATGGACTTGGGGCTGGAGTCACGTGTCACCTCTTTTCCTATTACAAATCTTTAAGTTATGGAACTACAAACTTTGATGGAGAAATTGCAGCAATTCAAATGGCACTACAAAATCTTTTGAATAGAATTTCACATTTTCATCAAGCAGTTATTCTCTCAGATTCCAGGATGGCAATTATAGAAATTACTTTCAAGTTGTCACGAAAAAGCAAACAATTATAGAATGTTGGAGAATACTTACACATGTAACAGCGCTTCAAAAACACCTATTTTTCGAATGGGTACCAGCTCGCTGTGGACTGAGCGGTAGTGACAACACTGATTTTCAGCAGAGTACAGAAATCTACTGTTAATCTACCATTTTATGCAGCTAAAACATTACTCACTCTGAATTTTAAAAACAAATTGCAAAATATTACTATGAAAAATCAAGAAATAAAAGATGGGAGCTACCAAACATTCAAATAGTAATTCCTCAGTATACTCGAAAAACGTCAGTTGCAACTTTCAGGTTGATTACAGGACATGATTGTCTGGCAAAACATTCAAACAGAATTGGGATATATTCACCACTCTGGCCCGCCTCGATAGCGTGATGGTTAGCGTGTCTGCCTCACGTTCAAGAGGTCGCGAGTTCGAATCTCGCTTAGGGTAAGTTACCCGGGTAAGGTTTTTTTCCGAGGTTTTCCCTACCAGACGAATGTCGGGTAACTTAAAGCTCCATGGACCTCGGGCTCATTTGAGCATCATTTCACCCATTTCATTTCATTCATTCGTCCGATATGACACAATGTTGGAGGACCTTAATTTAAAAAAAAAAAAATCACCACTCTGTCCTCTATGTGATCTGCAAGAGGAAATGGACTGAGACCACCTTCAAATATGCCCGGCCACTTGAAGCGCCCCATCTATCAGCGAAAAATATTGTAGAGCAAGAGGATTAATGACTTCATTGTCAAACATCCAGCATTAGCTAACAACAATATTTAGAAACGTCAAGTTGGCCAACTTCAGCTAAATGACTGGGAGGGAAATGCTCGTCGCAAGGAAACTATTATAGAGACTTTTCGGAGAATGCAGTGCTCTTGTGCGGTAACAATCGCATGTCTCAGTTTTGTATATCATGCTGGTTTAAGTTGCCGTATTCTTTTATGGAAGCTTTTGCCCGCTCCCCGCGAGCTCTCATCCTAATGGCTCCTTTGCTAGTCGCAAAATCCGGTTTAGGAGTCTCTACAGCTTGTTGACTGAAGGCGCTGGCATTTAGTAAAGAGGACGCGGGAAAATTGAATGAGCAATTTCATATAGAAGAAAGTTCGACATTCGACTTTCTCATATGCGTGTCCATGGGAGTAAATACACATTCACTTGCAGGAAAGTATTACTGGATGTGCAGTTGCGAGTATGACATAACCCAAGAACTGCCACTGATCGCTATACTTTTGATGGTCCCGAAGACTCATATACCTAGGAAGTAAAGTTAATAACAAAAATCTAAAAAAAGAGGAAATAAATAGTAGGATAATGGCAGGAAACTGTCGTTTTGCCAATATTAAGCTCTTTTCTTCTAAATAATTATTATCAAGAGCACCAAATGTTAAGTTATATAAGAATATAGTTAGTTATGGGGCAGAAACATGGACACGCACAGCAGCGGAAATAAGATAAAAAATATTTGAAAGAAAAATTATAAGGGGAATATATGGAGCTATCTGGAGTGGTGACAGATGGAGAATTAGATGCAATTATGACATTGAATATTAGAAAAAGAAAATATTGTAGGACTTATAAAAGCAAGAAGAGTAAAACAGTTAGGACAAATTGAAGGAATGTCGGATGAATGAACACCAAAGAAAACACTGAGAGCACAGATGTACGGATTGTCGAAAAGAGGATGCCCAAGAAGTAGATGGATAAGCAAGTAGGTAGGTAGCTAGGCTGGGAGGTAGGTATTTGGTTTGGTTTGGTTTAAGAGCGCTCAACTTCGAGGTCATCAGCGCCCTTAAAAGATTCATGGCAATAGCCAGATATAAATTGCACTCAAAAAATAAAAATACTAGCAACAAGAAAAATATACAAAGGTAAAAAACAGTGGCAATAGCCAGATATGAAACAAGGTGATAAATATGTCAAAAAGCAGAAACAGATAATTAAACATTTAAATCCTCAAATAAATATTGCACTCCGCTAAAAAATTAAAAACTCTATCGACCGCTGTTTTGTCTTCCGCTAGGACCTCTGCAAGTTTGGCAGGCAGCTGCAGAGAATCCCGAAGGTGTGCTAGAGAGCAACGCTCTAGCAGCATGTGGCGAACCGACAAACGGTTGTCACACAGCGGACATAGAGGAGCAGGGTCCCTTTTAAATAGGTAACCATGCGAAAAGTTGCAGTGACCTATCCTCAATCGAGCCAAACCAACCTCCTCGCGACGAGATGCGTGACAGTTTATCGGAAGTTCTTTCACTTCTCTAAGCTTATTACCGCGGAGAGCTGACCACTCGTCGTGCTAGGACGACAGCACCGCTCTCCGCACTTCAAGCCTAAAGTCTTCCAAAGTAACACGTGAGATGGTAATACTGGGTTCTGTAGTTGCCGTCTTTGCTGCTAAATCTGCCATTTCATTCCCCGGCAAACCTACGTGACCAGGAATCCATGCACACACCACGTCAACGCCAGAAGCGTGTAAAACATAGAGGGCATCCTGGATACGTTGTACAATAGGCTGGGGGTTGTACAACTGACAAAGGCTCTGCAGTGCACTTAGGGAATCGCTCAAAATGAGGCAGTCACCTAATTTACGACGGCGAACATACAAAACGGCTCGATAAATTGCATAAAGCTCCGCAGTAAAAATGGAGGTGCTATTTGGAAAACCGAATGTATATGGTTCGGTTCCATAAACATAAGCACATCCAACACCGTTGGTGCTCTTTGACCCATCGGTGTAAATATATCGGCGGTCAGTGTAGCTTGACAAAAATTCTAAGAAACACGTGCGGATACTTGAAATAGGCATCGTGGACTTCTGGTGTACGGTCATCCCAAGATCTACATGGGGCGTGCCAGATAGCCAAGGGGGGGTAGAGCCTCTCGCCCTTGGCGAACATCCTAGGCAGTTCCACTCCAAGCTTCACTAGAAGGTCTTGGAAACGGAACCCCGCAGGCTTAGGACTAAGGGTGCTGTTCCTATATCCTTTACTTAGCATTGTGGTGAAAAAAGAAGTGAACGTTGGGTGCTTAGGCATACATCTAAGCGCACAACCATAATTTGCCAAGAGAATCTCACGGCGATATTGCAAAGGAGGTTCTGCGGCCTCGGCGTAAAGGCTGGGAAAGCTTGTTGGGAAACTCCTGTTGCAATGCGGATGCCCCTATTATGGACCACGTCTAATCTTCTCAGCACAGTTGGTCGTGCTGAGGAATAAACAATACACCCATAGTCCAGCTTGGATTGAATGAGTGCGCGATAGATTCGCAACAAAATTGTCCGATCCGCTTCCCACGATTTGCCATTGAGTACTCGCATGATATTTAGGGAACGGTCACATAGTGCTCTTAGCTGTGCAATATGCGACGACCAACTAAGCTTCCTGTTCAAGATCAAACCCAGGAAGCGCGTCTCTTCTGAGAAGGGAAGTAAATCTGGACCGAAACGGAGCGAAGGTGGTAATCGTTTCCTACGGCGCCAGAAATTAGCTCAGATTGACTTCTCAGTTGAGAAACGGAAGCCGTTTTTCACGCTCCATTCTCTAAGGTTGTCCAAACATTGCTGCAGGCGCCGTTGTAAGAACGCCGTGCGCTGAGAAAGGCAATAGACAGCGAAGTCGTCTACGAATAGGCATGACGAAACTCCAGGTGGAACCGAGGCTCGCGCGAAATACAGGCTACGGCCCGATTGCGTCATCTTTGGAACAGCTGATCGAAGGGAACCGACCAAAACCGAACGTGATTATGACTTCCCCGTTTGGAGGAACAGCGTAAGGAAGTGATATCCATTGAATTGTCACTCATTATTGAAAATAAAAACACGTAACAAAAATACATGCACAATATTATAATACGTTACATAAATAATAAATCACATATCAATATAATAAAGATTAATTATCTATCTCAATAGCTGCTGTTATTATCATCAAATTTTAAACATGAGGCACGTGATTATTGCCAAACTTAATTCCACTGAAACTGAATATATACATGGAAATGGAAATATTCCATCCTCAATACTTTGATTTTTAATGGCCCATTGTGACTAACCGATATATTATTATAACTAGTCAATCATATCAAATTAATGGTAATATTGATATGTTGCCTACCCCGGAGAAGCTGGAAGACTTATTTTTCAATATCACTTGTATAAAGTACTTACCAATGTATCCACTTACCTTACATAATATTTATTAACGATGGAATCTATAAATGTTAACTTATTATCAGCGGGGCATATATAGTTTTCTCAGTTTCAGTTTTGTTTATTGAGAGAAAGTTAGGCCTGGTGCCGGTACAAAGGACCCGGCTTACAGGCTCCAATTAACATTAACTTGCAATTATAAATATTTACAAAGTTTACTGTTTTTGGGTTTAACAAAACCCATACGGTGACCATACCAAGAAGTTTTTATGTGTGGATTTGTCCTTTAGATACGCATCCCAGAAATTGAAGCAAAATACTAATTAAACTCAGTCTATCAACATTTAACATGCTGCTTTGGTAAATTTGCACATAAATAGCAATTATCAACAATAGGCTAAGCTGTGATACCTGTGTTAATTTGTAAAAGTGGAGAAAAAGTTGAGATGTGGTGCTATAAAGTTAGGTTAGGGTGGCATATTATTATTGATGGCAGGTGTGGATGCTGCCTCTGATAACACAGGTTAAATTTTGATAACACAGGACTCTGCCATCCTGTTCGTATAGGTACACATTAACCTAGGTGACGTTGCCTACATAATGCCATCATGTGTGAGTAAAGACAGGGGACAAAATTTGACACAAGTATAATAGTTTTCCCTTTTTGATGAAGGTGGGAAAAATGTAAATGACCTAGCTACTGCCTGTTTTCTAAATTTATTGATTAACTTGGTAAATGTTTCGTTAACATTCATTGCATTTAACTGTTGCCAGAATGGTTTAACAAAAACCAACCCATACCATCTTTAGTTCAACAGCTTTTGGGTGTAGATTTGTCCTTTCAATGTGTTTCATTTATATATACTGTCCTAACTAGTTTTACATCGACAGACACTACAACGTCGACCCATATTGTTCAATTCTACATCTAAAACAAAAGTAGAATTACATACCTTTCAGTACCGGTATCACCATGTTACAATATAGGTTATGGATTCTTGAATAACTTCACTGAAGAATTAACCATTTCTTAAATCACTTAAAATTACACACTATGAATGAAAATAATCATTTTAGTTTAATAGTTCAACTATAACAAGTAGAACTTAGGAAAACCAGGCGAAAAACTGTTCAGCTGCTCAAAAGAAACCGTTAAAAATTGCAGCGAAAAACATCTGTTATAATTCTCGTACTACAACAAGAAAATTACTGAAAAATTAATTTTGATTGATTTACAATATTTACAAATAAACACAATCACTGAAACAACATATATAGCCACTAATTCACTTTTAATTAAACAAAACTAACACGTGTTGCCCTATAACATTCCACAGTGGTAGCCATGTTTGTTAGCATACCCGGTTCCCGGCTATCAGCTGATCGGCCCGGACCAGAGCCTGATATTCACGTCAGCCTCGGGTGGAACACATTTCCAGATGGAGTTAATTGCTATAGCAAAGACCGTGACACTTAGTACCGAACCCTGAGGTACTCCCTCCTCCTGAACAAAAGAATTAGAAAAAACCGAGCCGACCCTTACTCGGAAAAAGCGGTCCTTCATAAACTCCTGAATGAAAAGTGGTAGGCGTCCACGTATGTTCCAGGCATACAGGGAGCGTAGAATCCCTGCTTGCCAGCACGTATCATAAGCCTTCTCAAGATCGAAAAATATGCCAACGGTTTGACAGTTCTTCATAAAGCCGTTCATTATCTGTGTCGGTATTGACACAAGATGGTCAACAGTTGAACGGCGTCGTCGAAAACCACACTGGATGTTAGTCAGTAGGTTACGACTTTCTAACCACCATACCAATCGTCCATTGATCATGCGTTCCATCACCTTGCAAACGCAACTGGTGAGGGAAATAGGACGATAGATGGAGGGAAGATGACGGTCCTTTCCAGCTTTCAAGATGGGAATAACGGTGGCCTCTCGCCAATTTTCTGGGAGTATACTGTCAACCCAAACACGATTATAGACCTCGAGCAGGAATGTCATACCTTCAGGAGAGAGCTGTTGTAACATTTGCACGTGAATACCGTCCGGTCCTGGTGCTGATAATGGCGAAGATTTCAGGGAATATTCTAGCTCCGCCATGGTGAAAAGACGATTGTAATCTTCTACGTTTCTAGAACGAAACGAGAAGCCTTGAGATTCCACCTGAGTTTTAAATGGAAGGAACACAGGGGAGTAGTTTTTCGAGCTAGACACTTGAGCGAAAGCATTGCCAAACGTATTGGCCACTTCAAACGAATCAACAACAGCTTCTGTGGCTGCTTTTAGTCCCGCTATTGGTAGTTGAGTCGTTTTAGCTGCAACACGCCTTAATGTATCCCACACAACCGAGGAAGGTGTGTGTCGGTTAAATGAAGCTACAAATTTGCTCCAAGATGCCTTTTTACTATCCTTAATGACTTGTCTGGACCTGGCGCGCATTTTCGTGTATTCGATTAGGTTTTCCAGAGTAGCGTGACGTTGGAAAAGCCTAAGACCACGCCTTCGAGCACGTATGGCATTCCGACAATCTTCCAAACACCAGGAGACGGGAAATCGTCGGGGGTGTGAAGTCGACCGCGGAATTGACTGTTCAGCAGCAGAGAGAATTGTCTCCGTGAGATGCTGCGGCAGATCATTAACTGAGTCGTGCTCGTTGTACGTAAAGACAGCCAGCTGGGTGTAAAGGTTCCAGTTAGCATGGTCCAAACGCCATCTAGGCATACGTGGGGAACATTTATCTTGCGTCAAGAGACTAATAAGACATGGGAAGTGGTCACTAGAGTGTAAATAAGAGATGACATTCCATTGTAAGGAGACTGCCAACTGAGGTAAACAAACTGCAAGATCAAGGTGTGAGAAACTATTGTAAGAATCAGAAATGAATGTAGACTCTCCAGTGTTGAGGAGAGCTAGGTTGTAGCTGTCCAAGAAATCGGCAATGAGCGTACCCCTCGCACAAGCGCGACTCGAGCCCCAAAGTGGGTGGTGCGCATTGAAGTCTCCCACCAATAGAAACGGTGTTGGCAACTGGGAAACAAGATCTTCTAAATCGGTTTGCGAGAAGTCATGGAACGGAGGCAAATGTGGATTACAAATGGTGAAATGGATATCTGGCAGTAGGATCCTTATTGCAACTGATGGGATATCAGACTGTATTGGTACAGGTTGCATGTATATGTCATCTCTCACAAGTATCATAGCGCCGCCATGTGCTGGAACACCTTCTTCTGGTGTAACATCACACCGTGCAGGGGTGTGTCGCCTTAGATGGAAAGCGTCTTGAGGACGCAGCTTAGTCTCTTGCAAACATGCAACCAGAGGTGCGTTTTCTTTGAGCAAAAGCTCAAGTTCTGGTCTTTGAGTTCGAATTCCACGTATGTTCCATTGTAGGATAGCCATATCGCATTGTGTATGGGATAGGTAATTCCAGGTAACTCTTCATTACTTTGGAGTAGGCGGTTGTCGAACTAATTTAGCCCTTTTCTTCTCTCTTGGGCTGACATTCTTTTCGGACGCTTTTTCGCGCCTCTTTTCCACTGGGGGTCTCCCAGTGTGGGCAGATTGGTCTAAATCCATGTCCTCTGCTGCGGACGTGCGTTTTCCGATAGCAAACTTGGGTTCGAGTGTCTCGAATCGGTTACTAATGGGGACCGGCGAAGATGAAAGACGCCGGTCTGAGTCCACCCCTGAAGATTCTCCAGAAGAGGATTTTCGAGATCTTCGAGGAGATGTTCGGGGACTCTTATATCCCTTAGATGTACTGGGATCGGAGGTACCATTTTCCTTGAGGAAGTCGTTTCTTGTATAAGTCTTCTTGAACTTGATCGGTGAGGCATCATATCTTACGGGCTTGTTTCTTTCTTGTGTTGATCTTGATGATTTTGATGGTGATGTAGCGCTCATGTTCTTTGCACTTACGGACTTTGTAGACGTTGACGCAGATGTGCGTGCCGATGTTGAGGGCTTTGGAATAGAGCTACGGGCAACAAGTGTCTTTTAAGAAATTGTTGCCCCATTGAAATCGCTGGTCTGCGTTGCGATCTCTCTGCTCGGTACCGCTTTAGCTGCAACAGAGCTATAGGTTCCAGATCTGGGAACAGAGGGTTGGCGTAGACGCAAGATCTTCCGGGCTTCTGAGAAGGGCACCTTCTCTTTAACCCGTATCTCTTGAATCGCTCTTTCCTCTACAAAGCGGGGGCAGTCTTGGGAACTAGATGGATGTTCACCTCTGCAGTTAACACATGAAGGAGCTGTAGTACATGCACCATCGTGGAGTTCATCTCCACATTGAGGGCATGTAGCTAGTCCCTTACAAAGCTCGCTTGTATGTCCAAAGCGCTGGCACTTGAAACACCTGAGTGGGTTCGGAATGAACGGCCTAACTTCGATGGATTCATACCCTGCCTTTATCCTTTGTGGGAGATTTACCCGATCAAAGGTCAGGAACAGGGTACGAGTAGGCTTCAATTCACCGCTTTCTTTGCGATGAACCCGATACACACAGGTAACACCTTGATCTTCTAGGTTTTCCTTAATCTCTTCAACACTGAGTCCGTCTAAAGCGCGGGCATTAACGACACCGCGTGACGAGTTCAAAGTCTTATGCAGGTCAACACGTATTGGATAGCTGGCCAACAGGTTTGCTTTTTGTATTTTAGCTGCCTGTTCTGCTGAATGCGCTTCTACTAGAAGCGTGCCATTGCGCGATCTAGTGCATGACTTCACTGGACCAGCTACCTTATCCAGGCCCTTCTGGATTACAAATGGGCTCACCGAAAGAAACTTTCTTCCTTCCTCAGTTCTCGAGATTACTAAGTAGCGAGGACCACAACACTCGACTACTTCCTTTACATGAACCTTTGGTTTGTTTTTGTTTTGAGTTTTGGAACTCATGGCGATGATATCCTCCACCATTGCAGATGTCTCCGATGGCATGCTCACATCCTGGGCGCCACCACGGCTTAGGTGAGAGTCCTGGCCTGGACCTTGCTCACCCTAGGGTCTCACCTCCCAATGTATAGACAGAGGGACCCAATCGCCTTCAGGAGTGCATCAGCTCATGCAATGGCCCCTCCCCGGGACTGACCTTTATCAGCGGATACGTACACAGATCCTACATGATAACCAGGGGCTGGGACTTACGCGATTACCCAGTCACCCCTTGCGTCACCCCATCCTCCAACCCGCGCGTATGTTATCCGTCAGACTGTGTACAGGGAGGTAATAGGTGGGAGGTCAAACACAAAGGTGGACTAAAGTTGATTGGGCGTTTGGCATGTGCCCTCTCACCTCTTGGAGGAGCCCAATCGAGAGTATGGCTCGGGGCCCCGGGTACGCCAAACCCGTACCTACCGTAGTAGGAGCCCCTGGGGGAGTTTGATTTCGGAGTCCTCTTCTCCTAGATGAGTTGTCGACCAAGACTACCGAGCCTCATCTACCCGTTTGGAATGTTCTTAGCTTCCCCTCACCTCTTGCCTACCAGTAGTCAAAATGACACTTAGTAGGCCGTCTGGTTCAGGTACTGAGCCCCTCCGCCACGACAAGGCGACACTCCTTCGGAGGGGACACTACTTAGAAAATACTGTTGGCAGTAGAAAAAGATAGACATTTTTTTGAATAGACATATAACTTATTCTGCTTGATTTTCAGTATACCTTCTATAAATTTTTCAGTAGAAAGAAACTTTTCGTGTTTGAAAAGATTGAACACTGTACTAGAAATGCAACATCACAGGAGAGGCTTACATCTTGTATTATATATCATATGTATTAACAATATACTCTTCTCCTTCACTGAAACACAGGCGTTTTGTTATGCCATAAGCAACAGATTTGCAGCTCTAAAGGATAGAAGGATCAACTTAATCTACAAAAAATAGGATAAGTTTTGAAATAATATAAACATTTATCTCCCATCAAGCTAAGCAGCTAAATTTGTAGCAAAGCAAAATGTACTGTTTGTATGACTGAAAAAATTGTGCATGCTTATAACGCTTATCTGTAGAAGTAGCACTTCACCTGTATTTTCGCAGCCAGCCCCCACTGCTGACAGACTATTGCTTTAATTTTGATGCGAAGAACAATTTCTTGGATTCTCTTTACAACTTGACCAAACTCGAGGGAGTTTAAGCATGTTATATTTGTTGGATGAAGTGATTAATCATGGCATTGTTTTTTGAAAATGCAGTTTCAAGTAACAATATCAGAGATTCCGACATGCGCCCCCCCCCCCGGAACAAAGTCTGCGGACGCCTATCAAATGGGGGATTACTTGTTCTATAAGTACCAGCGAATGTTCTGGGTCTTTAACATTTTGATACTTCCATGACCTCTGGATAAGATTTCAACAGTGTAATGCTGAGTATTTATGTAGTTTTATATATACAATAAAATTCAGGGGTTGACGTTGAAGCTTTATCTTCAGTGTATTATTGTATTACACGCATACTTGCAAAATTCATACACTATAAGATTATGAACGCTGGATGTTCCACTAACTAACCTAACCCGCAGCACAAGAACCTTTTTCGGGCCAAGCTCGGCTGCTGCAGCCCCAACTCTACCCACCATAGGTGTCAGTGGGGCCCAGTACTGAAAGTTGGGACATGGTCAACTCTCCGGCCCCTCTCGGCCAGTATATGTGGTTCAGTGTCGGCTCCTAGGTGATCGCATTCTCGCAAGTGCACACCCAATAATTTTTCCTGTATGTGAACGTGTATTTAGTTCTATAAGTATGTATACGAGAAGGTAAAATGTTCAACTTTCTTCTATATAAATTTGCTCGTTTAATCTTCCCGCGCCCTCTTTCGCGAGGCTAGTGCATTCGGTCAACACCGTAGACACGCATAAACCAGATTCTGCGACTGGCGAAGGAAGCTTCTTGGCGAGAGGGCGCAGGGGGAGAGGAGTAGCTTGTATTTGGGAGTACGGTGAGTTAAAGCGGCACAATTGACAAACCCGAACGATGCGATTCTTACCGCGCATCCGTACTGCGTTCACGTGCAAGTCATATTCATTTCCTTCCTGAACGTCCATTTCCCTCCCTCTCGTTTCGCAGAAGTTGGGATCAGCCTGCCACCGGTATAGCCAACTTTACGTTTCTAAATATAATGTAGCCATTTTCTGCATTAGCTTGACAGTTATGTTAATGTTGCAAACACATTGCATATATTTTTATTAAACCATTATAAATTAATACAATTGATCTTTACAATTTACTAAGGCCATTACTTCAGTTTGGGATAATTGCTTTGTTACTGTGTTTATATTTTTTATTTGTTAGGTTTATGTTTCTGGTTGTGAATTGTATGCATATGTGTCCTTGAAAGTAAATTTCAATGTGTCTAATTGTGGAAATTAATGACGTTGCTAAACTAAAGGAGATAAACCTTTCCAATTTATCTTTGGTAAAGAAGCTGAAAATTAAAAACGTAGGCAGACCGCTGCCACCAATCTATTTAGTTTAGGTGACTAATTGTAACGGGAAAACCCTTACAAAAAATTTAATGAAAGTGTGTATTCAACTTTTTCATGGGTATGTGCTTGTGAAGTAACCAACCGATTCTTGTTTTAAATATTTATTATTTTCGAGCGACAGAAGCGGCACTGGACAAATAATGGTTGTGGTGATATAGGTCACTTGGTGGACGTGCTGATGGTCCATATGAATTGGAATCAGAACTAAATGTTCTAGGAAAATATATCTCAGCAGTTAGATAGTGCTTTTAGGCGTAACGTGAAAAACACAATGAGGAAATTACTAAGAACAAATATGTCTGTCGCAGATAATTAACTGCATAAAATTCTGCAGAGCATGCGAGTTGGCTTTCAGGGGACACGGCGAAAGTCAAAATTCATTGAACCCCTCCGTGTTTCAAGGACTGATAAACTTCACAGCAGAATTAGATTCCGCGGTGAAAGAACATCTTGAGCAAGCCTGTGTTTTTCGGGGAACGTCGGAAGAAATGCAAAATAATTTATTCCAGTGTATGCTTGACGTATACCAAGAAGAAATTAAGGGAGAAATTTCTAAAGCAGAGTACATTGCTGTAATTGCCGATTCAAATGGTGATTGTGTTTCGTTACCTGTTACTAAATGGCAAGCCAGTGGACAAGGTACGAACGCTCTCTCCCAAGGTAACTAGACAAAGAAGGTAGGCCACTCCGGCACAATTGCTGCCATTGGTTGCAAGCAACATACGTCACATGGAGGTCTGAGAGCGCGCGCAGTTCAGACAGCAATAGAAAGTGAGCGCTTTAAACCCGTTTCGACATATACCATTTAAAGCATTGACTGACAGTTCCAGTGCGCAAACACTTAAGCAATAATTAATAAAGTGTAGAAAAATACAGTGATATGTGATAGAAAAGAAACCTTAACTGAAAACACATTAGAAACGTTCGTTGATACATTCTACTAATTACAAACCAATTTTACCACCGCCACCGAAACTACAATCAAAATAAGAAGTAACAAATTATTGTTTGATCTTAAAAGTAGACTTACATTTTGTCATGTTGTTGCAGAAGAAGTAGCTGACGTCCACTGCTGACACTTCCTCGCGTTCTTTTTTGTCATACTTACAGCTTTTAGGTTGTTATTTAAATGCCGTATCCTAATGAAACTGCGGGTCCTGACGTATAGGGAAACAATTCTTTCATCCAATAGAGGAAATTTAGAACAAATCATGCCAGTAAGCGCTTTCATCACTCCAGCACATTTTGAAACATTAAAGCCATGGAATCCCACAAACATAACTTCAAATTCCTTCACTTTTTGGTACCACTTTTCAGTCGGCCGAACAAGTTCCCCAAGTTAAAGATATTATTTAAAGTATTGTTCTGTAATTCGTCGAAATAATTGCATAGGCGTGACTTCAAGATGTGTTTTTCCAGAAAATACGAAATTTTCTGTCTTAGAAATTAGTACGTTAACACGTACCACTAAATGCATATCATAGGGAAATTCGGCACGTTTTATTATGCTACTTCGTGCCATTTTAAATGCGCCATAGCTGAGACAGAATGACTCGAACCCTTTTAAGATAAACAGAAAGATAAAAGGAAGCGAAATACAATGACCTTTGTTTTGTCAAAGGGTGTGCACTGCCTTATCCCAAACCGTACTGAAATTCAGGTATAACATGAACGAAAGGCTAATGACCCTTCCTGTATAGCTATGCAGTGCTTCTTTCACATTCGGGAAATACGGACAATATTTTCTTTCCCATTTTAAAGAAAAGGAGCAATCGGCCCGTGCTGGAATAACCTTGCAGTTATACAAAACTTTGATGATATTTCACAAATAAACGTAATTTGCAATTAATCACATTATTTCATAACCTCAAATCAGATTTTCTCTAGTTTTTATCACTGAGGTCATCTATGAAAACGTGCAATATGTATAACTAAAATTATTTATAGTTGTTTAATGTATTAAAATATGCTGTGCTGTATACAAATGATTTTCTTTGCTCACTCTTGCGCAAAGTATTCTTACCAAGGCTTATCCTTCTATATATTCATGTTAACACAGATAAAATTTCATTATACATTATAAATTATTATTATTATTATTATTATTATTATTATTATTATTATTATTATTATTATTATTATTATTATTATTATTATTATTATTATTATTATTATTATTATTATTATTATTATTATTATTATTATTATTATTATTATTATTATTATTATTATTATTATTATTATTATTATTATTATTATTATTATTATTATTATTATTATTATTATTTTGTTTAACGACGCTGTCAATTGCCAGGATCACATCAGCGTTGCCGGTGTGCCGGAATTTTGTCCCACGGGAGTTCTTTTACATGCCAGTAAATCTACTGACATGGAGCTGTCGTTTTTAAGCACACTTAAAAATCATCGGTCTGGGCCGGATTTGAACCAGCTACCTTGGTAACAGTAGGCCAGCGTCTAACCAACTGAGCCACCCAGACTGACTATACATTATAAAGGATTCATAGGTGAAAGAGATACAGAAACTTTCTCCCTCCCCCCTCTCTCTTTTCGTTTCAAATATATTGGTATTTTCAAAAATGATAGCTGTCGTAATTGTGTTATTTATTTCAATTTTCCTCTGCGCTGTATTTTCATATTGTTGAAAAAGAGTGGCCACACAGCTATTCTTAGAAGAACAGCTCAGCCAATAAAATACTGTCCTAATAGGGAAAGAATGTCAGTGTCACATTCTGTTTTCGTTTATTACATTATTAAAATGCCTTTTAGTACGGGCTGCGTTGCAGTTATAACCTAAATCCTAAAGAAAGTGAAAAAAGCGTGTTGAAAGCTCTTAACAAAGTAATAATTGCACGATTATGTGGTACACTGTTGTTCCTTCCTCCTACAGATAATTTTCATTTCTGTTTTACGAAATATTACACAATGAAAGCTTTGTTTTTGTTCAATTAAAACGCCTGCGTTGACATCTCATGTCAGAAAACAAGGAAAGTAGAGTAGAGATACTTAGATAGTACGATGGGATTTGAATTATATCGTAAAATGTAAGCTGCACGGTTGAATATCTGTACTACGTGACTCCCGTGTGACGTCATCAGAAGAGCAATTGCGCGGGAAGCGGGAAGAGGCCCCCTGGCTCTCTCCCTGTGTGTGAACAAAGCGCTGTAGCACCACAGTATCTGTGAAAGTGAAAAAATAAAGTCGTGTCTCCTACCAGGGAAGGAATTCTTCTTTGACAAGCCAGGGAAATTATTTAACGGGAAGGGCAATCCTTCCCCCCCCCCCGCCGATAATTCGAACCCTACTGCATACCCACTGCGTAAAGTCACGAGCCGCCACTGATGTGGTTTTCGCAACCAGGGGTCTCAGTTAGCACCTTAGGGACCTAACGAGGCTCAGTGCACCCCGGACCGGGTCTTCCAACGGAAGAAAATTTAAACGCCGGTACCGGGAATCGATCCCGGGTCTCCGGTTTGGTAAAGATTTCCCACCACAGCTGAAAATGACTGTATGGTGTCCAATGCATTCAATGGAAGTGCTTTACAAGCATTAACCAGCAATACTTTACATACAGAAACCCGACCGATAAACTTTTCTCAGTGATCATTAGAAATATACATTGTTCTCTCACCGACCAAGAAATATATGCTGAACTCACTGCTTTACAATACCCCGTTCAAAAAG
Source organism: Tenodera sinensis (assembly GCA_030765045.1). NCBI lineage: Eukaryota > Metazoa > Arthropoda > Insecta > Mantodea > Mantidae > Tenodera > Tenodera sinensis. The sequence goes on along the minus strand of CM060964.1, from coordinate 298,458,301 downwards.
TCACACGCTTACTAAATAAATTAAAACAGCCTATTCCTCTTTGTGCTAATGAGCTATTGAACGATGATTCGGGCAGAGGTATTCTCAACCTCACCCGTTTACTTTATAGTGTAGTAACCGTAGAGCCTCGTCGCCGTAATGCAGACTTGTAGCAGTGCACTCGATGCCAAAATTATGGTCACACTAAAAACTATTGCAAGCTAGGACCTCGCTGTGTTCGTTGCCTGGGTGAACATCACTACTCTCAATGCACCATACCTAAAACTACACCAGCGCAATGCGTCAATTGTCATCAAGATCACCCAGCAAATTTTCGTGGTTGTCCTCACTATTTAAAACTCAAGCAGCGTACCACTCAAGGTGCTCTTCAATCTCAATGTCTGCCGCAAACTACACCATTAGCAACGACTCGTCAACCTCGTGTTGTATCTACTTCGTTGAGTCAGCTCTCTTCACCACAAGCACAAGCACAACAGCAGCAGCAACAGAAGAAGCAACAGCAGCAGCTACAACAACATCAACAACAGCAGCAACAACAACAAACATCATTGCATCCTGATTAGACTTCAACTCCTATTACAAGTCGATCTTTGGCTGATGTTGCACGTTCTACTACTTCAAATTCTAACGCCTCTGTACCTACTACTGAGAGTACAGATAATACGTCTTCCTGGACCTGGGTTACTGATCTGATAACACAACTCTTTGGTGTCCTTCTTTCTTTTCTTTTACCCCATTTACCACAGTTTCTTAACTTTTTTCATACATACATAACAAGTTTTAGTAACAATGGTACTCCCAAATCATCGTTCTCTTAATAGCATCACTCTCCTCAACTGGAACGCTAATGGCATCCAATGTAAACGTGATTCTTTTATATCTTTCCTCACACTTCATAACATTGATATCGCCTGTATCACGGAAACACACTTTCTTCCCAGTGAAAGATTTACTCTTCCTGGTTATTGTGTTTATAGGCGAGATAGGGCATCTTTAACAGCCTCAGGGGGTGTTGCAATTGCTGTGCGATGTTGTATCAAACATAGTGCCATATTTCTCCCTGATTCACCAGCCCTGGAAGTTGTTGGTATCAAAATTCATTCTCCTGATGGTAATGATCTTGTTCTCATCAGTTCCTATAAGCCCCCTAACTATCAGCTAAACACCACTTTTCTTTCGTTACTTTTTCCCAATCATGGTCGCACTCTTTTATTAGGTGATCTGAACAGTAAACACATGTTATGGGGCTGTAGAACTACTAACCCCAATGGTCGTCGTCTTCAACACTTTCTCAGCAATTCTCTTTGCAATATTTTGGCTCCTCCTGACCCCACTTATTATTCAAATAATCCTAGAGTATCTCCAGATATTCTTGATATTGGCATTTCTAGAAACTTGAATTTGCCAATTTTATGACTTCTTTAGCTGAACTAGATTCTGACCACTGTCCAGTCGTGGCTACTTTCTCCCATGCTCTCGATTTCGTTCCTCCATCACCAAGACTTATTAATGGCTTCGTACAGTGGAACGTTTTTCAAGAACGGTTGGATTCGGCTCTAACAACTTCGTATCACATAGTTACTAAAGAAGATCTATATGCAGCAGTTCACCATTTTACGGACACCATCTGCTCCTGTGTTCGTCAGTCCACGGTTTCTTCTAACCATCCGTTTACTTACCATCTACCTCTCTTTATTTCTGCTCTCATCCAAAAGAAGAATTATATTCGACGTCGCTGGCAACGAGAAAGGAGACCTTGGCTGCGCCGAAGATTAAATGAGCTGATACGTCATGTAAAACTTGAACTTGAGCAACATCGATTTCAAAGCTTTCAACAACAGTTAGCCAGCATTTCATCAGATGACCACATGTTATGGCACACGACTAAACGTATTCTTCGGAGACCTACTGTTGTTCCTAGTCTACATTATAATAATACAGTTATAACGTCTATTTCTGATAAATGTGATATTCTGGCCTCTCATTTCGAACAAACGTTTACTTCTCATCCTAATTTCGATGTTCTTATTTCGCAATCTCTTCGGAAAGAACTTGATGCATTCCAATCACAACGCACTGTTCCTATTCGACCATCTTTTACCAGTCCTGGAGAATTATCGTTTTTTATTCCTCGCCTTCGGAATAAAAAATCTCCCGGACACGATTTGGTACCAAACATTGTATTAAAGAAACTCACAAAAAAGACCCTAGCTTACCTTTCTTCTATTATAAACTCTGCATTACGCCTTGGCCATTTTCCCACCTCTTGGAAACTTGCTCAAATTATTGTCTTTCACAAACCCAATAAGCCTCAGCATTTACCATCAAGTTACCGTCCAATTAGTTTACTACCAACTCTTTCAAAGCTTTTTGAGAAGGTTCTTCATCGTCGTTTATCTAAATTTATCTTTAGTAATAATGTAATACCTCCATTTCAATTTGGCTTTAGACCACATCACTCTGTTACCCACCAACTGCTTCGATTCACTCAAGCTATTGCTAATGGCTTTGAAAATCGACAATACACACCGTCTGTGATTTTGGATACCGCTCTGGCTTTCGATAAAGTGTGGCATGATGGACTTATACTGAAACTGTTTCGTATAGATCTTCCACAATACTTGCTAAATATTGTTTCTAGCTATCTTTCAAATCGAAAGTTTATGGTCCGCACAGGTGGCACCTCTTCTTCACTGAAACCCATTCAGGCTGGTGTCCCTCAGGGCTCCATCTTAGCTCCACGTCTATTTAACGTTTTTACTTCGGATCTTCCAATCTTCGAACATACTGAAGTGGCTTTATATGCTAACGACACAGTTCTTTATTACTCCAATCATGACCTTCATATTGCTATTGCTACCTTACAAGAATCCTTGAACTCTCTTATACAGTGGTGTTCCACCTGGCGCCTTTCTTTGAACCCTAATAAAACAGAGGCAAAAATTTTCTCTCTTCGTATTATTCGTACACCCCCACCCTTGTATATTCATAACACCTGTATTCCTTGGTTACCTTCTAATGTTCCAGTGAAGTATCTTGGGGTGTTATTTGACACTAGCCTTACCTGGCGTCCGCATATCAAACGTACTGTTTGTTGTTTGTATTCTCTCGGACTGAAAGCTTTAATATGTATAAAAGATACGACACAATTAAGATAACTGAATATTTAATTTAACACTTTCACCGTTACATGGGCAAGCTATCAGAAGAATAAACAGAGTTGCCAAGCTACAAAAACAAAACACAAAAGTTGTATAAACGATTACAGAATAACCAACACTCCTCCTCGTTTACACAACCTTACATTTTTCTCTTAATGCAATATGCCTGCTGGGTGACAAAGGTTTGGTTAACAAATCAGCTATCATTAGGTCAGAGGGACAATAATTGCATTCAATCAACTGCTTATCTACACAATCCTTAACAAAATGATACTTTGTATCAATATGTTTTGTTCTATTAGAGAACTTTCCACTCTTAATCAAAGATAAACAACTCTGATTGTACTCGTAAATTATTGTGGCACTGTTCACATCTTGGTGCATGTCTTTCAACAAATGCTGCAACCACAGAGCTTCTTGACAGGCTTCAGACAGAGCAACGTATTCGGCCTCAGTAGAAGATAATGAAACACATGTTTGTTTTCTGCAGCACCAGCTGATGATTCCTCCATTTAAGAAGAACACGTATCCACTATTTGACTTCCTTGTCTTACGATCTTCAGCCCAATTTGCATCAGCATATCCGAAAAATGTAAGTCCCTCCTGAGTCTCAATGTTACTAAGCTTAAGTTTCATATTGGCAGTAGACTTTAGGTACTTTAGAACACGTTTCAACTGTGTCCAATCTTCCTGGCTTGGTGAGGAAACCCTTTGTGCAAGGATGCTTACACTTGCTGAAATATCTGGTCTTGTGTTGACTGAAATATACAGTAGACGTCCAATTAGTTGCCTATATTTTGAATTATCTTTCAGAAGATTTGTAGATTCTGACTTCTCATAGTTCTGATCCATTGGTGTATTGACTTTCTTTGCATCTGACAATCCAAAATCAAATGCAGTTATGTTGATATAATCTGACTGACAGAGTTGAAAATTCCCACTTGAATCTTTTGTAACTTCAATTCCAAGGTAGCGCTGTATTAAGCCAAGATTCTTTATCTTAAACTCCTCAGAGAGAATGTTTTCAACTTTATTTATCTCATCTTCAGATTTGCTAGCAATTATGATATCATCTACATAAATAAGGATATAACACCAACCAACCAAGGATTGTCTTGAATAAAGGCATGGATCTACTTCACTTTGTTTGAAATCTGAATTAACAATAACCTTATGTACTGCTTCATTCCAAACTCTGGCTGCTTGTTTTAGTCCATAAATACTTTTCTTCAATAAACATACCTTTGATGAATCCTCTGTAGCAAAACCTGGAGGCTGTTTCATGTATATTACCTCATTCAATTCTCCATTTAAAAATGCTGTCTTTACATCAAAGTGGTAGACTTGTAGGTTTTCTTTAGATGCAATTGAAAGTAAGGTACGTAAGGTTGTTTGACGTACAACTGGAGCAAAAGTCTCATCGTAGTCTTCACCATACTTCTGTGAAAACCCTTGAGCCACGAGACGTGCTTTGAACTGCTGAATGCTACCATCTTTGCTCTCCTTGATCTTAAAAATCCATTTGCTTCCAACCGCTGTTCGATTTTTAGGAAGACTACATAATTCCCAAGTTCCATTTTCTTCTAGTGATGTCAATTCTTCTTGCATTGCATGAAGCCATCTCTATTTGAATTTGCTGGAAATTGCTTCATTGTAGGATTTGGGTTCTTTAATAACTTCTCTTGTAGTATTACACTCTTCAATCAGTCTTTGCGGAGCAATTCCTTTTGTTGATCTCTGAGAAGCTCGAGTCTGAGAGTCTTTAACTGATTCATTTTCTTTATCACTCTCCTCCTGAATTTCTACTTCTCGATGTGATATTTTAACTTTGGAATCAACATGTATGTCGATTTCAGATCTATTTAAATCATCACGTCTCCCTTGATATGCTTCCACACTGAACTTGACATCTCGACTGATTATCACCTTTTGTGAAGCTAAATTGTAGCAACGATAAGCTTTTGATTCTTCATCATATCCAAGAAATATTGCTTCTGTTCCTGTATTATCCAATTTCTGGCGTTTCTGGGTTGGAACATGAACACAACATTTGGAACCAAAAATCTGTAAATTCTTTACTTTAGGCTTTTCATTATTCCACAGTTCATATGGTGTTAATTTCTTTGCTCGAGTAAGGACTCTGTTTTGTATGAAATTAGCAGTCATCACAGCTTCACCCCAAAATTGATTTGGTAAGCCTGCATCAATCAGCATACAACGTGCCATTTCCACCAGAGTTATATTCTTCCTCTCTTCTATGCCATTCTGCTGTGGGGAATAAGTTGCAGTTAACTGAGTCTGGATACCTTCATTGGCCAAATATGTTCTTAATTGTTTATTTAGATATTCACCTCCACGATCAGATCGAATAATCTTGACTTTTCTGTCAAACTTGTTTTTCACAAGTGCTACATAATGTTTCAAAGTATCAAGGAACTTCAGATTTGTTTGCCAATAAATATACATGAGTATACCTTGAAAAATCATCTATAAATGTGACTATAAATCGCTTACCACTTGGTGTCATGGTCTGCATTGGTCCACAAACATCTGTATGGATCAAATCAAGTGATCTGGTAGACTCGCTTGAAGATTGTTTTGGGAATGGTAATCTGGTCAGCTTTCCTTTCATGCACGTATCACATGACATTTGGATACCGCAATCAACTATCTTCAAATCATCTAAGTGACCCTCAGCATGCATTTTCCTTATGGCCTCTGGGTCACGATGTCCCATTTTCCGATGCCATGTATGAATACAATTGCTGTTGTGTTCCAACACTGCATGGATTTTGTATGGCTCACACAATTTGTACAAGTTTCCAGTGGACTTAGCAAATCCAATCTGTTTTCCATCTTTGCATATTTCACAATAGTATTTACTGAAGTTAACAGAAAAATTGCTTAAGTTTAGCTGTCGAACAGAAATTAAATTTCCAACAACTTTAGGAGCATAAAGCACATTGGTAACAGTAACTGGTGTCACTTCTCCCTTTTTATTCTTAAACATCAATTTTCCTGTCCCGATGCCAATAACATCAACTAGTTCACCATTTGCAACTTCAATTTTATTAACATAGGATCTATCCAAGGATGTGAAAAACTCTCTGTCATTGGTTACATGCCGAGTGGCACTTGAATCTAAAATCCAACTATTTGACGGAATGTCAAATGTAAATATATGCTCTTTATGTTCAACTGCATTCACTTTATTTGGTTTTTCTTTCCAACTTGAGTATTTCTTGCAATCCTTTTTCATGTGTCCATACCTTTTGCAAAAATAACATTTCATGGAAGTGTTTTTAAAATCTTTTCTGGATACTGTCATCATTTTATCTGAAGAATTACAGGGAGCCCCTTCTGCATATTGTTTACGTTCATATTCAGCAATCACCTTTTGCTGTACTATGGCAAACGTTAGTTCATCCTCTGGACGTGTTTCCAGTGCTGTAATTAATGGATCATAATTTCTAGGCAAACTGATCAACAACATTGCAACACTCCATTTATCCGATAAAGATTCTTCACCTATGTCTCGAAGCTTTAAAAACAATTCTTGCATGCGAGTAATATGTTGTGGAATATTACCGCCTTCTTCGAGTTTCAAAGAACAAATTGTTCTCATTAAATGAACTTTATTCGTTAACGTACTTTTCTCATGATATTCCTTAAGAGCATTCCACATTTTCTTTGCTGTGGACTTACCCCTGATGTGGATAAGTTGATCATCTTCCACCGTAAGTCCGATGTAGACTTGTGCTTTGCTATCAGCTGTATCCCAATCGGCGATTAACCTTTCGTTTGAACCTGTATCTATCGGTCTTTCAGATTCAATTACCTTCTTAAACAAGTTATCTTTCATTAAAAGCAGTTGTACTTTATATTTCCAGTTCGAATAATTATGATTATTCAACTTTACGATGTCACTTCGAAAGTCAGCCATTTTGTTACTTAAACCTTATGTAACGAAACTGAAAATAAACCGCTTCGCGTATCGCACTTTATACTTATATGCCTGGGCCCACAACCTGTTGTTTGTATTCTCTCGGACTGGAAGCTTTAATATGTATAAAAGATACGACACAACTAAGATAACTGGATATTTAATTTAACACTTTCACCGTTACATGGGCAAGCTATCAGAAGAATAAACAGAGTTGCCAAGCTACAAAAACAAAACACAAAAGTTGTATAAACGATTACAGAATAACCAACACTGTTAACCTTGCTTCAGCCCGGCTTTCTCAACTTTATCCACTACTCAATAGACTCAGTTCTCTTGGACTTGATTCCAGTCTATTACTCTATCGTTCCCTTATTCGCCCTATTCTCACTTATGCTGCTCCTATCTGGGGTGGTGCTTGTAAATCACACCTACATCGGTTACAGGTAATTCAAAACAAGGTCATACGGCTCGCTACTAATGCTCCCTGGTTCGTGCGCAACCAACAGCTTCATCAAGAACTAGGCCTTCTCCCCATATCACAGTTCATACGCCAAACAGCACGCCGTTTCTTCATACGCCTACAAGAGGTTCCTGGAGCTGTAAAATACCATCTCGGCGTCAGAACACGCCGGCCAACACGCCTTCGTATAGGTCGTGCGTTACTTCTTGACGAATGAAAATTTTATATGAAAGGTTGAATGTGAGTCTGTACTCAGCTTTTGCGGGAACGAGAGAGAGGAGGTACAGTCTGCAGTGAGATGACGCGCATGCTTCTGAGCTGAAGTAGTACAACACTACAAATCAATTTATGACACTTGCAGTAATATCAGCCACACGTATTATACACTATACCTCTATAACTGTTTCCACTTAACTTTCTTGCATTTATTCTATTCCCGACATCTCTCCCTCGTCTGAATTGCTATTTTCGTTGCATGCATACATACATCCGTAACGCACAAAACTTCTGCAGTCGACTGTATACACAAACGCGACAGAGAAAAACAGAGGTGTCTGTTATCGTAGCATAAACATTTGCTGACCTGTTTATTAAGGGTAGGCTCACTCATTGGATTTCTGCTCAAGGTCATTCGTCAAGAACGAACGCGCAACCTATAAACGCTTGCCTCAAGATATCCTGCTCAGTTCGACCTGAAGCTCAGAAAACTCCGACCTTTAGTTTTTTCACAAAATGTTTAAAATGTTCTCCTGCACATTTGCGTTGTATCTGTGATCTATTATGTTACTTCCTCCTTTATGAGACAAACTATAATTATGTTCGAGGAGCTACATTGATGTAGCCAACCTCAACAACTTTATAATGTTCTTTATTTTATGTTATTCTCACAGATCTGTAAAAGCATTATTGCTGATCGATCTTAATTTAAAAAAAAAAAAAATAAAAAAAAAAAAATAAAAATAAAAAAAAAATAAAAAAAATGTAAGTGCTGAAGACAATTTTATACATAATATAGTGGTGAGAACACGTACAGAACTCGATAGTTGCATTCTTATCATTGTTTTTAGAACTTTGAGTGTTCATTTTAAGACTATCTGTAGTACCTCACAGAATGTAATGAAAAGACTTACCTAAAAATTCTAAGTATATGTCTATGTATGAAATTTTATCGCTTAATCGACGTGAATTTGGATTTCCACTGTGAAAATCAGACAACATTTCTTCCGCTTCTTTTCTAATATTCCCGACCCTTCTTCTTCATCAACGGTACAGAGCATTTCTTCCTTTAAATACTACTATCTCTTTTTAACGAAGAACTGTGGTGTAAACATTTGTCATGGAAACCGTAATTAAGGCAGCTTGCACGTTTTTTCAACAATGCAAAGCCACTTTCGGCAGTCTAGACAACTTAAAAAACAGATTAGTCTAATATAATTATTATTCGACACTTAAGAATAATTAAGCTATGATATATTTCGATAGAAGGATCATTATAGCACAGGATTATACATTTTAATTTCGCGCGGGAAATTCCTGTGGCGTTTTGTGTAATGACACCGGTGACACCCACAGAGCGACACACACGTGAATGGTTCTACATATATTTCGTAGATCGCAGCACTTTTGCAAGTGCATCAAATTTATTGGTGACGGTAAAATGTTATACGTAGTGTAAAATTGTTAGGTGTAAAAGTTGCTGTGGCTGCATAGAAATTTTCGAAATGCGAGCCGTCTCTATTACTTTACTTAGTTTAGCTTTGACTACTGCTGTATTAGGAAATGCATATTATCAAAAGAAACAATTTTATCCGTCTGTGGTGTACATAACAAAATCAAATCCGAGTATGGCGGTAGGTGATACAGATTTTCTTACTTACTGCACGTATACTAATTTTACATGTTCAACCTACTAACTAGAATGTTGGGGAATAAACACACCTTTCCGCGGAGCAGTAAAAATGATGCCTGAATATGCTTATGATGTTGGACATCATGAAAATTGTGAGCGTGTTCTGAACAACCGAGGTACTGCTTTCAATCTGATGTTGCTGGACTAGTAAGCTTTAATTGCGCAGCATTGGTGTATGCAGTGAAATCGAAGGGGCTACTCCTTTACCTAATACGTCCAGTGTTTTACATTGATCTATAAACCAAGATATCAGCATGATCACAATGTCCACTGCAAGATTTATTGAAAGTTAATGTTTACTGTTTTGTTTATGGAGTACACCCCGTATCACCTAAGAAAGGGGCTCTAATGACCTAGCTGTCGACGGGCCCTTAAACCCTAATCACTCACTCACCTAAGGAAACTATGAACTGCCTATAACACTATTTATCCCATGGCGAATTTATTTAGGTAAGAGTATGGCTATTGGGTCAAGCTACTTTTCCGACTAGCACATAATGTGAAAACAGGGAAGAAGTGCAGGTTGGCCATCCAATGTTGGTTGTCATGATTTGAATGCACTTATTTGCTATTGCCGTCCCCTAGAAAACATGTACTCTGTAGTATTAGCATGCATACTACTTGGGTGACTATATTGGGTCTGCTTTCCCAAATTGTAGTGCATGCACAGTGAGAAAATAACTTGACGGTTGACTGTTGCTATGAGTATGGGTTGCAGAAGGGCAAGTTAGCATACAGCGACAGTTGTCATGCTCTGAATGCATTTACATTTGCTATTGCTGCTAGCCTCTATTAGCAGGAACATGCTCCCTAGAAAATAGTACAGCATACATACTACTTGGGAATTTAGTTTGAAGATAATTTCAGGGAATTGGTGTATTATATTGGGCCACCGTGGCAAATGAGTTAGGTGACATTTGTCATTAGGAAAGAAAATATTCACAAAAAACCTGTATTACAGTTCGTAAAATCGCTGTTGTTTCAGCATATTTTTGTTTTTATGTCACAGATTAATTATGGGAGCAGTTGTATTGTTGTTTACCATAATTTATTTTAAACGTTACCTATTGAAAGCTTGGAAACTTCTCTAATTTTCATTTGACTGATAGCCCAACCCTTCACCATAAATGTTCTTTAAGAAATTATGGCTTCGTCAAAGAATAATATAGGGAAACATTTATTAACTAAGTAAAACATTCCAATGTGTTACAAACGAGGAGTAACAATGTGTTCTATTATGTTGGTTCTACAGTAATACATGTGCAAATTCTTTGTCTGGTGTGATGGCTATGAACATTTCTGTTTCCTAGGAAATTATTTTTATTTAGCATTATGACTAAAGGGGAGGGGATTTCGTTAAACCCTCAGTATCATATATTGGTTTCCTTTGAGAAACACTTTCGTGGAACTTCTTTTGGGTTATGTCTCTTGAGTTGTTCAGAATGATGGTGGCCCTTTTTTTCTCCTTTTGCTCATTTATATGCCACCTTTAACATCTAAGGTGATATCTGTGACTTTTCCTTTGAAATAATTGCTCAACATCAATAATGTTCATTCGTTTAATAGTTGTGTAACATGTTGGATTTTCTTTATAAACATTAAATTCACAGTTACATTCACGCTCTCATACCCTAGAGAGGATGGGGAATAATCCGGGCTAAAGAAACATTTGCATACTCCAGCCAAATTTAACCCAGGACCTTTCAGTCTGGAAGCTAGCACGTTAACCATCAGACCACAGAGGCAGTCAGTGACACAATTTTATTTTAATAATATCCACTTTTTGGGAGGAAAAAAATTGGTAATGATACAGGTTTTTGTAAGAGAAGTTGAGTGTAAAAACGCAAGTTTACAACAATGCGTGCAAAGCAAAACAATGTTGTGCATGTTAATACAGACATGAAGAGTAATCACTCAGAAAGAGCCGTAAAATGTTATGGGTAATGCCAGACTGAAAATTCAGAGAAATTTCTACTTGTCAGGATACATATTTATTAAGTTTTTATTAATTGCATATTTTTACTTTCTCTACTGGTGTAGAAGAAAGTACTATATTCCACCCAAAAATTTGATGTTGAGATTTTGCCGGAAATATGTGTTTTGAGACCCCCCTGAATCCAAAAAAAGCATTTTTAGAAAAAGGTCCATGTGTGTGTGTCTGTCAGTCTGTGGACAGCATAACTCAAAAGCGAAAAGTTAGTTAAAAACCAAAGTTGGTATTTAAGTTTAATGTCTTTCAAGGATGCGATACGAAGATTTTGAAGAAAATAGCCCTACCCTAAACTACCCTTCACATGCAAGTTTTTTTGAAAATTTTGATTTTCTTGAAAATGGCTCTTAACAATTTTGATTAAAATGTCATATGCTCAAGATATTTGTATGAGAAATGAAATGCATTCTAAAGTAAGAACAAATTAGAAACTAAAAACTTCACTTATCTTAGTAATGTTATTCTTTTGCAGACCCTGGGTTTCAAGTTGTCTCCAACTCATTCTCAAAGCTTTGAGAATGAGTTGGAGACAACTTGAAACCCAGAGTCAGCAAAAGAATAACAACATTACTAAGATAAGTGAAGTTTTTAGTTTCTAATTTGTTCTTACTTTAGAATCTTGTTGCTTCACTGTTAATAGCTTCAATTTTTCCTTATTTAATGAAATGCATATTTTGAATTTTCTGGCTATAGCCTATGTAGTCCTGTTTACTCTGGATGACTTTTGAATAACTCCTAAACTGTAAGAGATAGGCAAAATCTTAATACACAAAAAATGTAGATCTCGCTAAAACACACAATTTATGTTTAAATACATTTTTTTGTAGAGTGAACCATTTCGGAGATATTCCTTGTTATTTGTCAGTTTCGGAAAACTTTAAAACTTTCATGAAATGGAACATCATTCATTTTTTCATATGCTAAGCTTGCAAAGAGAACGTGATCTGAAACTTTAAAATTTTTGACTATCACTCAAAGCGTACAGTATTCTAATATTCCCCTTGCACCTACAAGGAAATAAGCAATAAGGAAAATTGAAGCTATTAACAGTGAAGCAACAAGATTCTAAAGTACGAACAAATTAGAAACTAAAAACTTCACTTATCTTAGTAATGTTGCACGTTCAAGAAGGTAATTTGTAGAAATATTTATCTCAACTAACATGAAGATATAGGTATAAGAGTTTGTAAGAATGGTTAGTACAAGAGTAGAGAAAGTCATGTGAGTGCAACACATCAGAAATTCTTATGTACTAAAACACTCTTCAGGTATAATAAATGCATTTCAAATGCAGAAGATAATATTTAAATGCTTGCAGTTCTTAGATATAGTGTGGGTTCAAGGAAACCTATCAACCCTCCCATTGCAGTATGAATGACAAAAAATAGCTTGGGGATCGTGGGGATAAATATATTTAGGTACATTTGAAAAAAAATAAGTGCATACTAAAGGAAAATGAGCTTTGAATGTTATGCTCAGTTTGTAACAATAAGGACCCTTCGCATGCACACTCATCAGAAAACATACTCTCCTGCTGCTTGGCTCTAATGATAAGAAATTTTTTAAGTCACTACTTGTGTGCACTCGCCAGACCCAACAGCATTCTTTTTAATTGGTGTAAAGTTTGGTATTGTTGTTTCTGATATATACTGTTTACACATGGACACAAACTTTGTAACATTTTTCTGATTAGCTCATTAAGACCAATTATTCATATAAAATTGAGATTAGTTTTAAAATATATATTTCATATTATTTTGGAATTTTCTTTCAAATTTATACATTTTGGCAAATCTCCTTCATATTTTGCCTTTCTCTGCCAAGAGAGGCCAACAACCTCTGTCTGTGAAGGTCACAAGTTCAAACCTGGCAGAAGGCGATGGATTTTTTGGGCATAAAAATACTTAGCATAGCTTCCTTTGAAAAGGAGGTAACCTGGTGATCCTCTGCCATAGATTTACAGCACGTGAAAGAACCTCAAGATAGATAAAGATGCCTCTGTGTAAAAGTCTTTCATGCCTAATATACAAAGGGGAGCTGAGAACCATTGCAGTTGAGGAAAATCCATAAATAAAAACTCATTCTTTCACCTCATTGTGGTGCTCCTGGGGAAGACTGTATCATCTAAATCTGTCATACACAAAATCAATGGGGGAAAATAAGACATTTGGCAAAATTTGATTTTGTAAACCAGTGCAGTATAATAGTACAATCCAGCAATGCTGTGTGAACAATCCTAACAATTTCTGTTATGTCCGTGGTTGTTATGTGATAAAACAACAGAAAAGAAACATTACTGAATTTATCAAGAGTTTACATCTGCCCTGTTTTAAAATGAAATTAGGAGGTAAACACAAAAAGTTTGCTCCTCATATTGCATGTAAAAGTTGTGTAGAAAATCTAAGGCAGTGGTACAGTGGAGTTTGTTCATTTATGTATGCCCTTTGGTGTTCCAATGGTATGGGGCAAACAACAAAATGATATTAATGACTGTTATTTTTGTCTGTGTAATATATCTTTCAATAGAAAAAACAAGGTAGGCATTATACGGGGTGAATCACCTAAAACTTGCATTACAAATATTTTGGAAATGGAAAGTGCAATTGATGTGCAGTTTTCACAGCATTGATTGGTAGTCAGGGGCTCATACATTTAGCCTATAGACGATTTTAATAATGCTGAGTAAGTGTACTTTTTGAGCAAACATACAATTTTTTAAATGGAACAATGCCTACTTACATCAACAGAATAAAGGTAGGATAAATTAGAGCGTCAGTGGCATTTGTTACAAGATTCTAGTGCGAGTAGTTTACGAGAAATCTTGTTTTGAATCTTTTATGCATCGACAGTTATACAACCTCTGCTAGCACAAACTAAAGAAAAACAAAAGGGAATTACAATGGTTATGTGGACTCTGACAAGTAAAACAGAATATAGCCCTTCGAAAGTTGTTTTCAAAATAATCACCATTAGCTTCAATACACACTTCCAATGTATGGAAACACTGTTGCACATGTTTTAGCGTTTCAGCAGAAATTTCAGGGCAGGCAGCAGTAATATGTTGTTTCATATCGTCTGGTGTAGTTGGTATATCTCCACAGAAAAAAGCCTAAAGGGTCAGATCTGGTGAACAGGCCGGCCAAGGCATAGGTCCTCTTCGTCCAATCCAACGAATTGGAAATGATCTATTAAGACAGTAGTACTTCGTGCACTATGGGCTGGACAGCCATCATGTTGGTAGCAAAGGTTCCTCCTAGTCTGCAAAGGAATGTCGTCTACCATCTGTGGCAGATGGTCTGTAAGGAGGCTGTGATACCTGTGCAGGTTCATTGTTCCTTGTATGAAAAAGTGGCCTATGAGCTGATGGTTCACTATCCCACACCACGCATGGACGCTGACGTTCCATCTGATGACGCCAACGGGGATTGTCAACAGACTAATAGTGCTTGTTTCTTCGGTTTATCTGGCCATGATTAGTAAAGGTTGCCTCATCACTGTACAAGATATATGATGAATCAGAGTATCATGTCTTAATGTCCACATACAAAAGTTAATACGATTCTCAAAATGTTTACATGAGGCTCTTGATGGAGAGAGATGTTATAGGGATGGAACCAATGTCGATGGAGAATGCAAAGTACACTTGCCTGACTCATACCACTTCCATATGCGATTGTGCGAGAACTAATGTGTGGATCTACTGCAACGGCAGCCAAAACATTAATTTCTGCCTCTTCTCCAATCATTTGTTTGTTTCTGTTACGTTTTCTAGGTGTTACAGTACCACTTTCACATAATTGGTTGAAGAGGTTGATAAATAACTGCAGAGATGGTTGACATCTATTGGGGTACGTTTCCGCATTCACTGTACAAGAACAACTGCATTCTTCCTACACTCTGACTACCAATAAATACTGTGAAAACTACACATCAATAGCACTTTCCATTTCTGAAATATTTGTGGTGCAAGTTTTAGGTGATTCAACCTGTATATCCAAACTTGCCATCAGTAATTAGGCCTATGCCTCATGGACCTGATGTTCCTGTTCCATCACTTCATTGCCAGAAAGTAGTAGAGTGTAGAAGATAAAATAAATTGGTCCCCAGACTTAAAGAATAACAATCCAAATCCATTGGATCAGTCAAAATTAAATGATTTGGGTCTTGCCAAAGAAAAAGTGAACTTTTATATTTAAGGCTGAAGGGAGGCAATCTTTTAGCATCTGACAGAACTTTTTATTGACACAGACTTCAAGAATGAGTTTAACAAATATTATGTAAAAGAAGGAGAGCTAGTACAAGGTGATATCCCTAACTTGATAAGTCGTCTTGGAACAGCTTGCGAAGCTAAAGATTGGAGTAAGAGAAGCCGGAAACATGTTCAGCAATATGCTTTGGTTTCAATAGCTCACTCTACATCCCTTAAAGAAGCATACCAATGTTTGTATACTGTGCTGGAAAAAGTTAAATATAATGAACACAAGTGGTTCATATGCTGTGATCTTAAGGTGTGCAGTGTTTTATTGGGTCAACAAAATTTCCATGCTTTTTGTGTGAATAGGACTCCAGAGCCAGAGAAAGATACTGGGGTGAAACTAATTGGCCAAAAAGAAAAGATTTAGTGCTAATGGCAAAAATATGTGATAAATTGACTGACTGATACAAGGTTTTGCTACCCCGTTGCATATCAAATTAGGGATAATGAAGCAATTTGTCAAGGCTTTAGACAAAGGTGGTTGTTTCCAATATCTCATTCAGAAATTTCCAATTTTGTCGGAATAAAAAGTGAAAAAAGGCATTTTCAACGGCCCGCAGATTTGCTAACTTGTGAAGGACGTTCATTTTAGAAATATGACAGACATAGAAGTTCAAGCTTGGGACTCATTCAGTGAAGTTATTAGCAAGTTTTTGGATAATGTTAATGATGACTAATATGAACATATTGTTAAAATGATGCTTGAAAAGTTAAAGGCACTCAGATGCAATATGAGCTTAAAATTGCATTTTCTGCATTCAGACTACAAACGCAAGTTAGCTCAGCATTCGTTTTGAGCAAAGTGGAGGAGAAAATAACATCATAAGGTATGTTTGAAATTTTGTAGTTCAGTGTAGTGTTGCATCTGTGGAATTGAGATTTTCTTTGTTTGATTTCACACATTTTAAATCGTAGTTAAAAATCAGAAACAAAATAATCCAAAGTTCCTTTCTACATGACAAAAAGCGGTACGTGGTACAAAAAAAAATGGAAAGCAGATTTGAATTCAGCATATCAAAATTAGGTTCAGAGCTAACAAAACTCTGTGCTCCAGAAAAAAAGTTCAAATTCACAGGCCAGTGTTACTGTTCATATAAGAGTTACTTCCCATGTTTGGGTTCTGGTAAGTTTTCAACAATTTATGTAATTCTTAGATTTACAGTATTTCTCAAAAGCATTGATTTCTCACCCCCAAAAATTGGGACTTCAAATCCAGAGGAAGCTTACATAATAGTACATTCCGTTTTATCATCTGGCTACATATATAAATAGAGGAGGGAGGAAACCATGATCTCATTTAAGAAAACATATTCTGTAGTCCTGCAGATTTTAACTCCATGTATGTTAGATTACATTCATTTACCATCATTGGCTCTTGCAAAGTATGTTTACAAGTTTGTGTGTCTCCTTGAAAAGCCTGGAAATTGCCTTGAATCTAGTTTTCAAGTTTTTCTATACATACTAAAAACACCAAACTATAGAAATGCTGCTGAGTCTGGAGTATGCATGCTTGTGAACTGAGCAGAACATTGAAAGCCCGTCTTGCTCTAGAATGCATTTATATTTTACAAATGCTCTGAATACATTTATCCCTAGAGTCTTGAAGCTATTTTCTGTAATACACACTGCAAAGGAGGTTGGGGGGTGGTAGATTTTGTCGAACTCACATATTTGTTTTTTCAAATATTGGATAAAATAAGCAAAAATGTGCATCTAATAGAAACTTAGCAAACATTTCTTCTGACATACAGATTCCTCTGAATTTTTTGCCTGGAGTTGACATACTTTAGACTGAGTGTTTCTTACACTTCATATCTGTATAAACACTCAGAACATTGTTTTTCTGTGCCTGCATCAATGTAATTTTCATTTTTATATTCAACTTCAACGAAAATGCGTGTCAATACTATTTTTTTTTCCCTGAAAAGTGCATATCATTAAAACAACTTGTCATTTGCCTAGGTAGGTCAATATTACATGCAATTGCTCCAATATTATCTGTCAACTAAATACCCAAGTAGTATGCATGCGGAGAGATTATCAATATTACAGTATGTGTTTTCTAGGAGACATGTTTGTGCTAACGGAGGCTAGCAGCAATAACAAATGTAAGTGCATTCAAAGTGTGATAACCGCCACACATCTTCCCCACCCCCCATCACTTTTATTTACATTTCCTTCCGGTTCTCCAGTTTTCCCCTCCATCTCTTTCCACCGGTGCTCCATCTTCATTCCATGTATCATCACTGTCACCGCCTGCAGTGTCATATGTAGTAAAAAGTGGGCATTAAACACTACAAAAAAGGAGAAACTAATATACCCACCACCAAGAAAGCTCTCCCCCCACTCTCTCCCTGCCATCTTACATTATATACTATGAGAGATTTTCAGGATGTTTGGTATAAAAGTTTTTATGGTATGCTGAAAGAAGTGCAATAATCTTAATTGACAAAGTTAATTTTCCTTCTACTAGCAGTTTGGCCTTAAAAGTCAAATGATGAAATCTGTTCTCAATTATTTAGCAGCTATAGCTACCAAGCTTTAACCACCTAATACTAATTAACCTAATTAATTTCAGTCTGACCACTAAAGACTAATTTACATTACTTCTTCTAGAATAAATTGTATTTAATGTTTATCTATTTGTAAATGTCTTTAATAGCTTTTGTATTTCGTCATATTTGAGTACCAGTTGCTGCTCAGCTCTGTCAATGGCACGGTTATATTTAAAGCTATGTCAATTGCCCCACTATCTATTATAGAATTCCAGGGGACAAAGCTAATTCCTAATCATTACAAGATGTAAATTGACCAAAAAATTTATTTTCTCAGTGCCAGTTGTGGGCTGTGCTGCATGTTCTTCATAAGTGAAAAGTAATTAAAAATAGAACAATATAGTAGAATATTTGTATACAGCATATAAAATGCATATATTTATGTCAAATCCTAGAGTTGCTTGCGTTCTAGTAAAGTTTGAGTCCAGTGTTTTTTTTTTTTAAGGGCTACTTGTGCAGGCCTGGCACCCTGGCCCTTTGGGTTTCAGTTAGCGCTTATTCTTCTCCTTCCCTTCACACCTACCTGATTCCTATTTTCTGTTATTCTGCTTCAGAGTGTATTGTTTTTTTAAATTGAAAGGATTCTGCTGCATAGCGAACGAGATGCATCTGAGTGCTCAGTGTTGCCACCTCATTAGCCCCCCGCCCCCACTATTCATATTTCCCTCTCACTTGCACAGTATCTTAGAGCATGCATTTCTACCTGAAGTGGTTGATGTAAGGGAACACAGGCTGAATTTTCCATACTTCTATAATTTAGCAGTTTAATTAAAAATTTGAACTTGCATACACTTATGTTATATATAGAGGGCTCCCCCAGGAGGACCTACTACGGTAGGTCCGGGTTTGGCGCACCCGGGGCTCCGAGCCGCTCACCCTCATTTCACCCCTACCATGCCCATCAACTGTTGCCACGTGTAGCTGGTTTGATCGCTACTCTTCATCACCTCTTCCTCTTCTAGGTTTATTATAATTATTAGTAAGGTCTTAGTTTTATAACTCCTGTCTCACCAGCAGGGATCTTTCCTATCTCCGTGATCCTGTTCCACGGTTTTCAGCGCGGCCCCCGACTTGTGGGCTCTTCGGAGGTCTCAGGCGCGAAGGTTGGGCGGACCCTTCACACTGCCCCCATGTGTAGCCGTAGGTGCGGAGCCCGTCCACATGTCATGTACACTCACGTAGCTCCTTGAGGGCACGGCCGGTGTTAATCTCCCGTCGGCCGCGTGCCATCGGGTTAGTATCACCGGCCGGACGTGTTACCGCTGACGGAACCCTGGTGTAATGAACCCGAAGTCCCCTGAATCCACGCTGACTCCGTTGAGGCAGCGTGGCCTAAAGCGGGGAGCCACAGGCGGTTATTCCTGTGGTGGTGGCATAAAGCCGGGGTGTCACGTGGTGAACGGTTTACCCACGCGGACAAGCAGTGGTGATCGGAGGGTAGCTCCTCTGAAATACGCCTTGAGGTCAGTCATGGAAGGGTCTCAATGGCGGCACAGACCGTGGAGATTTTGGTGTCTTTTATCCTTTGACCCCGGCAGGCTGACGCCGACGGCTCCGGATGGGGGTCCAATTCAAAATACATCCGCGCAAAACCCCTTCATTTGATCGTTTTTGGTAATGACAATGGCATGTGACGGGAAAGCGTTAAAGGACCTCAGCCCATTTTATATCAAACGGGAAATCGATAGAATTTGTGGCACTGTGAAAAATGCGATTAGAGTTCGAGACGGTACGCTTTTGATCGAAGTGACTTCTGCAGACCAGGCGCAGAAACTTCTTAAAGCGACCTTGTTGGGATCCTACCCAATCCGGGTATCCCACACAAGTCCTAAAAACATGTAGAGGAGTTGTCACCACGTCTAGTCTGGACAACCTCACCAATGAGGAGATTGTTACTTGCCTCTCCGACCAGCGTGTGTGTCAAGCGCACCGTCTGATACGAAAGGAGGATGGTAAAGTGATTGATTTACGTACGGCGTTCCTCACTTTTAAGGGCACACAGTTACCCGAATACATCTGCGGTTACGAGCGTGCCGCCGTATGTCAATGTCCCGAACCCTTTGGGTTGTTTTCAGTGTCAGAAGTTCGGACGTACTAAGACCGCGCGCAACCATCCTGCCGTTTGTGAGCGTTGTGGCCTATCACCTCATGAGGGCACGGCTTGTACCCGTGACCCTCATTATGTTAACTGTGGAGGGGATCATCCTTCCAGCTCGCGTCAGTGCTCGAAGTATCTGGACGAAAAGAGCATACAGGAGCTGCGTGTTAAGCAACGACTTACGTTTCGTGAAGCACGTCGGCGATTTGAACAGCTCAAACCACCCACCATCTCCGGTTATTCGTCAGAAGTTCGCCGTGCGCCTGTGACCACCGTTGGTATACAACACGTTCCTGTTGCCGATGCTTTGGCGCAGACGGACTTCACCGCGAGTAGCTCTCCACTCACCTGCACTGGCTACTACATCTTCAGCCGTGCAGACCTCAGTTCACACTACATCTAGTCGTAGCCAGCCTGTCGAAAGCCATTCTCCTAGAACTACTGTTCGCGCCAGCAGCCGTGCATCATCGAAGTCTCGCTCGCGCTCCCCGTTCCGCGAGCCGCAGGAGCTCTTCAGACTCCCGAACACCGGAGGAGTCACCTAAGGATGGCGAATTTCAAACACCATGTCCAAAGTCGGTCAAGGTAAAGATGAAGAAGAAAAGGATGAAAACTAACCCCTAATCTCTTCTTTACCATGGAAGTAATCCAGTGGAATGTTAATGGATTCCGGGCACATGTTCCGGACATACAACATCTGGTTGTTCAACGCTCTCCTTCAATCGTTTGTCTACAAGAAACCCACTTGAAATCTAACCAAGCTCTCCATCTAAGCGGTTTTTCGGCATTTAAACATGACTCTGCAGCTAAGCGGCGGTGTTGCACTTTCTCTGCCATCAGCATCCCACTCAACACGACGCTACAGGCTGTAACGGTGCATTTACAGCTGCAGGGCTTGTGTTTGTCTATTTGTTATGTGTATTTGCCGCCGCTCAGTGTCGTACACCACCACGATCTTCGGGCTCTCTTGGCACAGATTCCTACTCCGCTCCTATTTCTGGGTGATCGGAATGCCAAACACTTCATGCGGCTCAGACACTGACGATGTTTGTGGGTGCCTTGTAGCACACGTTTGCGACCTGTCCGACTTAATTCTGTTAAATACTGGTGTCCCTAAATTTTTATCATCTGCCTGTGGTACACACTCCGCTCTAGACATTTCCTTTTGTAGCCCGTCATTAGTACCACTTCTTGATTGGTCCGTGTCGGTCTGGGTGGCTCAGTTGGTTAGACGCTGGCCTACTGATCCCAAGGTCGCGGGTTCAATCCCGGCCCAGGCCGATGGTTTTTAAGTGTGCTTAAAAACGACAGCTCCATGTCAGATTTACTGGTATGTAAAAGAACTCCTGTGGGACAAAATTCCGGCACACCGGCGACGCTGATGTGATCCTGGCAATTGACAGTGTCGTTAAACAACAAAATCATTTTTTTTTATTGGTCCGTACTTTCTGACCTGTTTGGCAGTGATTATTATCCCATTAACATTCACCTAACTGGCCACCATCCTGTGCCAACACGACACCATCACTGGATTATTTCCAAGGCTGACTGGGGGAAATTTCGTTCCCTCATTCACCTGACCGACGAAGTCTTTGCCACCATAGATGAAATGGCACTATCGTCCTTGCAGCAGATTCCAGCATTCCTCGCGGTTCATCTATGCCACGACACGCTCCTGTGCCGTGGTGGACCGAGGAATGCCGTTTGGCTATCAAAGCACGCAAGCGAGCTCTGCGTGTCTTCAGTTCACATCCTACTTAGGAGAACTTTATTGCCTTCAAGCGTTCTCGTGCCAGGGCACGTTTTGTACTTCATAATGCAAAACGCACATCGTGGGAAACCTACGTCTCTTCCCTTTCCCGTAAGGCCTCGGCACAAAAGGTGTGGACTGCCGTTCGGCGAATGTACGGCAAGTATTGCAGGACGATAATTCCCGGTCTTGCCGTACAGGGCTTAACTTATACCTCCGAACAGGATATCGCAGACGCTCTTGCTAGTTCGTTCGCTGCTACTAGCCAAACGGAAAGTTACGATCGCGCTTTTAAATCTCTCGAGGAATCTGCAGAGCGGATAGTTCTTAATTTTAGCAGTGACTGTAGTGAATCGTACAGTGCACCTTTTACTCAAGCCGAACTGACTCATTCCTTATCTCTCGCAAAAGACTCTTCTCCAGGCCCCGATGACATTCGCAGGCAAATGCTACTTCAACTTCCATCTATGGCTCTCTCCTTCCTGTTGAGCATGTATAACCGTATGTGGCGCGAGCATGTTTTTCCGTCTTCTTGGCGAGAGGGTATTGTCATCCCTATCCCTCGACCCGGGAAAGACCGGACGCTCCCCTCTAGTTACCCCCTATTTGCTTAACGAGTGTCGTTTGTAAGACCTTCGAACGAATGATTAACACTCGTTTAGTGTGGTGGCTAGAGATGAATAACCCTCTGAGCACTGTTCAGTGCGGTTTTCGTCGCCATCGCTCCAGTTTCGACCATCTGGCACGCTTGGAAGCCTACGTTCAAAATGCCTTTCTGCTGAAGCAGCATGTCGTGG
Organism: Tenodera sinensis; assembly: GCA_030765045.1. NCBI lineage: Eukaryota > Metazoa > Arthropoda > Insecta > Mantodea > Mantidae > Tenodera > Tenodera sinensis. Next base: position 298,435,380 of record CM060964.1, on the reverse strand, counting down.
GTGTCTTCTTTGATTTGGAGAAGGCCTACGACACCACCTGGCGCTGTGGAATCCTCCGCACTTTGCACACCAAGAGTTTACGCGGTCATTTAGTGATGTTCATTTTTAACTTTTTACTACCTTGCCGTTTTCGTGTCCGCATAGGAAACACGTTCTCCCAAGAGAAGGTCCAGGAGAATGGTGTACCCCAGGGGTCGATTATCAGTGTTATGCTTTTTGCCGTTGTCATTAATGGCATCACTAGTGTTGTTCGTATCGGAATCCCGATGTCTCTATGTTGACGACTTAGCGATATACTATCGCTCTCACAGTTTGGAGCACATCGAGCGTCAACTGCAGCTGACGGTAACATCCATCGCCGAGTGGGCGTTTCGCACCGGCTTTCAGTTCTCCCCTACGAAAACACAGTGTGTCCACTTCCATCGACTTCGTGGCGTACACCCTCCTCCTGATCTTTTATTTGCGTGGCACACGTCTGCCGTTTGTTGCGCACCTCAAGTTCTTGGACCTTCACCTCGACAGGAAGCTCACCTGGGAGTACCATATTCGTCAACTTCGGGCTTCCTGCGATCGTTTGCTGCTGGTACTCAAAGTTTTATCTGGGGCATCTTGGGACGACGAGCGCACGGTGATGTTGAGGTTGTATCGCTCACTGGTTCGGTCCAAATTAGACTGCGGCAGATTTATCTATGGCGCGGCGTCTGCGTCTAAACTCCGCCTTTTACACACAATACATCACACTGGTATCCGTCTCGCTACTGGAGCTTTCCGCACCAGTAGGGTCGATTGTCTGTATGCTGATTCTGGCGAACCTCCACTGTCTGTTCGACGCTCATTGTTACTACGTGGCAAGGCTGGCCGCTCATCCAGGTCATCCTTCGTATCCACCTGTCTTGCGTCCAGACCTACTGCACCGTTATACGCGGAATACTACTATCTCCTGTCCAAGTGGTATCAGGTTTCGAGAACTGCTGGCCGCACACGATCTCCGACTGCCAGCTGTAGAGCGGCATTTACTTGACCGATGCCCTCCCTGGCAACTCCAGCGTGCACGCTTTGACCTGGAGCTGTCGAGCTGTGCGAAGTTAGCTACACCTCACTCGGTGTTTCACCAACTTTTCACTGAAGTTCTGGGCCGATACCGGATTTATACTCCGGTATTTACCGATGACTCACAGATGGGTAGTACGACGGGTTCCGCTTTTTTATACAATGGCGACGTTCACACGTACTGCCTTCCAGACGCCAGTTCAGTATTTACCGCCGAGCATTTTGCCATATTTAATTTCCTACTTTTTATCTCCAGTTCAGGTCCTGGAAGTTTTATCATCTGTTCTGATTCTTTTACCGCTCTCCAGGCCCTGCAACAGTTTATCGTCACCTCGGCATTGATTGTTAAAATCCAGACGTTGACCTCGCAACTACTGTCTCGTGGATACCAGTTTGTTTTTCCGTGGATCCCAGGCCATGTGGGTATTCTGGGCAACGAGGCGGCGGATGCGGCTGCGAAGTCCGCATGTCGCCTTCCAGAATATTCCACCCGTACGCTCCCATATATGGATGTGCAGAAGTACTTTCGTCACCATCTATTTACTCTCTGGCAGCAATCTTGGGAAGTGTTAACTGGCACTCAGTTACGGACAATAAAGGACACTGTACAACCCTGGCAGACCAGCTGCAGGGATTCCAGGTGGGAAGAAGTGGTGTTAACACACCTGAGGATAGGCCACACTCGAGCCACGCATGGACACTTGTTGCGTGGTGATCCAGAGCCTGTCTGTGCGACATGTGATGTTCCACTCTGTCGCACATGGCCTTCTTGATTGTCCGCAATACACTCGTGAGTGCCAGTCCGTTGGCCTGGGCCTTGCAATGTGCTTTGTTTTAGGCAACCACCCAGTAGCTTTAAATACAGTACTGCGGTTTGTTGCCAAGATTGATTTTGGCAAGCAAGTGTAAGATGATGTTTATCTTGGCGGAATTGGGTTTTTAGGGTGACTTTAGCTTTTTAATGGTCTTACCAGGTTAAGTGTTTACCAGTTTTAACTTTTAGCCAGTTTAACTCACGTTTTATTACTTTTAACTTTTCGTTTTAGTTATTTTAACTTTGATGTTTTAACTTCTTATTGGTGAGCTTTTACTAATTTGCTTGTTTTTATTTTTGGACTAATGACCTAGTTGTCGGCGGGCCCTTAAACCCAACTCACTCCCTCTGTACAGAGGGCTCCAAGTGATTTCTGGGCCATGTGCTTGTAAGCATCTTATCTAGAAGTTATGCCAGCTGCAGTCTCATAGGTCAACTCGCCTTAACACATACCTGGTCTTGGAGGTTAAGGAATCTAATCTGTTTTTAGTTCGAAAGAATATATTATTCCAATACATTTCCCTTAAACTTGGTCATAAGAAGGTTACCACAGTGTGAAGAAAACAGCATTAGCGTTATAAATCCAGAATGAACTCTCAGCTACATAAGTAAAGATTCAAACTAAATATTTGGAATTAGAGGTACCATAACACTAATGAATTAAAATAAATAAATAAATAAAACCTTTTAACATACCACATTTTTAAAACGGACTAAAAGTATAAGATAATTTTACCATACAGGTTTGTAACCCCATACAGATTGTCTTGAAAATTTGAAGTTAATAGGTTTGAAAATGCTTGTGATATTTAAAACGAAAAATGTGGGGCTCATGCTATAAATAATTGATTCATGACTATTTCACCTAAGTCACAATTTTATTGCACTGCAAATGATATGAACTGTTCTGTGAATTTTCTCAACGACAGCTATTCCATACACTCTTGACTATTATCTATTGCGTGTGTCCCACATTTTTTGTTTTAAATCTTACAATTATTTTTGTGGCTATTAAAAATTCAAAATCTCAAATTTTCAGGATGATCTGTATGGGGTTATAAATCTGTTTGGGGCTAGGAGAAATTATTTTACACATTTTAATCTGTTTTAAAATCTTGGTGTATTAAACATTTTAAACTTCTTTATTTAAATAACTAAAACACCTTGTCTGCCTGTCCATTTGTTTTTTATTCAGTTCTGAGCTATATACAAAGTTTCAAAGGACTTCACAGCCCTTTTCCTGAAAACTCGAGATATACATTTCAACTGTCATGAAAAAAATCTTAAACATATGCTCTTTAATCAAAATTGTTAGAGCCACTTTTGAGAGAATCAAAATTTTCGAAAATTTGCCCATTTAAAGGATAGTTTTGGGTGGAGAGATTTTCCTGAAAGTGAGTTAATATTGCAATGTTATTGAGTTTTGAGCTATATCCATGTAAAGGTTAGTTTGGGGTGGTTAGATTTTCTTGAAAGCGAGTTAATGTTCCATTGTCATCCAGTTCTGAGCTATGTTTAAAGTTTCAAGTCTCCAGCTTATTGGTAAATTAGTTTAATCAAAATCAAAATTTTCAAAACAATTTCCAAGTAAAGTGTTTGGGGTAGAGGGATTTTATTGGAAGTAAATTAATATTGAATTCTCATCAGATACTGCCCTATGTTTAAAGTTTCAAACCTCTAGGTCTTGGGGAACTTCGTGTAAAATTGGTTGCAAAATTTGTACTGAACAGACAAGCAAGCGAGTTAATAAAAACATTTTAACATGAGTAAAAACAAAGAGGTTTAGTTTCCAATGTTCATAGCTTTCTCTGCCTATTATCAACTAACATATATTTTTATTTACAATATTATCCTCATAAAGCAGGATCTTTTGCCAGAAAGTATTTCAAGTTTCCATAAATTATTACATTTTTTACAATTTGGTTGCATCAGGGCCTCTCAAAGCTCAAAATCGTGCTGAGTGCAATCCAAGGTGCAGAGGTTCCTTGCACTGTGCATCATAGTGTCTCAGTTAAGCTCGCCTCAACTCCTGCACTGCGGAATGAATAAGAGAAACTTGTGTTGATAGATGGCTTACTTAACAGTGAAATAGATACATGCAATAGAAATACCCAATTATGGAGCAACTTTCTCCAAGGAAATTAAAGAATGCCGATAGTCTGTTTAAAGCAGAATGGTAACCTCCTTATTTATCTTTAAGTTGTCATGATAGAGTAAATGCCTTGCGTGCAGTACAATAATTACATGTGTGAGAAGATCATTTGAAAGTCACTATAACAGAGTTTACGATGAAATCATAAGGGATGCTAGAGAGGAAGAGTTAAAGAGGTTGCTTTATCTTGTAGAAAAGTATTCCTTATCCAATGAGGTTTGTATCAGTGCTTTCTAGATCATTAAAATAAAAGACCAGATTGGTATTAAAAACCAAATTAATCAGTTTAACACTGCGCACTGCACGTAGCTGAAAGTGAGGCGGGTGAGACAGCAAAGCGAGAGAAACAAGCTTAAGGAAAGAATGAATTCAGGTTTGTGTCGAGGTCAACCTTTCGTAGTCGCATTTTACGCCTTGCACCATGCAGTGTGCTCTGAGATGCACTGGGTTACATGCATTGTGCAGTAATGATAAAGACAACTGTTTTTAATACAGCCACTGTTTTCTTTCTTTTTCATGAATCCATGTAAAAACTATACTGTGCCTCTTAGTTTCAAAACATTTGTAGATGGCAACAATGCAGGCTTCAGCCCAACTTACATATTAATATTTCGAAAATGGCTAATGATCTGATAAAATTATTCAATACAAGCTGAATGTTTTTATGAGTTCTACATTATCCCTCAAATGTACGCTATATAGTATGGTTTCACAATCATATTAAATCATTGAGAATGATGAGAACTTCAAATGTTAATTCATAGAAAATTCAAGTATGCACACTTAATATATTATGACAATACTTCAAACATGTCATGAGAAGTGTTTTGATGAAAGAAAACTAACCAAAACATTTTCATATAAGGGACTTTGGGTTGGAAGGAATATATGGATATCTCCATCTGGGGTGCTTAACCGGTGTCTCACTTGGATATCAACTGTTGTATTTGCCTGGCACATGGTCTTTCATTTGTGTTCTCTCTCTTATGCGTGCGTACACACACACATGCACGCATGCTTGTGCAAAGAAATGCTAGAGGTTACTGCTGAAGTACTAGAGAAACATTTCATTAGCTGAATCATACACTATTTGTACTCTAATGCCCTGTTAAGCATAAACCAGTACGATTTCACACTGAAAACAAGTACAGTAGATGCAATCATGTCAGTCGTTGACTTCATAGAAGAAATTCTAGAAAACAAAAGCAGTGTAGCGGTAATTAGTTTAGACGTAAAAGGGGCATTTGATGGCACCTGGTGGCCAGGCATCCTCATTGCCCTAAAGATCTTCCATTGCCTGCAGACTGTACAGGTTAACACAAAGCTACCAAGTGAGACATGATGCACACTCTCAACAAACAGTATCTCGGGAGAAAGTAAAGTAATTAAGGGATGTCCACAGGGATCCTGCTGTGGGTCTGGCCAATGGAACATCTATGACTCATTACTGAAACTAAACTTCAAACCATGCACAAAACATTATCGCCTTTGCCGACAACATTCTGGTTGTCAAATGGGTTGGGTGGGGGGACAACCATTGGAATTAGAGAATCAAACAGAAAGCAGAAAAATTACATGGGCTGCACCAAATAAGATAATGTTCAATAGAAGCAAAAGTCAAATAATGCTAATGTCCAGAAAGGAACCAAAAACTCTGAAACAAATGGTACCTGGACAGTGGCAGAACAGAAGAGTATAAGATAACTAGGAGTAATAGTAGACAGCAGATTCAGATTCTGTCAGCACATCAACCATATAGTAGCACTTGCAATATCAAGAACCAACTGGGGACTACGTTCTGAAATAATGAACATAATCTACAAAGGAGCAATCTTTACTACTAATCTCCAATGGTGTGCCTGTTTGGATAGACACCTTAAAAATGCAATACAATGCCCAAAAAATAAGATGGGTACAAAGACTAGTAAATATTAAAATGACTAAAGCATTCACAGCTACATCACATGAAGCTCTAGATACTCTGGCCGGAACAACTCTGATCATCAAACTAACAGAAATAGCCAGCTACCAGAATATTATAAGGGGAAGAGCAGGAAATACAAACACAACAGCCCAACTTGACATCCACCAAAGGAACTGCAAAATATGGCCCCATCCTGTAGATAAGCAGTTGTATGCAGTTCAAATATACACCGATGGCAGCAAAACTCAAGCAGGAGTAAGGTCTGGAATTGCTATCTACCAGGACCAATCAGTACAGAAATATCAGTATAAATTACACAATAGGTGCTAAAACAACCAAGCAGATCAAGTTGCAATATGGAAGGCCCTTGGCATACTAAATTTCACAGAAATTACATATAAATCTACAGTAGTGCACACTGATAGCCAGATCAGATAACATTAGATCTTCTTCAGAACAATAGAAAACATTACCTCCTGATAGAGGAAATAGAAACCAACCTAAGAAACAAAGTCCAAAGAATGGAATATACATGTTTCATGGGTTAAAGCGCACATAGGAATTCAGGGAAATAAGCTTGCTGACACAATAGTTAAAGAAGCAGCAAACAACCCAACTACAGCAATAGTGTACAATCTAATCCTATTAGCACATTGATACAGGTGCTGGAGTCACATGTCACCTCTTTTCCTATTATAAATCTTTAAGTTATGGAACTACTAACTTTGATGGGGAAATTGAAGCAATTCAAATGGCCCTACAAAATCTTTTGTACAGAATTTCACATTTTCAGCAAGCAGTTCTTCTCTCAGATTCCAGGGCAGCAATTATAGCAATTACTTCCAAGTTGTCACCAAAAAACCAAACTATTATAGAATGTTGGAAGATGCTTAGCCATCTAACAGCACTTCAAAAACACCTAGTCTTCCAATGGATACCGGCTCACTGTGGACTGAGTGGTAATGAGAAAGCTGATTTTCTTGCAAAAAAGGGTACCAGCAGTGTACAAAAATCTATAGTAAATTTACCATTTTATGCAGCTAAAAGATTAGTCAACTCTGAATTTAAAGAAATTATTGCAAAATATTGCTATGAAAAATCAAAGAATAAAAGATGGGAAGTACCAAACATTCAAACAGTGATTCCTGAGTATCCTCGAAAAAACAGCAGTTGCAACCTTCAGGTTGATTACAGGACATGATTGTCTGGCAAAACATTTAAACAGAATTGGGATATATTCTTCACCACTCTGTCGTCTATGTGATCTGCAAGAGGAAATGGATCGAGACCACCTTCAAATATGCCCGGCCACTTCTAGAGCCCCATCCATCAGTGAAAAATATTGGAGAGCAAGAGGATTAATGACTTCATTGTCAGAAATCCAGCATTAGCTAGCTAACATTGAAAAGTGAACTGGGAGAAAAAAGCCTGAGATGGTGGGTAAGTGAGTGGAAAACCACACAGAATGTTGCACTTATGAAGACCTGTTTTCCTAGCGACAGACTTAGGATGAAATTAGCTCTAACGCATAATTTTACAGCTGTAATTACTGGCCATGGAAAGTTCAGTGAATACTTCCATAGATTCAAGTTAACAAATGATGCAACATGCATGTGTAGAAAGAAAACTCAGTGGACCATATCCTATGAGAGTATTATGTATTAAAAAGTGAAAGAAAGTATTTTTAAAAAGCAGTGACACAGAAAGGTGGGAAGTGACCTATTAACAAACAAGAACTTGTGGAAGAATATATGAACCTATTTAAAAAATATGTAAACAAAAAAGACTTGGAACTTTTGAAAATAACTGTCAACACACAACTGTATGAAACCAATAACCATTGTACAGTAAAATTAGATTACTATAATTGTGTAGAACAGGCATCACCAAGTTGAGTCAAGGTCGCTTGAGAGCACGCGGGGCTGAACATTATATTCACTGTGGGCCGTACAGCTACACAGTCCAGTAGTGCAGTGGTGGTGTAACGCTACATATTAGTATTGCAGTGTCCTAGTTATGATGGCTGTTACAATTGCACGAGAATTCGAACGTAGATTCCAGGACATTATACCACTTGAGAAACAATTTAAGGTATTTGCAACACCATTTTCAGTGGGTACCCTCGATACTCCTGTTGAACTGCAGTTGGAAGCTATAGATTTGAAAAAGGATATTAAGTTAAAAGATAAATATCAAAATAGAAAAAGTATAAACCATTTCTACACCTCTGTAAAACACGAAAGATTTCCTAAACTCCACAATCTAGCAGGAAGAACTTTGTGCATGTTCGGGACAACTTATGTTTGCGAATCACTAAAGTGTACAAAGTCACGTCACAGAAGCCAATCAAGTGATGAACACTTGAAAGCATGTTTGCGATTGGGTAGCTCACAAACAATAGTCCCAGTATTGAACAGGCGGTGGGAAACAGACAACTGCAAAAATCACAACCACTGTTGGATGTCTAAGAAATAGTAGTTTTCATAGACTTTTATTTGAAGAATATGTTGTTTATTTGTATTGTTTACTTCATTGAATTGCATATTACCAACAAGAAGAAAGTTCTATGTCATATTACATTATTTATTTAATCAGTTTTATACGAGTGTTTGTATTTTGTTAATTGAATTTCCTGCCAATAAGATTTTATTTTGTATGAGTTATCTGTATTAAAGTGTATAAAATACTGCTGTCATTATTATGTAATTGACAGTAAAAGTGTAAGTTAATTTACACAATCATAGTTCTGCCACTGTAGCACCTCCATTTCTTGCCCGCAACCGGACTGTCAGGACTTCAGGGCTTTTACTTCCACCCGAGCATGCGGCCTGTTGGGTACACCTGGTGTAGAACATCTGCATGTAGTATTAAGTTTTATGTAATGGAACATGGTGGAATCAATTATTAAAAAATGCACAGCAGTAACACAGAAAGGTGTAAAGTGTCCTATTAACAAACAAGAACTAGTGGAAAAGTATATGAAACTGTTTAAAAAATCTGATGTGTTGCACTCATATGACTTTCTCTACTCTTGTACTAACCATTCTTACAAACTCTTATTCCTATATCTTTTTTCTTGATAGTTGAGATACACATTTGTACAAATTATCTTATTGCTTATTCCCTTGTAGGTGCAAGGGGAATGTTAGAATACAGTAGGCTTTGTGCGATAGTCAAATGTTTGAGATTCTGTTGTCTTTGCACACTTAACATATAAAAAAAATGAACGATGATCCATTTCACGAAAGTTCTAAGTTTTCCGAAACTCACACACATAACAAGGAATATCTCCGAAATGGTTCACCCTACAAGAAAATTTATTGATACTTAAATTTTGTATTTTAGCAAGGTCTACATTTTTTGTATAGTATAATTTGGTCTATCTCTAACGGTTTACTAGTTATACAAAAGTCGTCCAGAGTAAATACGACTACAAGGGCTATAGCCAGAAAATTCAAGATATACATTTCATTTGTCATAAAAATATCTCAAACATATGACATTTTAATCAAAATCGTTAGAGCCATTTTCAAGAAAATCAAAATTTTCGAAAAATTTTCCATGTAAAGGGTAGTTTAAGGTAGGGCTATTTTCTTCAAAATCTTCATGTCGCATCCTTGAAAGACATTAAACTTAAATACTAACTTTGGTTTTTAACCAACTTTTCGTTTTTGAGTTATGATGTCCACAGACTGACACACACACAGACACACACACGGACCTTTTTCTAAAAATGCTTTTTTTGGATTCAGGGGGCCTCAAAACATGTATTTCCGGTGAAATCTCAACATCAAATTTTTGGGTGGAATACAATATTTCCTCTACTTACCAGTAGAGAAAGTAAAAATATGTAAATAATATAGACCCTGTACTTATGAAAATAACTCAGCACATAATTGTACAAAACCAATAACCATTGTACAGTAATGTTAGATAACCATAATTACGTAGATCACATGTATGTAGTATTACGTTTTCTGTAATGGAACATGGTGAAATAAATTATTAAAAAATCACATACACTACGCATGCACACACATATCTAGATCATGGAAGATAGTGTAATGTAGAGGGGCGAACAATATTCTCTTGATTTGGGGCATAGTATCACTATATTACAGAAGATGACTTACAAGATTATGTACAATAAAAAATGTTCTTTTGCACTAGCTGTGTGTAGGACAAGGATACAAAGGTAGAATTGGACTGAAAAATTTAATGCCATAGCTGGAATATGAATATCAGATATTCTGATCACCATCCTGTTGCTCTAACCAACTGAGCTAACATGGCAACATGCCAGCACAGCAAATTGTCCAACTGACTCGCCTTTTTTTCTGGTAAACCACAAGGAGATCTCAGTTTCATTTGAGATAACATATCCTAATGGCAACTTACAATGCTGTTAAGTACTTTAATCACTGGCTTCATAGTTAAACCAACTAATATGTCAATGGAATATTAATTGTTCTTTCACACTGTCTGCCTTTAGAACAGGATTGAAAGGCAGAATTAGACTGAAAAATTCAATACCATAACCATGGCAGCTCAGTTGGTTAGTGCAACCGGACGCAGAGCAGCATATATATATATATATAATTTTTTTTTTTCCTCCATGCAAAATGCTGCAACATTTAACTGTCGTTACGCATTACATGTAACGACATTAACATATAAAATGTAGCCTTTGTTGTGAACTCAGATGAAGAGCTTTGGCAGTCTTGTTTGCTCATAGCAGCAGCTAATCTAGTCTTCAGCACTGGAAAACTTGAATATAAATTAACAAATATTTAGGGAACTGCAAATGCTAGGGAAACTAGGTGGGGTAACTGCAAATGTTTTTGATACAAATGGGAATGGGAATGATTTTCATATAACTGCAAAGTTTTGTCATTCTCTTGTATGTTTCTGTTTACAGATACATATAAAGGAGTTTAACTTCCTGTTTAATAAATCAGGCCCATTGAACTGAGAAATACCGAAACATTTATGACAGGGGAACCTCTGAAGAAAGCTTATTTGGTAATTCATTTTGAACAAGATTCAAAACACTCGTTTAGGTGGATATTGTCTGCAGCAGAGAGATGGGTGTTTCCTTATATAACTGGGTGAGAGATAAAATGACTTTATAGGCTAGTTATGTAAGGTCAGCTGGACAAAGTTTGTGTTATGTCAGTGCAACAAACAAGTGCTATTTGAATCAAAAGCACTAAAGACATTTGCAGAAAAATAAATAACCCAAATGTTTCCATATGAAGGATATTTTGTGTTCAGGGAATTTTATGTGTACATCTTCATCTGGCCTGTTTAAACGGTGTAAGATTATGTATTTGCCCTATTTTAGGGATTTTATTTATGCTATCCATGGAGACATACACATATGCCTGGAAATTTTCCAATTGTTTTTTTCAGTAAGTATCAAATCTTGTATTTGGTGTGGAATTTTGAAATGGAAGTTTAAAACATTATGTCTGTTGCTGGAAACAGCCAGAAAACAGAGCATCAAAGGAAAATGAATGTTTAGTATAATGCAAGTAAAATAGAATAGGACAGGCATCGGCAAACATGTACTCAATGAGGCCTCGCAACTATGACGTGTCAGGGGCAGCACTTACTCTGTCTCCCCCTCCCTCGCAGCCTTAACTGGCACTGCATACACACCGATCACGGGCGAAGTGTCCTGTCATATTTACCTGCACTTCTAAACATGTCTGTCAAAGTGTAATTAGATAAACTTCTTTATTTATAACTTTGAAGGATATTAGTTTATTTAACTTAAAGTCTGAGTATATTCATAGAATTAGAGTGCATCTAATTATTCCTGGTCTATTAAATTTGATATCAAGAATAGCACTTTGATGATTTCTTCTCATGTAAGGAACGTAAGGTGTTTGTTGTGCTCTAAAATTAAAAAAGGCACTCATCAATGGAACATCAAGCGGCGTTATGATACATGTCATAAGATCACCATAAAATTATAGACAAGCATGTATTCATAAATTTACACTACAATTTAAAGTAGCATAACACTGACGTACTGTCCTTTATTCATTATATTTTTTTTTCAGGTCTAGATTGGACTAAACAACTGCAACGGCTCAAAGAGCAATATTCAGACAATACACCTAATATTAATTCAAATATTATAACTGATAGACAACTTCACGCCAGCTATGCTGTTGCTTTGGAGATTGCTCAGTCACTGAGGTGTTTCAGTGATGGAGATCTCATAAAAAATGTGAGAGTAAAGTTGCCAACATAATTTGCCCTGAATAATATGATATTTTTAGTAATATTGCATTATCACCACGAACCATACTGAGAAGGATACATATAATAGCAGAAATAGCCGAAAAAGGACTACAAACCGAGGTCCATGAATGTATAGTCGTTTCTCTCGCGTTGGATGAAAGCACTGACAACGTTGACACAGCACAATTGGTAATTTTCACTCGTGGAGTTACTAACAACCTCTCGATACAAGAATATCATTCCACTTAGGGAACATACAACAGGGATAGAATTATTTCAAGCATTTAAGAAGTGTGTAGAAGAAAAGAAACTGAATCTAAAAAAATCTTGTATCGCGATTAACAGATGTTAATTTGCATGCTATACTGAGAGTGGCTACTTGTGATATATCACTAGATTTTCATGATACATTGCAAATAGAAGTGAACTGAAATATATTGCTCAAATATCTAGGCCCATCTGAAGTATCGTAGACCAAAATAGCTGGATTCAAGTATGTGTATTCCTTATTGTACTCTGTAGCAAGCGAGTCCAGCACTGACTCTGAACGAAGGTCAATGCCATCCCTGGTTCTACATTACATCATGTGCATTGCGGGTTGCATGTTGAGACGCCATACTGATACCTCATTGAGTGTTTGCCGATGCCTGGAATAGGAGACTGTAAATTGCATCAGGACATGAGTCACAATACTATGGTGCATCAGCTCGGTAGGTTACGATGGGGCTTTTCCCCCTTCGTGGCTTCTTTGAATTTGAACTGGTTTATCTAATATGACTACAACAGCAAACTACTTTTTGAATTAATTTCAAATGGTATACAACTTATGAACAGAGTAGTTTCAAATTAGAATATGTTTGATGCATTAACTATTTTAAACATTTAACTTTTGTTTCTGCATTTTCAAATTCTAAGTTAAATGTTGAATTGAAAAAAGCCAAATGTGTACAAATTTCACATTTTGCACTGAACATTGTCTTATCCATGTCAGAAAACATAAAGCAGGTCCTCTCAAAACTTAAAATCGCACTGGGTGCAACCCAAAGTACAGATGGCTCAAACTAGGAAGTTTGGTTCGTGCAGGTGCACAGAGCCAGAGTTCCCCACTCCTGCCCACCACTATGTGACCAAAGGGTATATGTCCTTTCCAAAAATATTTGGCGCATTAGGTCAGGTAGTGGTGCAAGGGGAATTTTACATATGTGCCTGCTTGTGTTTTCTGTTAATTATCATGGAGTTCTGCACAGCCAAACCGAGGTTAACTGCTCATAGTCACAGTTTGCACATTACACCATGCATCCATTCCTATTCAATCATTCTTGTTACAGCCTTGGACATTCTAGTTTAAAACTTACTGTGACAGATGATGGGAGGCGGCTAACTCCAGTAATTGGAAAGTCTAATACCAACATAACCTGTGTAGGTAAAACATAAAAAGTCTGAGGAATATGAGATACAAGGAAAACAAATAGTTCATAAATTTGCTGAATTAACCAACTAATCACTTCACATCTGTTTATTGAATCAACATAATGTTTTGAAGTCAGAATCTCTAGATATCTTCCAAGATATCTTTCTTTTAGTGTATTTCTTGTCCAGACTTGAAGAAATGCAGCCATTTTAGTTTATTATGGACATTTGCTAAGCAAACAAACCCTCAGGAAAAGCAAACTATGATTTTTCTTAGTATTGCCTATGAAGCAAATTCTTTTCCTATGTTTTATACATAACAATCATAGTTTATTCTAAGGGTAGAAGTATAACTTATGCATGGTCCTTCCAAAACTGAAGGAAAGAATTTACTACGATTTTATGCATGCAGCTCAATGTTTTTTCTAGGCGACGCAAACACTGTAGCGCTACTGGGATCAGATTTTCTTACCTTTCCGCAAATGCGAGATGTTTGCTTTACCTACACCACATACTTTACCAGTAAGGTGTTGAGCATTTTTGAAATCGAGTTGATTTCTGTTTTACTCGTATTTTTAAAAACATGTACACCTTAAAAATAATACTTTGAGCCTGACTTAGCAATGCTTGCCTCTTTGACTCACCCTAAATTCACCAAAAGTCATTGCACTATTTTACACTTGTGTAATTGCTAGCTTAACAACACAGAATACCAATCTTTTAACAGCAGCAGAGTACCAATTTAAGCTGTGTAGGGTAAATAAATGCCATCCCTGATTCCAAACACAATCATAAATATATGACAGTCCCTTTGTGCAGATACAGCATCATACAGCCGATCAGGAAAGTGAGCTGTTTGCTCTCTCTTGGCTTTAACAAACACTGGCTGGTTCAACGTAATGCCTTAAGCAACAGTTTACGTTCTTTGTATTTACAAGTATATGTACATACAAACATACATACAAATAATAATGTCCAATGGCCCACACATGGCTGGACATAAAGTACTTACAATTTGTAAGTTGCCCTTGGGGTATTTATATCTGATGTGAGATACCCTTGTGGTCTACCAGGAAAGTACAAATTGGCTGGGGAATCTAATGTCATACTGGCAAGTTGGCCATGGTAGCTTAATAGTTAAAGCAGCCATTCGATAAGTGGAAGATCCATGGTTCAAATCCTGGCTATGGCTTTGAATTTTTCAATCCTTATTCCATCTCTTATGTGTAGGTGTGTTTAATACATTTGTGTTATGAAAACTATTTGAGCTTTTCAAATGGAATACATACATCCTGCATGACATAGGACAATTGTATTCATGGCAAGAAATAGTTTAGGTGGAAGATCACCTGGAAGACCAAAAAAAGGGATGGAAGGACTCAAATTTCTGGATGAAACAGGCCAAGACTTAACAGGATAAGAGGAAGAAGAAATCTTACAGTTGACCTGTTATACAAAATTGTGTAAGATTCCTTCTGAATGAAGAGGACTTCACAGACTATTCACAGAAAATTCAGGATGTACATTTTATTTGTAACGTAATTATGTTAAACATATTACATTTTAATCATTGTTCGATCCAGTTTTGAGAAAATCAACATGGTTGGAACATTTTTTATGTAAAATGTAAAAGATGGGGTGGGAGGATGTTTTTGAAAACGTTTATATCGCATCTTTGAAACATTTTAAACTACTAAGTTTAATTATTATTTATTTATGCCGACAAATTTACTGTTGGTGTTTTTAAACACACAAGCCATGTGTGGGTAAAGTTTGAGAGGTAGAACTGGAACTTAAAAATTCAATGCCACAAGTTTGTTGGCATAAATAAATAATAATTACCATCTGAAGGTTATTTAATCCTGGGACATAAAGTACTTACAATAGTAAATCACCATTGGGGTAATTTGTCCCTGATGTGAGACTGCCTTTGTGGTTTACCAGGAGAAATACGAACTGATTTGAAAATTTAATGCCATTCTGGCAGTTTGTCACAATAGCTCAATGGTTAGAGCAGCCACCTGGTAAGCGGAAGGTCTGTGGTTCAAATACCAGTTGTGGCATTGAAATTTTAAGTTCCGGTTCTACCTCTCATATTAAGTTTAATATTTATCCAGCCGTACACTTAGACCTTTTCCTAAAAATTCTTTTGGGGGGGGGGGGGGGGTTCAGGTAGCCTCTAAACACACATTTGTGGTGAAATCTTGACATCTAATTTTGGGATGAATATAGTATCTTCTACTTAATGTAAGTATGGAGTTGAAAAATTAGAAATTAACGGGAGTGCCCCAGACAGTAAAACAATACTATTGTTAAAATAACTATTAGTAACCCTGAGGCCAGTGTTATTGCTCTGTTATTGCGATGCTTTTAACTCAGTTTTCCTTGATTCAATTAAGAACAGAATAAGCAGATATGACACAAATACAAGTGTACTTCATATTTGGAAAAACAATTCCAAACATTCAGTGTAAATTTAAGATGGAACCCATAACTCCTTCAGAAGTAGATAAGATTATTAGTCCCTAAGAAGCAAAAAATTGTAGTATGGGATGAACACAAAGTTAAGTTATTGTGTAACAGTGTTACATAAGTGTCTTAGTCATACACAGGGTATTTCAGAATTTGACTGCACAAATTTAAAGGGATGCAGGGGGACAGTAAACAGTAATTTTGAGATAGATAACATAGTCTGCAGGTTCAAATTTCCTTGTGTTGAAGTCAAATATAAGTGGGGTAGCACACCACTGATTTGGTGCCCGTTTTTTCTTTTGTATAAAAAACACTGTGGGTGTATGCGTGGTGACTAGTCCAATAGCAAGCATACAAAGCAGTGAAAAAGGAAACTATTTAGCAAAGCTTTGCATCTTCCTCTAACCTATTTCTATTGGTGGGCATTACTACCACTCGTTTGCTAGCACTGCATATGGAGGGCTGATGTAATATTTTCATATCAAAACAAAACCCTTAAAACAAGGACAAGTGCCACTGTACCATTGTACCTACTAGTTCATGAACACAGATTTTCTTTTATACAAAGTGAAGAAGCGTGAAATGTGTTGTTATTTCTTGATTTCTAACATCTTTGCTAAACCTAACAGCAAACTACAATGTCTTTCGTTTCTTTCACCATGCTTAACTTCTCATCATTTACACTGTCAGAAGTGGGTAATTTGTTTTATTGCAAAGTGTCAAGCTAATACAGGCTTTCCATTACTGGCCGAACTGTAAACTAATCAGGGAATGGTTGTAATAGAAATGGGGTGCATGTAGCACTGTAACTTTGAGATTGTCAAAATTTGCTTTCTCATTCTCCAAGGCCATTAAATTCTGCTGTGCTTGGCAGTTGATGCACCACAACACTACAAGAAAGGGGCATGAAGTATTATTAAACATATTTAGAAAGAGAGAGGGGAGGGGAGGCCATGAGAGAAGAGGATTTTTTTCTATTCAGTAACAAAACAGAGCTTACATAGGTTCTAGTAGTAATATAAATGGTTATGGGTGTGTTAAAGTGCTATTCCAGTGATGTATGCTTTATCACATGCTCATTATCCCTGAGCGCTGCTCACTTCTTATATAAACAAGCAAACATTGGAATATTCAGGGAGAAGAATGAAATCTTTCAGTTTAAGCTAGAACTCTTGCTGATATTTGCTGTGAATATATCATGCTGGCAGCATAAGAAAAGGATGTACTTACATAACCTGTGTTTTGACATAATTAATGGCCATATTATAGGGAATTGCTTGCCCCACACTACACTGTTTCTAACCAGTTCTGTTCCCTCTCCATGTGCCAAATCAGTTGATGTGAAGCCTTCGTATAGAGGTTGATATGTTGTGAGATCACATGTTATAATGAGTTAGTGCTGTTATAATGTCAAAGTCGGTATAGTTTAGCACACAGAATTATTTATGAGTTATATGTAAGAACAAACTTGTAGAGAAGTGAGACAGCGATTAATAGACCGATTCTTTGTTGTTTGTATGCTTCAGAGATAAACTGTTCATAATCTTGTGAATAAGTTTAGGGAAACAGGATCTATTCTTAATAAGCAGAAAGTAAATCACAATGTTTATGGAGGAAAAAACTCAATGATATTGGAGGAAGGTTAGAATGAAGTCCAAAGAAATATATGAGGAAGGTTTGCCCATAAATCTGGAATTTTTCAATCTTGACCTAGAATCCCTCTAAACTTTTAAAATTAAAACCAAGATAACGCGTTTAGGAATTACAACAATGCGATAATGCGAGTGGAGTTAATTTCTGCAGTTGGGTGTTGGTAATGTTAATGATCAGTCTATTGATACATGTTTAATTTTTTATGAACAAAGCGTGGTTTTATTTATGTGACAGTGAATTAATGGGCATTATAAAAGGTGTGAGAGATGGATGGCAGCACAAGAATTCATTTCCAATATTGTTTATGACAAAGATAAGGGTTGCTGTAGTTAACTTAAATCTATGTGCTTTAATTTAAGGGGCTGTGAATATACAACTCTGCTGCAAATGGCATGCTTCCTAGTGTCAAGTCATTCATCCAAATGAAGGCTCTGTACCTATGAATAGGAAAGTAGTGAAGCTACTTGGATATCTATAATAAGCAAGAGCAGCATGATAAATATAAATAAATCGTTGCTGACAACAGAATACGTATACTTATGGAACTGTTCAAGGGTACAAACTTATGTGTCCATTAGTTATTTCATGAATAACAAAATAATACTGCATATAAATTAATAGCTTATACAAATAAGAGTATAATTTACAATTTAATTCATGTTAACTTTGAATGTTATTAAAGTTTAGCTCTTGATTTCTGTGGTTCTGTATGACTTGCAGGAGTGAAGATGTTGCTTGGTAGTATCCTTGAAATGAAAGATGAAACTTCCCTCACAGACAGTGGCTTTGCTAGATCATTTGCTACTTCAAGTCTAGACCATATCTCAAGTGGAAAATACATTATAGAGAAGAAAATAATTGAAGACATAGAAAATTATGTGTAAAACATTATACAGATTTAAGCTTGGCTGTGTAATAAAATACATTTGGAAAGAGCAGTATCACAAAATTAACCTTTCCAGGGGATTTGGTAAAAGTGTGTAAGGAAGAGTGAAAATGGAATTTTTGGCTACATTTGGACTCTCATATCCTCCCCCTCCTCTCTGCCTGTACAGTTGTATTCCTTATGCACAGTGCCATCACTGGACTATTAAATGCAATAAGGAACAGTGATTTGGAAGTAAGGAACTACAAAACCTGCTGTAATTTACATTTAAGATTCTTGATTTCAGAAAAAGTAAACACTGCATTTGTTAACATATCTAACCTTGTCCAGATAACTCACCCCAACTGAAATTTGAACTTGGGACTTCTTGAATGGGAGGCACATATGCAACCCCCACACCACAGACGGGTGGAGAAGTCTTGTTTCACCAAATAATGGTTGAACCCATTTATTAACTGGAGGTACCTGGTAGGCCGTGTCCATTACCTCTGATGCTAGGGTAATAATGAGGGTGATGGAATGAGAGAGTCCACCAATTTTGTTGTGAACTGCAAACTGTACATTGGGTCTTGGGGGCACTTCACATTAGGTAGTCAGAGATGAAGACTTAAAATAAGAATCACTACCTCAGAACCAGGAATTGAACATTGATCCTGAGCACAAGAGTGGCTAACTTGGCACTCTCATTATTGATTTTACATCTGTGTTTATATACTACACTTGATTAAATTGGTCAGGTATAGTGAATACTGATAATTTTTTTCTTGTTTTCAGGTAATATACGTACAAGCATTCATTTTGGTGTTTCTAATGGGAAAACTGATGAGGAAGGTGTTTTTTGGTCAGTTACGAGCTGCTGAATTTGAGGTGCTGTTACATTAAGTTCATTTTGATTGTACAAAGTAGTATGAGGGTCCTTCAATAAATAACCAAACTAATTTAATTGTATTTAAATAAATCGCCCTGGAGCGCCATGGCTGCTAGTGGTGGAAAGGTGAATCCTTCCTCTAGCAGTGCTGTAAGTGCCAGTCATACAGAGTGAATCAGTTGGGAGTTAGAGCCTGATACATGAGGTCATGTTTACTGCACCCACCATGGAACTGAAATTGCAGCAACGTGCATCAATAAAGTTTTGTGTTCTGTTAGACAAAACTCCTACAGAAACCTTTGAAATGGTGCAGCAAGCATACAAGGACCAAGCTTTAGACAAAACACAAGTCTTTGAGTGGTATAAACGTTTCAAAAGGGGTCATGAAGACCTTCAAGATTCTCCGCACCCTGGAAGACCTGTAACAGCAAAAACAGAAGTCAACATTAACACAATTGATGTAATTGTGTGAGAAGATCGTTGCATAACAATTTCGAAAGTTGCAGACATAATGCATTTCTGTGTTGGAACTGTAGACGACATAATTTGCAGTGATCTTGGCTATTGAAAAGTTGCAGCAAAATAGGTACAGCACGTGCTGAAGGACGAACAGAAGGCTTACCACATCATGATGCGTCAACAATGGCTCGGAAGGTTACGACGGGAGCCAGACTTTCTGAATAGGGTCATCACTTGTGACGAGAGTTGGTTCCACCATTACGACCCATTAACAAAACACAGTGTTCACAGTGGAAACATTCATCGAGCCCTAGGCCTAAGAAAGCAAAAGTTCAGAAAAGTGCAGGAAAGGTCATGCATCTCGTATTCTTTGACAAACAGGGCATTCTGTATGATCATGTTGTAACTAATCAACGCACAGTAACTGCTGCTTACTATTGTGACGTACTGAAGGGGCACTGAAGAAAAAAATTGCCGAAAAGTGACCAGATCTCGCAAGGATAGGATGGATCTTGCATCAGGATAATGCCCCTGCTCATCGAGCTCGTGTAACTCAAGATGTCATCGCAGAAATGGGCATTGAGATCATGCATCATCCACCTTATTCTCCGGATATCGCAGTATGCGATTTTCTCCTCTTCCCTAAAGTGAAACAGGAGCTTCATGGTCGCCATTTTCAAAGTGATAAAGAGTTGAACAATGTTGTCATGGGTATCCTGAACAGACTGTCCAAAAATGGGTTCAATGAGTGTTTTGAACAATGTGTAAATTGGGATAATTGTATTTCATCAGAGGGAGAATACTTCTAAAGTGTGTAGGTAAATGTTAGTGAAATAAAGCCATTATGTGTTAATTAAAAAATTAGTTTGGTTATTTATTGAAGGACCCTCGTATATGGTTTAAGGCTCCAGTAAGAAGTACATGGCCTGCAAAAATAATGCATTGTTTAAGAACTTGTTATTTATTTCATTGTAATACTGCAAACAAAAATTCAGGATGCAAATGAAATAATTATGTAAGCCTAAACCTAGAACAAATGATACAAGTTAGTATACATTGCTTATCTTTCTTGTCGCTACACTATTTACTGTGTGCCCTGGGACTCAACTGACTTGAAGCATGTGATTGCTTATAGCTTAACTCTAATTTTGCTATTATTTAACTTTCTTCTTCATCTTGCTTGCTAATTTTCTTTAGCCATTTTGGCTAGTAGTTTTCCCAAGTAGTTTCCAATTTCCCTCATCTTTTTTTTAGATTTTACATTAACTTTTTCCCTTGAATTTCTTTCAGTGCATTAATGTAAAACCTTTATATAAATGCCTATTTAATGTTATAATGCAATAAATAGTAAATTGTGACACTAATTCCTCTGTGTTGTGTCTTAGCTTATTACAGAAGTATGGGTCATAACATTCTAAGTAATTTAGCAGGTTTTATACTACTGCACATACACTTTCTTTCTCCCATAATCCACATAGAACACATAACAGGACAGCTTTTTCAACTAATTCATTAAACATGTTCACTTTAAGTTGTAAACTTTTTCAACTAACAAACCTAAAACTCCTGACCCTTGATCAGAGTGTTTCCCTTTTGTATAACAATACCCATAAAAGTGAAACATACTCTACTCCACAGCAGTATCTGTTATTAACCAAGTATCTACTGCACCTATCACACCTATCCATTAAGTTTAAAATTCTTGACCTCAAGCGAACCTTCGAAGCTCCAGGATTAAACACCCAGTTGTTTTCCCTATACATATTTCTCTCTAATCTTAATTGATGTAATTTAGCTCTAATCCTTGTTAACCCATCTGTTACTATCCTGCTTCTTGCATTTTCCTCCATTTGCATGATGCTGCCTCCAGGTGCCTGTATAATGCTGAGTCCACTATCCTTCCATATGTCAATTCCCGCAGCTGCTCCCAAGGCTATTCTATGTGTGTCTTCAATCAGCTATTTCTTTGGGACAATCTGTTTGGATGAAGATGTAATCCATTCATTTCTCCTGTTCTCCACTCCTCCCTTGCTGCTGGCACTTTGTGTACTTTCTCTTGACCTCCCCATTATCTCATGTATCTCTTGCTCCCCTTTGGACACACAGCTCATGTTTAACTGATGCATATCCTACTTTCTTCCTTTAATCTACAAATCTGGTCCTCTGCTGAAATGGTTATTAAAGTGAGTTTAATATTTATTTACATTATATTCAGTGAGAAATATTATCTATCCTAATTTATTTATTGCTGTCATATTTTAATATTGTAACAAATAAGAAGTTCAGGTACTTATTATGTCACTTTCTTTCCCTTGAAACTGAATCACAATTCACAACTCGTGATCTTGTAACTCACTGCTCAACTGTCCACAGCTCACTCTGACAATGCTACTTACTAACCCTGATGATCAACTCACTAAAAACTGACTTCTCTATCCATTCTGACTCGTTTACTAGCCAAGAATTAGTTACTGGCGATTTTTCTTGAAATTGGTGTTTTGCAAAGCTTCTTGTAATAAGCCTGGCAATTGAAGCTTCTCAAAATTTCTGGAAACAGCCTTTGGTCTTAGCCGACATTGTCACGCATTGCCTGGCAATGTAGTGGTGTGAGGTGGCTGATCTTGAGCCTCCTTTGTGTGGCTGATCTTGAGCCTCCTTTGTGTGGCTGGCACCATACTGCTCCCTGCTGGTCATCCCGACCAGAACCGTCGTAGTGGGCTAGATGATCCAAATGTACCACCAGCACCCCATCCTTGGTGTAGCATCTGAATGCAGTAGACTACGTCATTGATCCTTTTCACCATCACCATGTCAGATTCTAATGAATTAGTTGTCGACAGGCCCTTAAACACCACTACTCACTCACTCATCACCATGTGGTACAGTCCCTGCCAAGGTTGATGCAACTCTCCTTGGTCTGAGTAGGGCGATAGTCACACCAAATATCATGCTGGAACCATAGGCTATTGGTTTGCCAGTCATACTGGGTCTTCATCTGGTCGCTCACTACCTGGATGTGCTGATGGGCCATCTCGTGTGCATCATGGAGACAGTCCACGAGGTTCTCCACATAGTCGACTGCTGTCTTGGGCCAGAAGGACTCCCAAACATTAGGTCGCACGGAAGGCAACTCTCTGCCGAAGACGAAACTAGCTGGCGTGGCATCCTGGTGCTGTCATGGTAGTTGAGTAGGCCAGCAAGAACAGCAGCACCCTAACATCCCAGTCCCTCTGGTAATTGGCCACAACCTTCCTCACATGTTCTTCAAGGGTCTTGAAGGGTCTTGTACTGCTCGACCATGCCATCCAATTGTGGATGGAGAGGTGTATGCATCTTGTGTACTTTGAGTTGCTCTAATGTTTCTCTCTTCAGATGGGCTCAGTTTCTGCCCTGATCGCTGTATAGTTCCAGCAGTACTCCAAAGCGGCAGAACAGTTCTCCCACTAGGTAGTCTGCGATTGTCTTGCCTTCCTGATTAGGGCCCTCATACACCTCCAGCCACTTAGTGAAGTAGTCCATGATGACCAGTAGATATTTGTTGCCCCTGTCAGAGTCACGGAATGGTCCAGCTATGTCTATTTTGATGTGCTCAAAGGGTGCTTCCATGTTATACTGCGGCATGCAGTCCCGGCCCCTGGTCAGCAGACTGCAATTTGCCACACACACACATGACATTGGTAGTACCACCTCTCAGCATCTGTCTGTAGCCTCAAATAATACTATCTCTGTTGCAGCTTGTTGACTGTGCATTTGTACCCAAGATGCCCTCCAGAGAAACCCGAATCTCCATAATCTCATTCTGAGGCAGCACCAGTTGCTATAGCGGGCACAGTTTATCAGCAGTTCCCAAGAGTTCAACATGGCCGACATTACACTAAACAGCAGACAAAAGTATCCCAAAAAGCAGTCTTGCCAATGTACATAAGAAAAGCATTTCTAACCTCAAATATCACAGGGTTAAAGTATCATGCTTTCAATCGATAATAATGCTTGAACATCATTACTACACAACAAAGAACGTACTCACCTTTGGCAAATCTTGTTCTGCAATAACACTTTTGCGTAAAACAACTTCCGAGCACTAAATATCATATTTATTTATGCCAACAAACTTACTGTTGTTTTTAAACACAAGCCATGTGTGGGCAATGTTTTCAGAACTGAATTGGAACTGAAAAATTCAATGCCACAACTGGGATTTGAACCACAGAGCCTCCGCTTACCAGGCGGGTGCTCTAACTATTAAGCTACTGTGATAACCTGCCAGAATGACATTGAATTCTCCAACCAATTTGTATTTCTCTCAGTAAACCACAAAGGCAGTCTCACATCAGAGACCGTAAGTACTTTATGTCCAGGGATTAAATAACCTTCATATAGTAATTATTATTTTATTTATGCCAACAAACTTACTGTTGGTGTTTTTAAATGCACAAGCCATGTGTGGGCAATGCTTTGAGAGGTAGAATTGGAACTGAAAAATTCAATGCCACAGCTGGGATTTGAACTATAGACCCTCCGCTTACCAGGCGGGATATTTAATCCCAGGACATAGAGTACTTACGATAGTAAGTCACCATTAGGGTAATTGTCTCTGATGTATGACTGCCTTTGTGGTTTACTGGGAGAAATACGAATTGGTTAGAGAATTCAATGACATTCTGGCAGGTTGTCACAGTAGCTTAATGGTTAGAGCACCCACCAGGTAAGTGGAGGGTTTGTGTTTCAAATCCCAGCTGTGGCATTGAATTTTTCACTTCCAATTCTACTTCTCAAAACATTGCCCACACACGGCTTGTGTGTGTTTAAAAACACCAACAGTAAGTTTACGATAGTAAGTCACCATTGGGGTAATTGTCTCTGATGTGAGACTGCCTTTGTGGTTTACCGGGAGAAATACGAATTGGTTGGAGAATTTAATGTCATTCTGGCAGGTGGTCACAGTAGCTTAATGGTTAGAACACCTGCCGGGTAAGTGGAGGGTCTGTGGTTCAAATTCCAGCTGTGGTATTGAATTTTTCAGTTCCAATTCGTCTCAAATTCATAATATATATTTAATGCACTACTGTGTTGCAAACGACAAAAATAACATTAACTATAAGTGCATATGCTGCTCTAAAACAATTCAACACAAAATCATGCAAACATGAGCAGTACAATGACATCCACAGATTAATACGGTGTCTAAACAGAATCTTGTTTTAAAATCTATCGGTTGGCTTCTCTGCAACATGTTCATAAACAAGGGCTTCTGTGGCAACATAACAGATGCAATAACACCAGTTATGGCCATAGCTTTACCATGGTTATATGTTACGAACAGTGGGTGGCACTAATGCAATCTAACGGATGGAATATCACCATATATAAGCAGACTGCACCATAATGGGGGAAAATGTCAAGGTTGTTTTTTGGGGTATCTCAATAAGCTGTGCCTACTATATCTCTGGGTCTTTTCATCAGGTGACTCCTAGATCCGATAAAGCACACCATCCGTGATCCTCAGCAAGTCCCATTGTGCCCAGTAGGACTTACACTCGCTACTCCTGGATGCAGTATCTTCCCAGCTCATCCTAATTCTTGCTTCCACTTCTTGGAGGAGTGTCCTGATGGGGGTGTCTGCCAGCTATTCCCTCCTCAGTACTATACTACTCCAACCGTCCACAGGCACCATCGAAACCATACAGAGAGTTGCAGCATGCTGCTTCTCCAGCATCCTATTGCACTGGCTGCACTCCTTTGGGCAAGGTCTTTACAAAGCATCAGCATTGGGGTGGCTCCTTCCTCTGGTGTTCTCAGGTGAGGTTGTACTCCTGGAGCCTCTGGACCCAACAGACTGCCTAGCTCTCTGTTCTTGAAACTCAACAGCCAGTGAAAGCAGGATGGTCATTCCTCAGGCAGAATGGCCGACCATACAAGTACTTATGGAAATGTTCCAGTGCCTTCACAACTGCCAGAAGCTCACGCTGGGTGACGCAGTAGTTATTCTCAGCCTTGAAGATCATCTTGCTGTAGTGAGCTATTATTCACTCCTGTCCATCTTGGATTTGAAGTAGTATCACTCAAATCTCTGCTGTTGCTGACGTCAGTGTCCACAATGAAATCACAATCTGGTTGTGGGAAACCTAAAACAGGCACACTGTAGAATGCTGACTTAAGTGCCTGGAATGTGCTCTCGG
The DNA here is from genome assembly GCA_030765045.1 of Tenodera sinensis. NCBI lineage: Eukaryota > Metazoa > Arthropoda > Insecta > Mantodea > Mantidae > Tenodera > Tenodera sinensis. The sequence continues at coordinate 298,409,261 of CM060964.1, read as the reverse complement.
CCTCTCCTATCCACATGTAAGTCCAGTGTTCTTCTGTCAGATAAATGAGGGGTTTTGCAATGTTGGAGGAGCCTCTGATGAACTGGCGGTAGTAGCTGCACAGACCCAGAAAATTGTGCAACTGTCATTCATCCTTTGGGCAAGGCCAGTCCCTCACAGTCTGAGCCTTCCCCAGATCCATAGCCACTGATGTTGGTGACATTATGTGGCCTGCAATTGTGACCAGGGTGTCATCAATCCAGGGTACGGGAAAGCAGTCCTTTCAGGTGACAGCGTCCCTGGTATGGATATGGTGAAGCACTCTGTCAGTGCAACTGTAATCTCCATTCCCTCGGCTGGATAATGACAGGTAATGTCCAGGTAGATGTCAGATCCTCTTCAGTTGCTCTTCAGTCAGATGGTTGGCCATTTCTCCAATATTGATTATTATCAAGCAAGATTAATAATAAATTTATGATTTTCACACATGAAGATTAATCTATAATTATAATTAAAATATTTTCTGTGCATAAATAGACAAAAATGAAATAGAAGAACTTTGTGCTATGTGGAATAAGAAATAAAATAATTATTCACTGGGGATATCATATGCATTGATTATGAATGAGTCAAGGTTACACTACGGTGATATAAATGTTTGGGGTAAAATAAAGATCTTGTGAAATAGTTCTAATAGATACCAATTTATGGAATTATGTGCCATGATAATGTATATAGAATATTACCCATGGAAAATGAAAGATGCATAATGTGAAAAATACAAAAGCATTAATGAGGTATACATCAGTTACAATACACAAGCACAAAGATAATATCAATAGCAAAGAAGGACTTAAACTCAACAGAATATGGCAAACAGCGTTAACAAAAACAAAAATCCAGAACCCCTCTCCAGCCAATCAGACGCCAGCTCCTTGTAGTACTCCACTGGTACAAGTCCAGCCCACTGGCCACCCGGACCTATCACAACGTACTTCCCCTCCAGCCGCCGACATAAATACCGCACCTCTGGTGGTGACCAGCACAGTTGGTGCTGAGATCTCCACCAGGAAACTTCGACCTCGCCGCCACTGATGATGTCTGCCGTAGTCGCAGACGAAACGTTTGGGAAGAAGAAGGAACCCAATAGACCACGGCCCACAAGCCCGGTTAATATTATTGCATCTAGTATACATCAGGAATTGACATAAAACAAGGAAGAAACAAAAAGTTATATTTTCAAGTATCATGCTTCAGATAAGAAATATTGTCAATGAACAGAAAAACTTAGTATAAAAGAAAGGGAAGAAATCAACTTAGTATAAAAGGAAGGGAAGAAATCGTCATTATGAGTAAACCATCGTTAAGATTAAATAAAAAATTTTCAAACATAGACTGTTCTGCAGTGCTTACATACAAAAGACTATATGTAAACATATATTTTACAACAAAAGGGGTAAAGACACACATATAAAATATTAAATTTTATATTAAAACAATATTACTGAATTTCTGATTGATAGGAGTCAATTATTATATTTGATCATAAATGAGACATAATTTACATAACATTTATGTAATCCATATATATTCATATAAAAACAATTAAGAGGCATTTGACAAAATATTAAAGATTAGAATGGTAGTACATCAATTATAATTGTTAAAATGGTTATTTAAATATGTTTAATGTTTATTTATATTGTATTCATGAGAAATATTACCCATTTTAATTTATTTTATTGCCATTATATTTTATTATCTTGTATAGGTCTGGAACTATAACCTTAAACAAACAGCTCAAACAGAATATTAAAGCACAACCTCTGTTATCAGAAGTAAATAACACAGAGCCTAATTGATGTGATCATGTGCCATAGAAATTATATGACTAAATGTACTTATCTGTCATCATGTAAATTGTAACCATAAAGAAAATGTTACAAACTTTATTACAGTTTTGCCTTGTTACCATTTACACACATCCTTAACCATCTCTGTACAAATATGTTATATAAATTGTTCCAGATGTACTTAAAAGCTAAATTACTCTGATAAGGAGTTCTTAATAATAATTGATTTTATATTGAGAATAAAATAAATATTAAATTAATATTTGAGTTGTCAGTCATCAAAATCTGTGGCTTTTTTATTTTACCAAGTCACCCTGCAGGTAAAAAGAGTTCTCAAACACCAAAGCACATTAAAAGAACTTTCACAAGCTTAAACTTATACCTGGAACATTTCTATATTAAATTTCCTTTTCCAAACAGTTCTATACTGTTTCATTTTAATATTTTACGTTATTACCATTTTTCTTTGTCATAGAGCAGTTCCCTGGCCTGGGATCTACTCTAGCCTCTATTCTGGGTGTAGCCAAGACTCTGCGGTTCATTGCCGATATTGGCTTCAAAAAACAGGTCTGACATGTGTTTTTAGCTTTTTAAGATTTTTTTACAGTATTTTAACCTATTAATTTTTTGAAAGTCAGGCTTGTTTTCTGTTTTTAGTTTTTGGTGGGTTTTAAATTTTAGAAGTTTTATGGCATTTTAAGCTTTTTATCCTATACATTTTACGTTTTAATGTTTAGTATTTTACCCATCTCTTTATTCTGCTTTTAACTTTGTGAGTGTGTTTTAGCTTTTATTTAACTATTGGCCCAAATGACATTGTCGACGGGCCGTTAAACCCTACACACACACTCACTCACTCACTCACTAGAGCAGTTTCTTAAAATAAGATTACATCCAGTAACCTCAATAAATCTGTTACTTTTCCTAGCTTCTTTCTAGTTACCTATGGTTGCTTGTACCATGTTTAAGATTGCAGTGTCGTGATATTTCTTTAGCAATGTTTAAAGTCTGGCACAAAGCATTGTTTCTGCAACGTGATTTATGTATTTAAACAATAACTAGCTCCAGACTGTACAAGATCAGTTTTGTAAGTGGCTCACTGTTTAAGACCACTACTGCCATGTGCTTGTTAAACAGTAATCATATTTTGTTGTAGCATTTGATGGAAAGATCATGGTATGCTGTGACAGAGACCTGTCTGGCCTTCACTGTGTTCCGAGATGACTTCAGTCCAAAGTTTGTGGCACTTTTTACTGTGCTGCTGTTCCTGAAATCCTTTCATTGGCTTGCAGAGGACCGAGTTGACTACGTAAGTTGCTTAACAGTAAATAATACTGTTTCCAAAGAAGCATTTGAGACATTTCTATAATCAATTTGAATTTGTAAGTTGATTATTGACAACAGCTTATTCAGAGCATGTGATTTGATTATTAAACTCCTGATGTTGGACCATTTGTATAAAGAAAGTATCCACTTAATTTAGTTGGAAGATGCCTATAACAGTGAAATGAGGAATAATAAAGTTTAAAGATCAATGTTGAGACACTTTTATAGTTCATTGTTGCTAAATTACAGGACATGTTTTAGAAGCCATCGCTTTCTTCTTTGGCTGCAAGTGACAAATGAGTGACTGATATTATAGAAATGGCTTCTTACAGTGCTCGTTTCTTTTGTTTCAGATGGAAAGGAGTCCTGTTATCTCATGGCTGTTTCATGTCCGAGTGCTGTGTGAGTATCCTCAAAGTTTTACTTAAATTTGTATTATGATTGTGACTCAAATCTAAGATATAGTCCTTTTTCATATACGAGGGTCACTATATAAGTATTGAGATATAGAACATACCTAGGTAAAGAGTTGCTGCTGGGTCAATATTGCTGAGTCAGTAGTGGTATAATGGTAGCAGGCAGAGTTCTGTTGTATCATTCAGTTTCATGCCTTTTATGTTTCAAGTGTAGATGTCCTTCCAAGTGCAGTGCAACGGAGATTCACAGAGAACATATTTGTGCAATTTTGTATGATTTCAAAAGTGTCATAAGGCCAATAACCTTAGTATCCAGATTTTCTTAAATTCTGGAAACTGATGTACAAGAGTCGCACCTTTTCTAGAAAAATATGTGTAAATGGTTTTAGTAAAAACAAAAGTATAGCTAATGCCCTTTATTCCTTTATAAAGACTACTTTAGAGGATGTTCACGCCAGCAATTCTACAATTGGCATGTTTATGGATCTAAGTAAAGCATTTGACTTGGTTGATCACAGTATCTTATTACCTAAATTGGAATTATATGGTATACATGGTGTAGCACACATGTGGTTTAAATATATCTTGCCAATAGTACCTGCATAACATCTACAAAAGATTAAACAAGTGGTAGGCATATCAACTCCGTCAAAGTAGTAAAATGTGGTATTCCTCAAGGCTCAAATCTTGGACTTCTTTTGTTTTTTATCCGTATTGAAGATTTGCCAATTAACATGCAGCATGCTGGAACAGTATTGTATGTAGATGATACAAGCTTCATAATGAGACAGGATATTGTAAGACCCCAAAAGAAAATCGTTTGTGAATATTTTTTAAGGGTGTAATTTTTTTTTGATGTTGGTATGAGTTGGTTAAATGACGAAAATGCGTTACTAATGTTCATTGTTACAAACAATTAAGTTTGTTTAAAGACGTCATAAATATTTCCATATTTAATTTTAATATATATGTATAAATAGAACGCATACGCGGATGTACACAAAGAGAAGTGCAATGCGGCGCCAATTGTCTAGTTATTAGTATCTGTGTCTTTGGTGTAGATGGACGCATTTTTATGTGTGCGCGTCATAAAATAGTGAAAGTAAATTTACTAAGTGTTTAAAGACCTTTCATTTGTGTAAAATAAGTGAAACATTAGCTAACTTTAATAAGTTAATACGAAGTGTGCAATTAAATGAAAGGACGTATAATAGACAAAGTGTAAAGTGTTAGAAAACACATTTATTGAAATATCGCTAAATTTTCAGACATTAAATCTCGGCGATGCTAAGGAAGTCGATCCACTGAAATAAAAGACTTGCTACTGTGATACGATTTAAATACTGTGAATAAGAAGGTGCAAATAAAGTATTTCACTAAAGTTAACCCTGAGTGTATGTTCATTCCATCCAGTACCACGACCCGAGATAACGAAAGAGTCAAAAGCTCATCAACCTCACCTCAATTAATTTATAAAAACAGCACCAAATGGCTTGCCCAACGTGGAGCACGAATTTCGGGTGGAATGAAAATCTACGGGAAATGAACTTACGCGAAATACCAAATGACGCCAAATCTTCGCGCCAAAAAGGAAGAAGACGTCATTAGACAATCCTGAGATTTACGACTTCGGAGACGTCAGCAAATTGGAATTCAGCGAAGGAAGTGCCTAAAGACGCTAATGAACGGATAATCCACGTGGGAAAACATCAGAGATCATCTAGCAAAGTCAACCGCCCAGGGGATGCACGTAACGAGACCAATCAACGAGAAAAAGTAGGACCAAAAATTTTTATTTTTACATTTATTTCATTTTTATGTTACTGCGAAGTGGCAAGATAGTAGGACTTTTAAGCCAAAGTGAACTGGATAAAAAAACGAGAATGTCGCGAAAAGAGAGAGAGGAAGGAACAGGAATAGGGGAAGGGGTAGATGGACCTAGTTATCAGATAGAACCAGAAAGTGAGGAAGAGGTAGCAATAGGAAAAGACCAAAGGTTACTAATGATAATGTTTGAAAGACTAGAACAAAAACTAGAACAAAATAAAAAAGAAATAGGTCAGAAACTAGAACAGAATAGGGAAGAGATAGGTCAGAAAATAGAGGAGGTGAGACAGGATTTAGAACAAAATAAAAAAGATATAGGTCTGAAAATGGAGGAAGTGAGACAGAACTTAGAGCAGAAAATAGAACTTAATAGGAAAGAATTAGAGCTAGATTTGGGAAAGAGAATAGAATTAGGAAGACAGAACTTAGAAAAGGAAATAGAAATAGGAAGACAGGAGTGTAAAGAAAATATGAAAGTAATGGAAACTAATTTGAAATTAGTACATCAAAACATAAATGAGACAAAGGAAGCTTTAGAAGCTAGGATAGAAATCATAGGAGATAGGATGGGAAAAATAGAATCGGAAATGAGAGAAAATGAGATTGTATTAGAAGGAGAAATTGGTAGATGTAGAGATGAAATAACAGAATGTAATGCAAGTGTAGACTGTAAGATTACAAATGTAAAAGTAGAAATAACTGAGGAATTACGGAAAGAAATTAAGGTAGTAAAGAAAGGAATTATTAATGAAACTGTAGAACAAATTGTAATTCCTAAAATTAAGACTATGGCTGATGTAGTACAATCACAACAAGATGCTATGAATGATATGAAACAAAGTCACTTAAAAATAAAGAATGATTTAAAATCAATTTGTGAAGAAGTGAGAAAAGGAAAAGAAAGTTTGGCTAATGTAAATGATGTTGTGAATGCACTACAAAGGCAAAATAATGATTTAGATGTAAGTGATGTCCAAGATGAAAGTTATTTTAATAATGTACAAAATGTTGACTCACCATATAGAGAAAGAGGTTCACAATTAAACAATGACACAACACACAACACATGCTACACCAACAGTATATTACATGAAAGCACACCACCTACATTTGACGAGGAGAAGGGAGACGATCCAAAACTCTTTGTTAAAGAGATGGAAAAGTATTTTAAAGTGAAAAGGATACCAAATGAGCTTAGGGTGATAGTTAACAAAAGCTTAAAAAACAAAGCGTTAGAATGGCTAAGGTTAACACTAGCTGGTCATGAATCATATAGCTCATTCAGAAATCTATTCCTATCAAGGTATTGGGGCCCAGCTAAGCAAAACCAGACTAGGGTAGAGCTAGCGACAGGTAGATATGATCCGACCAAAGGATTGTCGCTAGTCAATTATTTTATGAAAGTAGCCAACAAAGGGAAGCTATTAGACCCTAACCTGTCGGAAGCAGAGTTAATTACCAGCATAACAAAACATTTCCCAGACACAGCGAGAACAGGGTTAATTGTTGCGAGGCCAATAGATTTTGCAGACATGATAGAATTACTGACAGCTTTCGAAACGCAAAATGGTTGGCCTAATGAGCATAGACATAGAAACGGTCACCCAAACTCACCTATCTTAAACAGAAGTACGACTACAAACAACCAGAATGAGAGAGAAGATAGAAATACTAGGAGCACCCATGACAGGGGGAGAGGGGCACACCATTTCCCACAGCCACACAATCATGGCGAAAGGATGGAGAACACGAGACAGCGGTACCAGAACACGATAGCAAGGGGTGAATCGAGACACCGAACATATACATATGATCGGGGGAGACCAGGAGACCGTACGTATCAAGTGAATCACATACGATTCTGTAGGGAATACTTGAACAACCGAAGACCGCCATGCAATAGGGGTTCACACCAAAGGGGCAGAAACCAATGGAACGCTGGCAACATAAGACAGCAGGAAGTAGATGGAAACGTGCCAAATAAGGCAGATGTCGCACAGAATACAGAAACAACAACCACCACCAACACTCAGGGAAATTACCACAACTAAGTTTGCCCCAGTCGAGTAGATGACCAACACAAAACCTAAGGAACTGACAATTGACATCGACACCCTGATGCCTACACAAAGAGAAAATGGAACTACTGTATACTGGACCGCTGGTCATAACAAAACAGCTGGGCGACCATACATATGAGCTACAGGATACAAATGGCAAGTTGGTAGGAAGATACCATAAAAACAAATTAAAACCATACAAAGAAAGAACCAAATAGTCTTTGCCAACAAACATGTAAGGCAGGAACAGTAGAGATGATGAAAAATAATAATTTTTAATGGGTTTCTTATAGAAAATTATATACAGGTTGGGAAATACAGCAAGAAAGAAAATCAACATAGTCATTGGCTATAATAACCACCAAGACCATTGTCAACAAGGACAGATGAGAATACTGATTGTCATTAAAGAAGTGAATCATAATGACGAAAAAATGTGTTTTTGACATAAGGATGTCAGGGACAAAAATAAAAAGGAGTCAATTGTGATGACAAAGAGAAAATATTTTTGACACAAGGGTGTCAAGGGTGAATTAAGAAGAAAAATAATATAGTTGCAGAATAATTATAAATATAGAAGTTTTCTCTTATAGAGATAAGAGATAAAGAAGTGACAATTAGTGAAGTAAGAAAAACCATAGTCAGAAAAGCAATGCCCATGAATTAAGATGGATATAGCCAATGTTAAGCTTGAAGAAATGCTGAACTAAAATAGTGAATAAGAACCCAATGTCACAATAGCATCATTAGTAATATCAGAGTTTAAGGATTGACTCAACGACCTGCCCATACATAATAAGCTTGCAAGACAGAGGACAAAGAACTGAATAAAATTGCCATAAATATGATCATAATCATTAGCTCAAGATTTGTATCCTGTTTTTCTCTCCTCATAACAAGGAACAGAAGTCAAAAGGCACACAATAAACCATAATACACTTAAATAATATTTGTGTCAATGTCAAATGTAAAAGCTTAGGAATATTCTAGGTGTTGTATTGTGTGGTAACTGAATATGTAAAATTTATAAAGACATGCTGTGTCATGCCAAAACAAAAGACAAAAACATACAGCAAAGAAGACTGTAAAGAAAAAAGGGTATTGTACAAAGTATTAAGTATTAGAGGAATAGGGAAAAGTGTTGTATTGTGCTTCAAGATTGTAAATGTAGGTGACAACTTGAAAAACAAAACAAGGGGCATGTGAGACAGGATATTGTAAGACCCCAAAAGAAAATCGTTTATGTGAATATTTGTTAAGAGTGTAATTTTTTTTTGATGTTGGTATGAGTTGGTTAAATGACGAAAACGTGTTGTTGATGTTCATTGTTACAAACAATTAAGTTTGTTTAAAGACGTCATAAATATTTCCATATTTATATGTATACATAAAAGAATTATATGTGTTCAATATTAAAAGCGAAGGGAGAATAGCTAAAGATCACTTCCCTAACAATGCGGGAACTATTTGATGAATGCATACGCGGATGTACACAAAGAGAAGTGTAATGCGGCGCCAATTGTCTAGTTATTAGTATCTGTGTCTTTGGTGTAGATGGACGCATTTTTATGTGTGCGCGTCATAAAGTAGTGAAAGTAAACTTACTAAGTGTTTAAAGACCGTTAATTTGTGTAAAATAAGTGAAACATTAGCTTACTTTAATAAGTTAGTTAATATGAAGTGTGCAATTAAATGAAAGGACGTATAATAGACGAAGTGTAAAGTGATAGAAAACACATTTATTGAAATATCGCTAAATTTTCAGACATTAAATCTCGGCGATGCTAGGGAAGTCGATCCACTGAAATAAAAGACTTGCTACTGTGATACGATTTAAATACTGTGAATAAGAAGGTGCGAATAAAATATTTCACTAAAGTTAACCCCGAGTGTATGTTCATTCCATCCAGTACCAAGACCCAAGATAACGAAAGAGTCAAAAGCTCATCAACATCACCTCATATAATTTATAAAAACAGCACCAATAATAAGTGGAAAATCTCAAAAAGACTTACAGCAGCAGGCTGACAACATTATGTCCAGCTTTGTGGAATGGCTGACTGCAAACAAGTTGTTACTTAATACAGATAAGTCATAGTGTATAATTTATTTATCCCGGTTGTGGCGTTGAAGTTTTAAATTGCACCACCGCCACTACCACCGCCGCCAACACCACCGCCACCTGGATAACTAAAAGTGTTGCTAAGTGCAAAGCTTTAGAATGGCTGGACAAATTCAGCTAATTCTTTTTCTCAAATATTTGTTGAAGAATGAGGAAGGTTCTTATGGAGAGAAAAATTGCATGAAAAAACGTTAAAAAAATAACACATTTTTGTTTCTCCCATTCAAACTGCTCCTAGCTGTCAATTCTATGGATGGTGATCTGAGATAGATTAATTGAAGAATAGATTTTTTTGGGGTCGCAAAAATCAATTTGAGCAATGAATTAAGTGAATCAATCTCAGACAGCCTAAAATCAACTTTCGATTCATTTGTACTTACTGATGTAACCAAAGGCAGTGGCATGGCTGTGATTGAAATTGATGCAGAGAGTTGTAATGACAAAGTTACCCAATACCAAATGGGCCGGTATGTTAGCATTAATGAAGCAGTTTGGCACATTTTTTTCTTTTCCCATTTATGAAAGACATCCCACTGTTGTTCACTTAGCCATACACTTAGAAAATGATCAAAGAGTATATTTCACAGCACAGAATGCATTACAACGAGCTGTTCAACCACCATCTATAACCTTGACCAGTTTTTCTTAAATGTGTCAGAATGATGATTTCACCCAAACACCACTGTGCTCCGAAATGCCAAAATATATTTGGAATCAATCCTCAAAGAAATTTCAACAACAAAAATAAGGAAAACCAGTTCCAGGGTACCCAAATGTATATTCCACCAATGCAATAGGTCAAATTTGTTTGTCCATCCAAACAACGATGAGTGTTTTTGTTAGTCAATGTTCGAGGCCCAACATCGTTCCAACATTTACAAACTGTTAATGGTGAATTGTGTGGCTCTTACAGAGAATCCTGTCAATGTTTGCAACTGTTAGAAAATGACACCCATTGGGTGCCGTAATTGCTTCACAAGCTAATCAAATATGACCATTGTTTTCTATAATTATATCAACATACTTCCCATCAAAACCAATTGATTTGTGGATCAAATACAAAGGTGATATGTCTGACGATATCTTGTGTCAAATGTGCATTATAATAGGAAATCCAGATGTTGTTGTTGTTGTTAGCTAATGCTGGATTTCTGACAATGAAGTCATTAATCCTCTTGCTCTCCAATATTTTTCACTGATGGATGGGGCACTAGAAGTGGCTGGGCATATTTGAAGGTGGTCTCGGTCCATTTCCTCTTGCAGATCACATAGAGGACAGAGTGGTGAAGAATATATCCCAATTCAGGAAATCCAGATGTACAAGTCAGTGAAGAGGCGTTTATACCAATTGAGGACATGTGCTTGATGATGTCAAACAAAATATTATCTCAATTGAGCATGGCCGCTCCCAGTTGCCCTATGTACAATGCACAATGCTTTTAATCAAGAGTTGCAATGTGAAAAACTGTATGATCTTGATGCTTTAACAGAATCAGTTCGAATAAGTCTTCCACTATTGAACCAGCAACAAAAATATGTATTTCATGCTCTTACGAAAGTTATAAATGATGGAACTGGGGGGCTTTACTTCTTGGATGCTCCCGATGGTACAGGAAAAGCTTTAGTGATTTCATTGAGTTTAGCAGCAATTCTCTCACAGTGAAATTGCAATTGCGCTTCCTTCATCCGCATTGCAGCTACATTATTGGAAGGCGTCGAACAGTCCATTCAGAGTTAAAATTGCTGTTGAATATGCAAAGCAACGAAACTCCAATCTGCAATATTTTGAATAACTTTGCAACGGCAAAGGTTTTGCAGCAATGTAAATTGATAGTGTGGGATGGTAGCACTTAAGAAGTCTTTGGAGGCATTAGAACCGTGCAATATCTGTAGAACAATCAAAATGGATTTGGTGGTATGATTTTGTTAGCATGAGATTTTCATCAAAGATGGTCAGCGCCAGCTGATGAACTTAATGCATGTTTAAAATCCTCCGCTTAGTGGAAACATGTGAAGATAGTAAATTTAAACAAAAGTATGCGTGTTGAGTTGCAAAATGATTGATCTGGAGAAATATTTTCAAAACAGCTCATTGACATATGTAATGGCAAATTCCCTTTAGACATTTTTACTGCCTGCATTACCTTTCCCGACAATTTTTGTCACTTTACTGAATCAAAAACCGAATTCATTCAAAAGGTGTTCACAAATGTTCAGAATTAGAGAGATCATGTTTGGTTCAACAAACGATCTATATTGGCTGCCAAAAAATGGATGTAAATGATTTAAAGTTCAAAATGAAATTGTCTGTGAATTGACGACATACAAATCAGTAAAAACGTCCATAAATAAATCCCATTGACAATCAGAGTGTTTGCGGCATTAATCTTGAAAACCCATGTTTCTCACATGGCCAATAATTGTATGTTGCCTATTGGAAAACCATCAGCTTTGTTCGTTTATGTGCCGGATATTCAAACAAAATATATTGTGTACCATAAAGCATTACAATGAAAATATAATTTAAGACGATATTACTGAAGTATTGGAGTGTACAAAATAGAAAGCTGAATTTTGTAAGCAGTTAGTCGTATTTATGACATTAAAAACATTAGCATTATGCAAATTTATTGTTGATATCATGGTAATTATTTGATAGTCAAAGTGATCACTCTGAAATACTTTTATATTCAATATTTTGTTTAAATTAGACATTTATGACTATCCTGTCACAAACTGGTGGCCATTACAGAAAACTAAAGATGTCATTACGACATGTACACTTTATAAGCCATATCATCACTAGAACTTGACCAGAAAAGGTAAGTTTGTGGGAGGCCATAGTCCAATAGCTTTTGACAGAACGTCGTCTGTTGGGTTGGCTAGTTTATAACAACAGTCCAATTCAGTATTCCTCAGAAGCAAAATTCTTAGGAATTACCATTGACAAGTACATCAGTTGGAAGTCTTGTTTATGTAACATCACAACTAAGATTAATAGACTTCCATATTATTTCTGTACTAAAAATGTTTGTAATCTCAGTACCATAAAAATGATCTATTTTGCTTATGTTCAATCAGTATCTTCATATGACATTCTGTGCGGTAATTCTGTTGATTCAGATACTCTTCATAACGCAAAAGAAAGCAATATGCAAAATGTTTAATCTCAAAATATCTACTCACTGCAAAATTTACTTTATACAAAATAACATTCTCACTTTACCATGCTTATATACAGGGTGGAAGGTGCTGCTTTGGCCAAATAACCTGGCTAATAGACGCAGGTGTAGGAAATATAAAATACTAAGTTTCTTTTCCATAGGTTTAATTGTTTTGTAAAAATATTGTTGTTTTTTCTTCCCAATTTAAATGGCAAAGTCTGAGCTGTTCTTGCACACGCCAACAACCTGTGTTGTACCTGACCAGCATGTGCTCCTGGACCAGTACTGCCTCAGATGTAAACAAAACACCTGACTGATGTATGCTACCTGGCTAGCACTGCCTCATTTGTAAACAAAACACCTGGGGGGACCAATTGAGGAGCTGCTTGATGGAGAAGTAACGGCCACAGGTCACAAAGGCCACGTAATTAGCCAGGAGGGCTCAGGGTGCTGACCATGTCCCACCCTCCAGTACTGCACCCCACCAATGATGCCTGTAATGGGCAGAGGTGGGGGACGCAGCGGCTGGGCGACTAGTCAAGGCCCTTCCTGGGCTGTAGCACTAGGGGTTTTGTTGTTGTTGTTGTTGTTGTTATTATTATTATTATTATTATTATTATTATTATTATTATTATTATTATTATTATTATTATTATTATTATTATTATTATTATTATTATTTATTATTTATTTATTTATTTATTTGTTGTTATTATTATTATTATCATCATCTGTTAGAGCTAAAATAATAGTAATTACCTTTAATACACAAATAAATAAGTCTTCCTCTTAATTTTTGTAAAACAATTGTGTTCTTTTGTTGATTACCGGGCTGAAATAAACCTAATAATCTCCTTGTCATAAATGAGAGCTAAAGTTGCCAGTCTGCCTGCCTCTTTTTATACCTGGCCCTTGAACTTATTGGCTGCCCTACCCTTCCTCCTCACTTTCAGTAATGCCATGTAATACCTGCCCTAACCTCCCCTCCATCGGAAAGTGCCCATCATGAGAAAAAAGTTGAACACACGCCGCAGCATTGTCACATTTCTCGTGGAAATTAAACTTTGCATGACATTTTAATATTAAATTGCTGCTAAATTTATCCGAATTAAGGTAAACACACATTGCAGCATTGTTCACACAATATTTGCATGACAGTAAAGTAATAAACCATTTGTCAAGAAGCTAGATGGCTCCAAATATTTGACACAAATTATTATTTTTTTTTTCGATGAAACAGTTCTTTATAGACAGTAATTGTATTGGACATGCTTGTTACACTAATCATGTAGAATCCCTGGTTAACATATGGCCGAAGCAGTACGTTCCACCTGGTGTATTAGAAAGTGTGCATTTCATAAACAATAATATTGTTTTGTCTGAATTACAAAATTCATACTCGCAGTACCAGATCCAGTAACAAAATTCACCTACATGCAGCAAGCACAACTAAAAAATCACCTCTGTGTTGCACGCTGGAGTCCATGTGTGTAACCTGATTGTTACTGAAATAACTGATAATCACCCATCTTGATTCAGGAAGAAAGTTGAACTATTTTTAATAGATTAGTGCTTTTATAATTTGCATGAGTTTTTTTTGAATATTTTTAAAAATAATGCTATCCTAGTTGTTCAAGTATTGTTTTATTAGTAACTATGTATTTAACTATAGTAAAAGCAGATTGTAATTATTGTATGTCGAAGCCATGAAATTGTAAAAAATTTCCAAAAGGTGAATAAGTAAATAAATAAAATGCAGTCATTTGAGCTTTCAGGGTTAAGTGCTTCACTTGTCTGAAGCATAGAAGCTCCACGGGGTGGATTGATGCAAGAAATGCTGTAAAGATTTAACTCTTGAAGTGTCACTGTGTTTCACATATTGTTTACAGGTGAAAAAACCTGGATATATGAAATGAAAGTAAACAAAAAATAGGAAAACTCGTTTACACATTTCATTAAAATATGCAATACCTGGACATGTTTCAAGAGTCTGTTGCTGTCATCAGCTGCTAACCTACTGATTGGAGTTTGGTTGTCCTGTGTGCTTGTTCTGTCTGTATAAGGGTCGCTATGAAAGTTTTGAGATGTGAGAAAATGAAAGTTGATCCATTTGAATTGGATGCAGAATGGGATAGCCTCATCCTTTGTGAGTAAACTGGTATCATGTAGTGACTCTCTCCCTCCAGGAATTCCAGCAGCACAAGGATGAACAACCTGCGGTGCGCATGTAGCCAGGAGCATGGAAGAGAGCACTTTTGCTCTTTCCAGGCATTCAGTTTTTTATCATCTGGAACAGAAGAAAGTTACATGGGGCCAGGTCAGGACGTATGCTGGATGAATCATAAGTTTGACCTCTGTAGACTCCTGGAGCTGAACAGTGATGTTGGCCTAGTGTGCAGATGCATTGTAACAGAGAAGGATTCCTCGCAGTCCCATGCATGGTCACCATTCTTGAAGCTTGGCAGAAACTTTTGGCAAGCAAACTGTGGTGTACCAATTAGCAGTAACTGTGCTTTGCTCCTCCAGAGAGGTGGTTGCCACAAGACCATCCTTTAGGAAAAATGAGGCCACCATTATCTTGTGGACCCTTTGACGATACTTAAATTTTGTTAATGGATTGTCATCAGGAAAGGTTCACGCCATTGATTGCCACTTGGTCTTCAGATCAAACTAATAAGTCCAGGTTTTACCATCTGTCATGGTGTCAGAAACTCTTCTGGAGTCCCCTCCTTCAAATCTTGTCAGCATTTTCTCATACCATTCAACACGGACATATTTTTGTTCTATGAGGTACTCATTGGGATGTGGTCTTCCTCATGTGAAGGAATTCATGAAGGATTTTCAAAAGTGCTTGCAATCCAATCTGCAATACTGCCTCAATTTCTTTAAATGTTGTGCAATTATTTTCATGAAGCATTTTTCTCAACACTGATGTTTTTGTCAGCTGCCGACGTCCACATCTTTCAGAGATGTTCAGCCCCTTTTAAATTACTGAACCCACCAGAAAACTGTGGCACTTCTAAGATCATACAAATTTGGTGGGTGAAAATGCTCTCATCCAAGCTCCACCGCAGGGACTGACTACATGCACGCCACAGGTTATTCATCCTTGCACTGCTGGAATTCCTGGAGTGGGAGAGTCGCTACCTGGTACTAGTTTACTCACAATGGATGGGTCTATCCTGTCCTGCATCCTATTCAAGTGCATCAACTTTCATATTCTCACATCTCAAAACTTTCGTAATGATCCTCGTATATGGTGATATCTGGTGGGTGTACTTGCTTAGGTTTTGACATCCCAGCGGAAGAGTGTGTGGTGATGGTGATCAAAGTTACAGACTCTTGAAACATGTCCAGGTATTGTATGTTTTAGTGAAGTGTGTAAATGAGTTTTCCTATTCCTTGTTTATTTTCATTTGAAATCCTTCACTATCAACTGCTTCTGCACTATTACATATAATGGATATATTAATTTGATTGAGAAACAAAATGCCAGTCCTTCTTTTGGATTTTCCCTGATGATCAACCATCCGTCATAGTCAAAGAATGCAGGAAATAAAATGGCTGCCTCTGTCATCTCCACAAGTGTCATGTGGCAGCAGTTGTGCTCGAAAATCAGAGAACTATTAGTGTAAAAAGTACACAAAAGTTGGCCTTCCAAAAGTGTTCTAGAAAGTACAAGAATGGCATCCAAAGACAGGACTGATGTGCATTTCGTGCACTATGACAATGATCAGCTCATACCACTAATGTAACAATGGAGTTTGTACAAAGAACTTACACAATACTATTGACCCATTCAACCTATAGTCCTGACATGGCACTGTGCAAGTTCTTCGTGTTCCCTACTGTGAAGAACCAACTTCAAGGCTACCAGTTCTCTAGCCCCAAGAAGCAGTTGCAGCATATGAGGAATTATCTGCAGTGTGGGAAATAGAATGATATGGATGCTTCGAGAAATGGTTCTAGAGAATCAAATGCTGCATACAGTGCCAGGGTGAATACTTTTAGAAACTAGGATAAGCTTTTTTCTATGAGTATTCATTATTTGTTTTCTCAGTACTTATCGAGTGAACCTTGCATGAGCCACACAGTGTCACATTTCTCTCACTGGTGAATGAATTGGTGTACAGTAATGTTGTATAACTTCTCACATAGCTATCTTAGAAATACTGCACGTTCATATATCATACATTGTCATATGTGAAAAAGCCTATTACAGAGTGGTCACTTCATGAGAGGAAACAGGAGGTTGAATGAACATGAAGGACAGGGCAAATTCTCATATTATAAAGTAGATACCTCTATTGCTGTGTACTGCAAAGAATGCACTAGCATTGTTTTGTGCTAAGTGAACTTCCTCAGTTAGCTTTCTTTGGTGTTTGAAGTGATGGCCTTCTGTAAACTCGTCAAGGTATTTTTCTGTAATTGTATCACTTTTGCAGATTTAATCTTTCATCAAAATTTCTTCATAATTGCACAAAATATTGAGCATCAGCTTCCTCCAGCTTTATATTTTCTACCCTTTAAGGCAGGTATTGGCAATTCAGTTTGTTCTGCTGCTTTGTCTTGAGATTGTAATGATGCACCCATTAATTATGCAGGATGATAAGGTGCTCAAAAAATCAATAACACTGGCCTAACACAGCTGAAACATCCTTTCTAGTAGTTTTATTCAATAGTAAAGTGCAGTAACATTGGAGTAGCAGGATATTTGCTTGCAGTACAATGCAAAGGAATACAGGTTTGTCACCAGTAATGCAGTCTCACGTAATTGGTAGTTTAGGTATGCTACGTTTTTAATGTTATGTTGTGTCTTTCTAATTGAGACAGAATATTGTAAGACCCCAAAAGAAAATCATTTATGTAAATATTTATTGAAAATGTAATTTACTTTTGGTGTTGAGACGAGTTAGTTGAGTAACGAAAACGTGTTGCTATTGTTCATTGTTACAAAAAATTAAGTTTGTTTAAAGACGTCATAAATGTTAAATTCCATATTTAAATTTAATATATATGTATAAATAAAAGAATTATATGTGTTCAATATTAAAAGTGAAGGGAGAATAGCTAAAGATCGCTACCCTAACAATACGGGAACTATTTGATGAACGCATACGTGGATGTACACAAAAAAAAAAGGTAGCATCATGTGAAGTGGCGCTGGAATCGTTAATAGCGTCTGTGTGTTTGAAATGAGAAGACGTGTTTTTATAACGCGCGTGGATGTGAGTAGAAAATTGACTAAACTTTCATGAAGCTTTTGTTCTAAAGTTGTTGAAAAAGTGGAAAGACTATCAATATAATATAAATTGGTGCGACGAAAGATAATTGTAAAGACGAGAAAAAGTGTTAATAAAGTAATATATTATAGTGAAGTAACGTCGAGTGTTTATTCATTCCATCTAGTACCACGCCCTGAGAGAAATAATAGTCACATTGCTCAATCCGAAGCACATCATTTTATAAAAACTGCACCATAATGAAGTGCTTTTTATGTACATTTTTACTTGCAAATAAGATTGCTTCAGTGTGTCTCAAAATACTCTCAAAGATACATTAAATAAATTATATTATAGCAAGTCGGTGAAAAAGCTGAAGCTATGAATAGTGAAGCAATATAAATCAACAAATATAATTAATATTTTCAGGGCAAGCTTCACTTATTTTTGGTAAGTTTTTCAAAAGACAAACCAAGGTTTCATGAATCATTCACATTTTCAGTGTAACTGTTTATCATGGTCGCTATCGTTGCAGATGGTAGGTGACATATTTATTCTTTTAATAATTTAATCTCTGGATTTATTTCATGATTAAATGACCAAAAGTGATCTGCAACAGCTGATTGATCAATCTGTTTACATTGAATGTTTCTAAAATGTTCTTTTATTCTTGTTTCCAAATGGTATTTAGTTTTGCCAATGTAAACCCTGGCACAATCCAAACAACTAAATTGATAAATACCAAATTTTTTATAATTTGAAAGTTTATCCTTTCTAGAAAAGTTTTGCAAATTTTTTATATTATTTATTTAGAGTAACCAAATTATTCCAAGTTCTTCAAAAAGTATTTTTTTTGTGGATTTTTTAATAGCCTAAGGATAAGTAAATTTTTAAAAATAGTCATCTTTTATTTTATTGAGGATAGAAGCTTGTTTTACAGTCCTTATATATTTAAATTTCTCTATCTTTTTATGTATAAACTCTGTGTTAAAACCATTAAAGCTGTGTTGATAATGAGTTTACTTTTCCTGTTAAATTCTCTCTTATTAAGAAGTATATTAACCTATAAATTAAACTGTTAAGTGGAGTTAGGGGTGAGTTTAGGAAATTCTACAATTTGTATGCTAGCAGTACCAAATTTTAACCACGTTAATATAGTGTTTAGATATGAAGCTGTACAAAATTTGAAGTATGTAAGTTAAATAGTTTTTTAATTAAAAACTTTTGATTATAAAGATACTCTGATTAAAAATGCTCCTTGTGTAACAATTTTTGTATGTTTGGCATGAAACTTGGTCTGATGCTTCATGCACCTGAAAGTCATAATTGCTCTGGATTTTGATTTTACACCAGTACTTTAGTATCTGGAAATTTTTAAATACATCTATTTACAGATTTCACGTTTTTTTAACTTTCCATCGGCATTTGAATGTGAATATATTCAATATTACTTGGCTGATATCAAAATCCAGAGCAATTTTGGAGCCTTATATGAATAAGAACACATCCTGAAATTTTCAAAAGAATCCCTTAAGAACTCTGTCGCAAGGAGTTTTTCAGTTGCATGAAAATGCTGAAGAGTAGGGGGCTTCATGCTATACATTTTGTAAATGGGAAATGCTGGACAAAGCCCACTGCAATGTGATGTATAGCCATAAAACATACCAACAGATGGTGACAGCTCAATTTCGACCATGCATGGAGATGGCGCACTATGGTTATGAGCCTTGCAGTTTAAACATCAAAAGATAGGTATTTCTACCCTCAAGAAAATAAAAGATGATTGTACTTTTAAAAAATTTACTTACTATCCTTGGGCTAATAAAAAATTTAGCAAGTTATTTTTAAAGAGCATGAAATAATTTTGGTTCCTCAAAATAATTAATATAAAAAATTGCTAGACTTTTCTAAAAAGGATAAAATTTCAAAATATAAAAAATCTGTCATATATCAATTTAATTGTTTGGACACTGAAAACGTAATTTAGAAGCCAGAATAAAAGAATGTGTGTGTGTGTGTGTGTGGGTGGGTGGGTGTGGGTGGGTGTCTGTGTGTGTGGGGCGCATATGCACACATTTTAGTGAAATTAAAACAAGTTAAGGGTAATTTTTTTTCTGCATTTTTAGACATTTTTATCTAATAGAGCATTTTTACAGGTTAGGTAATTTTTAAGAACAAATCCAGGTTTTTATCATTTTTCGTGAATTTGGTTACATTCTTACATTAGTAGAATCAAGTTTCAGAACCTCAAAATCTAAAAATGCATGGAAATATATTGGAATATGGCTCCTCTATTCATATTTTGTTCAATATTTGGACTCAGCCACTAAATGGTTTGTCTTTAAGACAGACTTGTCCTCTATGGAAAGGTGGGGTGAGTCTACCTGCTACTTTTGAGCCACACCATGCCTGCTGTTACAATGTAGTCTTCACAGAGTGGAAGCTAGTGGTGAAGGTGATACTTATATATCTTATCATTCTGAAAGTAAAAATAGGTATTTCCATGAAATTGAAAGTCAAATAGAATTGGCAAAATTGGTTGCAAGTAATCTAAGTCATGTGGAAGGTGAAGTAGGCAAACTTCTCCCTCTTTTTTTTTTTAATTACTTAGTCAATTTTTTGACAGTTAACATCACTTGTTTATTGAGGAGGACATGTTTCAGGAGCTATCACTCCCATCAGTTCCTGTTCAACTGCACATCACTGTCACCTAGTCCATTATACACAAATGTAATTTAAACTTGTCTTTGCTGAAATGGAAAATGTGCTAAACAAGAATAGTGGATATGACACAATTACAAGATTGTTGATATACTGTCAAGTAAGATGTATTCTTTTGATGAAGAGCTGGAAACCTGCAATATTTGTTGCTTTAAGCATGTCCCAGTATCTTCTGTTGATGTTGGAAGAAGCTTCTCTATGTGTAAGTCCGTAATAGTCATAGTCCTAATTTGAAAACTTAGGAAAGGTTTGAGAGGTAGAATCAGAACTGAAAAATTCAGTGCGTTAGCCGGAATTTGAGCCATGGGTAGATCTTCTGCTTCATGCGTGGCTGGCTGCTCTAACCACTGAGCAAGCTAACATGGCAATTTGCCAGTATGACATTAAATTCCCCAAGCGACTTATATTTTCCCATAGACCACTAGGGAACCTCACATCTGAGATAAGTACCCCAAGGGCACCTTACAAGAGTAAGTACCCTATGTCCGAGGTCTAGTTATGATATGATTTATTGAGTACTAAAAACAAATACATCTTGGGCTACCCCTGAGCTGGGCCCTGGCCCCTTTGCTAACAGGGCAGCCCTTCATCACAATTACATATTTTACACGTGTTTATGCCTTTTAATAGCTATTGCTTTTTCATTTAATTTCTATGCTGCACCAGATCTTTCATGTTTGCCAAATTTTTGTCCCTCTCTATAAATTATGACTCATTTCTGTTTCATATTATTATTGTTTCACCGTCTGTATACACTTAACCGCCATTATCAATGCTCACTTACACACCACCCCATTTGCGTCCCCTTTCCCTATTGCTAATTATTTAACTTCACTAGCAGCTTTCCGTAATACACCCATATCACATCTGTTCAAATCTGTTCCTATACTTCTCACGACATCTATTTCTTCCTTTCTACAATTTATCCATAAAAGCCATATTTATACCTTGTTGATATGTTTGTGCATCTCAATATCCCCTGCCTAAATTTCGCCACTTTTCTAACCACTTGAGTTCCCACACTTGTTTCACACTGATTTTCCATGATCCCTTGCACCTCCACACTTGTTTCACTCTGCTTTACCCTGATCCCTTGTATCCCCCACACTTTTTTTGCTCATTTTCTTAATCACCTTGATTCCCATACTTGTTTCACTCTGTACTCTGCGTAATGCAATAACATTTTTTATTTTCTTCTTTGCTCTGTCAACCTCCATTTCTGAGATTTTCCCCTCTTCTCCACCATTTACATTGTTCATCACTTCTCTGTCAAGGCACTTAATTTACTCCACGTGCATTCTGGACATTCACACCGGATACTGATGTCAGCTTAAGTCTACTGCATCAACAACTTTTGTAAGCTCTGTGTCTTTGAATGTTCCTTATGCCGCTTCTCCGCTCAGCCACTTGCCCATCAATCCACAGTTTGTCGTTTTGCATAAATGCATTGAAACCTTGTCTTCTCGCTGTCCTCCTTTCTTCAATCAGCTTCTTCCTTTGTTCTCTTTGTTCATAAGAAAGATCCTTATTAATATAAATGTTCCCCTTAGCTTTTTTGTTTCTTTCAATACTTCCATTACCAATTCTGTATTGCTAAATTTTGCCAATATATTCCTTTTGCCTTCTAATTTCCCAATTCTAAATGCATCCCGCAGTTTGAAGCCTCTCATATTTATCCCTAGCCTCTTTATTAACAATTCTCGTGTCTCTTGTAATGCTCCAATTCCTTTTCGTTCTTCTATCCCAGAAATTATTAAGTTTTATCTTCTCATAAAGTCTTCCATACCTTCCATTCTTCTTTCCATTTTTTCCATCTTGATTTTTACCTTCTCCAATTCTTTAGTTTTAATCTCCAACTCTATATTATCCCATTTACTCCATTCTTGCTTAAATCTCATTGCCAAACCATTATTTCTTATAACTTCTCCCATCTGCTTTGCGGCTGCCATGTCACTTAGTTCCTTTCTCCTCACTTTTGCAGGAACGTTGTACCGCATGTCCGTTCTGCTCCGTTGCTATTTTCGTACTTCGGGTCTAGTTAAATAACAATGACTTACAAAGGGTGTTTGTAACGTATTGTAATTCAGTACTCAGTGATAAAGCGTAAGTGAAATGTACTGAGATGGGTGTCACCACAGTAACGTGTGTAACTCACATTTGGGAGGCTGTAGGTTCGATCCCAACTGACTGTGCACTCTGACATGGGGTTTTCCATGGTTTCCCCCTTGTCACTTAAGCGAAGGCTGGGATGTTCATCCTGATATCATGGCTTTGCTATCCATGTCCTATTCGCATCATTCCCCTTTGATGCATTTTAGGACCAGGCGACTGTGTTCAGAAGTTTGGGCAGGCTTGCTCACCCTAAAGGTTTCATCTCAGGCATCGTTCCGGGTCAGCCTGAGTGGGTGTTGGCTTGTAGGGTTGGGGAGGACGGGCAGTGTTGGATGACTTCCCTGACATCATCCAAAACCATACCAGTAGGGTACTGCCATTTTGTGATTCTGCTGGGGTCCCAGGGATGGAGGTATCTGCTGAGTGTCAAGACAGGTGACAATGGATGCATTCTAGCTGGAAACATTAGGCACACTGTCCCAGCTTGCACCTGTCATTCATCCAAATCTGGTTGTCCTTTAGGGTATTTCCTCTGGTCCCCCCTCCCAGGAGTCATATTAGAAGCACAAAGGGCCATAGAGCCTTATGTGGGATGCTCTGCCCCAGTTGCGGGGTCCTCTACATTGTACCTACCTTTATGAGTGAAATATGCAAGGAGGTAAATGGTCATGTTTTGCTCTTTGACATAATTTTCAATACATTTTAAGGTCATTTTTTAATATTCTTTTGGTCATGAAAATCCAGGCCCTAGTCATAGACAATCCTTCATTTCATAGTAGTACACATAACTTAAAATCAAAACTGTCTTAGTAAGCTTCGGTTTTCACAGTTGTATAAGGAAAAATAATTTCAGAGGGAACTGAAATTTCTTCCGTTAATTTTATTGTTAGCAGTGAAACATTATTTTATTGGAAACTGATAATAAGAACAAAAGAAATCTAAGCGAGAAAAAGTCAGTTTAATTCTTTGTTCATAGGAGCACCAGCAAGGTTGAAAGGTATACAACTGAAATTATCAGAATTAATATATTTAATGTTTTTTCTAACATAGATAAGCTGCACAGCTGCACAATTTTTCCAGAACAATATTGTTGAACGTTTTTTCATAGGCCTCTATATAACAGATTAAACTTTTCAAAATATAAGAATTATAATTACTTTAACAAAAGATGTCTTTCTTAAAGCTTAAATTCACTGTTAATAAAGTTAATATTTGTATGTGTGAATGACAATATTTTGAAATGGTGAAGTATCTAGCATCATTATATGGAAAAGAACATGACATTTTGAGGTTATTCAGACCATTGGTGCTCCAGTATTCTTTAAACTAGCTAGCAACATAAAAATAATGGAATAGTTGAGGTGTTATTCTAAATGCTGCTACAGCTGACTTCCTGTGTAGATTTATGTTGACTGATATGATTTCTTCTCAGTTGTTTTATTCTGCTGTAAAAGTAAGGTTTTTATGGTGCATGAACTTTGATTGTACATTGTGCTTATTATTTTGAACCAGATAATTACATACATTCATTTGATTGCAGTATTAAGAAATTAAAGGAAGGAAACCAAGATTTTTCTTAGTTTGTTTTTACATTCCATTCACAAGGACTCATCAATAAATAACTGCTTTGTAGCCAAGACGGTTTGTAAAATTAAGCTTATTTTGTGTTTCAGCACTTCTAATGATGCTGGGTGCTCTCGATTTACATTTTGTGGGTCATGCATACCATTCCACTGTAACAAAGGGGGCATCAGTACAGCTGGTGTTTGGCTTTGAGTATGCAATCCTGTTGACAATCATTGTGAACATTGCCATAAAGTATGCTCTGCACACCATTGATCTCAACAGCGAAAACCCTTGGGACAATAAAGCTGTGTTTCTTCTTTACACCGAGCTTGTCATGGGTAAGAAGCTTAATTTTCTTTGTTTCCTTTAATAACAAATAATTATACAGTTCATATGCTGCAACAGGGCTTAGTTTTGTCATTTCTAATGCGTATAATTAAATATGAAAGTTTACATTGCCTATAGTGCAGTGCTCATGTATTTGGTTTGTTTTACTCGCATCTTGCCTGCTTAACAGTTGTGTTGCTTCATATGTGTATAATGAATATAATGTGAAAATGTTTGGGTCTTTAAAGACTTGCCTGCAAGAATCTTATTGCTTCATGTTTAAAATTAATCTTAATGCTCTTTTCTGGGGAAGAAATACTCACATTGCTAACATTAGTTGTTCTCCACTAGAGGACCCTGTATATCAGCATACTAACTCCACCACTCACCTCCTTACACTCCTACAAACTCCTTACCAATGGACATTGTGTAGATGTGTTGACATTGCATACAATGAATTATGAAATTACAATGGCTCAGGTTGATCAACCAACACCTAGAGAGAAGGCATGAGCATTAAAACAAGATGGCTGCACATGTAGGCTGTTGGTTACAGCAAGCAGGAGGCATAGTTTAGTCATTAACAGTTGTTAAGATGTGTTTAACAAGTATCATAATGCTGTAACTTGTGTGAAAATATAATTCACAAACAAAAGCAGAAAATATGAATATTTGCATGGTCTGGATTACAAAAATAATGCAATCAAACATTAATTTTTAAAGTTTCTGCTTTGGGGCATATGTATTAACCTCTTCAGCGATATGGATGTGAAATCACGTTCATTTAAAATGACGGATGAGCGATATGGGCGTGTATACACGTCCTGTGCATTTAACCCTTATCTAACTCAACTTATTTTAATTTTCCCTTTATGAAATATTTAAGTAAAGTCTATATACTTTACTGGCTTACCTTTATATGTTCTTCGTGCAGTGATATGCCTCAAAACAGGGATAACACACAAGGGTACTTCTCCACATTCGCAAATTCCCTTCTTGCGGCACACGAAATACTTTTGAGATGGACGGGACTTCTTTGCTGTTGGTGGTATCCTTTTAGCATAATGTTTTCCTTGAAGTCTGAGGGGTGCAGGGGTTCTGGATTTTCTACCCCCAACGTGGCATTGTTCAATTAGGCTGCGAGCTATTGTTGTTAGTCGGAAGTCCAGGAGGTCATTGTCTTGTGTGGGTTTAGAGCTCTCCAAATTACCAAACAATTGTATATGGTTATATCTAGTTGGTGCAAAAATACCTTTTTATACCACTTCTCCCTTCAGCTACAAGCAGGAAAGTATATGTATGTATTTCAACAAAGAAAGAAATGGAGTCTACTAAGTTACGAAACACGCGTAAGCAAACGTTTCAAACTGCTGTATTCTGATGACTCGCAGACCACGCAGACACTATGCTCTGTTTTGCTGACGCATAAGCCACACATACAATGGGTCGACTACTGTTTCTTTCAGAGAACTTATATTAGATGCGTTCGACAGAGCAAAGTTAACTTTTCACCACAGTGAAACAAAACAGTGCCATTTCAACGTTTTGTAAATGCAACTCAACTTTGCTGATGACGTACATGTATACTGCATATAACAAGTTTTATACCAGTTTTTGTTTCATTAAAATAACTTAATATTTACACAAAATACAGCTGTGTATATACGAAGCACTTTAAATGCTCTGTGCTGGATATTGGGTAGCAGTTCTCGGCTCGCGGACGTTTTAAATGGCCATCGCTCAAGAGGTTAATAAAATCAGTTACTGCTTTCAGTATTACAACAGAAATACTAAGTTGCAAAAGCAAAGCATTCACTTTTTGGAAACTAAACCAATATGACCATTTTATTTTTCAAGTTCGTACTGAGATAAATCATATTTCTTCAGGCTAGCTCTGTTAAAAATCATCTATTAAAGTCTAA
Organism: Tenodera sinensis; assembly: GCA_030765045.1. Lineage (NCBI taxonomy): Eukaryota > Metazoa > Arthropoda > Insecta > Mantodea > Mantidae > Tenodera > Tenodera sinensis. Next base: position 298,382,644 of record CM060964.1, on the reverse strand, counting down.
AATGCTAACATGTCTAAAAAATGCTAACTTTGTACATGAATTGAGATTTGCTTCCAAAGAGTGGAATCTAATAAATTTTCAGTGTAATGGGGGTTATTTGATGATGATGATGATGATGATGATGATGATGATGATGATGATGATGATGATGATGATGTCTGGGTGGCTCTGGCCTAACTGATCCCAAGGTCGCAGGTTCAAATCTGGTCTAGACCAATGGTTTTAAGTATAGCTGCATATCAGTAGATTTACTGGCATGTAAAAACTCTGCAGGACAAAATTCTGGCATACCAGTGATGCTAATGTGATCCTGGCAATTGACAGCGTCATTAAACACCAAAATATTTTATTTATTTATTTATTTATTATTATTATTGTTGTTGTTGTTGCTGTTGTGCACGCACACACACACACACGTGGGTGTATAGGTATGTAAACCATAAAGCATAGTTAATTATGGATGTGGTAAAGTTGATTTGGCATATTGCAGGTAAATGCATGGGGCTTTGCAACAGTCATATCACTATGGCTCGCATATAAAGTGCAAGATAGTTTCAGTGAATATTATTTGTTAATGGATGGGCATTGGAAATGAGCAACTAAAGTGATTCATCCTACAAATACCTCTTTAGCAAGCAAGTACAACTTTGAGTAATCTCTCATTCTTTTTATTAACAGAGTTTAAAATATGATTGAGCTCATTTAAAAGATTTCATTTGTTTTACAAAAGGTGCAAGATGCAAAAGGAAAATACTCCCAAGTACTGAATAGCAACTTTAACAGATAAAATTGAATATAAATGTGATGACAAGTTTTCCATAATAACCACAACTATGTAGTTCCACTAGGCACCTGTTTTTCCCTTAACCTCTTCGCAGATATGGACATCATATGACGTCAATTTTAAAATGCAGGAGAACCGATATGGATGTCATATGACATCCTGTGCATGCATGCATGCACTTAATGCTTATTTAACCCTAATTATTTTAATTTTTGTCTTTTATAATAAGTTTAAATACATTCTAGAATAGTCTTACCTTTAAAGGTTTCTTTTTGAATGGTGCATCTCAAAACATGGATAGACACATAAGGGCACATCTCCACATTCATGGCATATCATGTTAGTCTCTTTACAAACTCCTTTTTTGTGGCACACCAGACACCTTCGAAATGGATGCGATTTTTGTGCTGTTGGGGGTATCCTTTTAGGAAAGTGTTTTCCTTCAAGTCTGAGGGGTGCTGGGGTTGTAGATTTCTTACCCCCTGTATAAAGAGGCCTCCAAATGTTATAGCACTCAATTAGGCCATGAGCTATTGATATGCGGAAGTCCAGGTAGGTCATCATCTTGCATGGGTTTAGAGTTCTCCAGATTACTAAGCAGTTGTATATGGTGATATCCAGCTGGTGCAAAAATACCTTTTTATACCATTTAACTGTTTTTCGTAAAGAGGGATATGATTGCAATGCCTGGTATACTAGATCCACACTAACCATATGCATATTGTATTCCTGGATAACATCAGGCTTGAAAACTAACATTTTGGTGTGGGCATCTATTTTTCCAGTGTCAATCATAGGGCTGCAATTGGACAATGCTGTAACCACCCTCCTATCTTGCCAAGTAATGTAGGCCAAGGGTGGGAGCTGATGCACCTGCATTTCTTCTCTCCTTAGAGTCTTTGTATTCACATTCAGCAAACCAATACGACTTGAACGTACTGTTCCAATTGCATTTGTTTTCCTTTTGCATAAGGCCATGTATAATTTAGGGGAGCTGTACCAATTATCTAAATATACAGTCCTACCCTGGTCAAGTATAGGGGCTCTTGTTTAGTTTAGCTCACTTTCCACTTGCCAGCCAGATTCTAAGTCCGAAATTACTTACTGTGCATGCGCCTACAGTAGTTTCAAAATAGCCCACTAGATTTCACTGCATGACTAGCAGACGATTTTCACATCTGCCAACATTGCTTTTTACACTACACTAGTTTTCGTTGCCAACACATTAAACACAAATGCACTCACTTGCGTCGTTGCCGCCCCAGACATACACCGCTATCGCCTAGTGCAACTCCATACTATTGTTGTGGATTCTGTACATTATTATTTTGCTCATTGTGTACATTATTTTGCTCTTGCTCACACAGATATATCGCTAGTGCGAATTATTGAGTACATTATCCTTATTGCCTTGTTACTGGGTCCACGATACGGTGGCTCGTTCTTTATTATTATATTATTTTACTATATTATTATTTTTTTAAATTTATTTATTTATTAGGAGGAAACTAAAAAACAAATCATGAAGTTTACATTGAATTTAAACATTAACTTATTAAAAATGTTTTTTGGTGCAAAATGACGTTTTTTATGGAAAATTGTTTATAAAAGAGTGAGTAGAGATAGAGATGTGAATGTGTTACCTAAAAGTGAGTAGAGAAAACGCTGTGAATGTAATATGCATGTATACAAAAATTTAATCAAACCTTTATAACCGTTTCTGAAACATCGTGAGTATATGCAAGAATTGCTCTGTAGAAGTGGGAATAAAAAATGTTATTTTTTATGTAAAATCACGTTTTTTCGGGAATTACACCTATATAGCTGAACTTAAAATGCAAAACCCTATCTGAATACAAAATTTGATCGAAATCGTTAGAGCTGTTTCCAAGTTGCGCGGAATAAATATATGTACAAGAATTGCTTGTTTAAATATATAAGATATATTATATTTATTATATTATTATAATTATTTTTATTATTTATCGTTCTTTTTTATTTTATATTTTATTGTATTATTATTTAATATTATTATATTATATATATTATATTTAATAGTATTACATTATATTTATATTATTTTTATTAATTATCATTCTTTTTTATTTATTTATTTTATTTTTTTTTTAATTTTCGAGTGGTGTAGCACGGCATCACATTCCCTGCATAGCATTCGAGTCCTCAATAGGCCCTCGTCGTACAGGAACTGCATGCATGCCTCTTCATTTAAGCACAGAGGCGCCAAATCCAATATACTGATAAACCTAGCCATTGCACTAGTTGCTTCTAAGAAGGTCAACAGCATACTGCCGACTCCCGCAAAAACATTCAAACTTACTATTGGCAACAAACTCCTAGGGACATTCTGCTGTTGGCAGCGCTGCATTAACACAGCAACTTCGGCACATTTCGTGACCATTCGTACACGCTGCCGAGTGGGACTTTGCCGAAATTCTGACCAAGTCATCGCGTAAGCTAAACTAAACAATATCTGAATCTTTGTCTCCAGTATTATCAGTTCCTTGACCAGTGTAAATGCAACTATTGTAAAGATATCCTGTTTTACTTTCACAAAGATCAAAACTCTCTTTATGCCAAATCTGGCCCCCTTTGTTTTGATGTATTGCTTCCAACCTAAAGGGCCCTTCCAAAGCATCAAGCTTTCGTCAGCAGTGACCTTATCACCAGCATGTAATTTTCTTTGAATTTTGAAATAATATATTCCAAAATTGACCTAATTTTGTGTAGTTTATCATTTGTTTTTTCTGTGCCGGTGAACTGAAGGAACTGCAAAATGGAAAACCTGTTATTTGACATGCATTTCCCAAAAAATGGAGTAGCTAGCATGTCTTCTTTAGGCCAGTACATATCTAAAGTTGGTTTACGAGTAACATCCATGAGCGTAATTAGACCAATTAGCCTGTAAATCTCATTCAGTGTTTACTTCTCTCCACTTCTGAATTCTACTCTTAGGCCCTAAACTGCCTTTAGAAGTCAGGTCTTCCTTCACCTTACTCGCATATGCATTTGTTTATGTAACAATGAGAGACACTAAGTCAGGAGTAAAAAATTTTGTGAAAATGTCAATTGGTTGGCTGTCAGAAGTCAGCTGAGCCTTTTGTACACCAGAGGCTGTGCTCGTGAAGATATGTCTAGTTGTTTCAGAGTCATTTGGACTACACCACAATGTTGCTTCTTCACAAACACCTGAAGGAAGAGAGTCGTTTTCTTCCTCACTGCTACCTATATCCTTGACGCCCCCGTCAAAATCTGAAAACTCGCCGTCAATATCAAAGTCACTGTCATATAGCAAAACATCCTCCACATTATCTGAAGTAATTTCTGAAGCCTGTACACTGCCTACACAAGCTAATGTGTTAGCTACATTGCTAGTCGAACTCATGGTTAGAACTGAGATACAACATTTTCAAATGTGCTTTTCTGATAGCTAAAACAAAAAACTGTGAACCCTGTAGCTGTATCATAAATCTCCGCTGTGTATTTATGCTAAGACACAAATACAAATGCTGACAGAGAGCTTCGATTTCTTTTCAGCTGGGGTGTTTAACACACGCACGCACACCGGCACGCACGCACACCGGCACGCACGCACGCACGCGCGCACCACATGCACCACACACACGCACCACACACACCTGTAGCTATTATTGCGTCTTAGCAACAAACAGAATGATAAAACCTTGAAGATGAGAACATTTTGCTTAGCCAGCTATACATATATACATTTGTATGCACATAACACAAGCCTGACTCACAAATTAGGTGCATTCGACGTACAGAATGACTTTTGCTACAGAGAAAAAATTAGTGTTATTTAAACATTTTGTTAGTACAGTCTTTCTTTGTTTCTAAAATAGATGTATAGTGCCTTTAATTAGCTTTAAGCTAGTTTTTGTTTCATTAAAATAACTTAATAAATACCAAAGATACGAATGTTTATATACAAAGCACATTTACGTACATTTAACAATTTAAATGCCTTGAATTGTGTATTGGGTATCCATTTCCAGCCATGCAGCATTTAAATGGCTATCGCTCAAGTGGTTAAATGCACCTGTTCTTTTCCAAACACATTTTTTCATAAGAGTTTCTTAAAACAATTGTCGACATTTAAAAACACTTTGCTCCATATACCGGGTGGAAGGGAACTTATTACATTCCTTCTAATATGTGCTTCATAGAAGCATTACAAACAAAAAAGTTGTTGTTGTTGTTTTCTAGTGCCTTGCATCTGGCAATGAAGCCATTGGCATTCGTGCTTTCCAATACTTTTGAACTGTAGTTCCTTCTGATCTTAATGCTTCACAGGTCTTCAAGTGGTCTTCGTTCATTTCTGCTGGATCGTTACACAGGACACATATTGGTGAGGCTGAGATACCTATTCTGTAGAGATGACTTGCTAAGCAGTCGTGATTTGTCAATAGTCGGAAGGCTGCAACCGCTGTTTTCCTTGGTCTCTGGGGGATTATATCTGGGTTGGAAAGTAGTGTAATCCATTTTTTATCTTTGGCATTTGTTTCTATTTCTTGTAGGTATGAATGAGAAAATTTTTTAATGATCAAGCGTTTTATTGAGGAATATGAGAAATTGAATTTACACTTTTGTTTTATTAATGTGCCTTTCTTTGCAAGTGAGTCTGCAGCTTCGTTCCCCATGACTCCACAGTGTGCTGGAATCCATTGGAGCTGAACAGTCTTATTAACTTTTTGGAGTTGTGTTAACATTTTGTACTATTCTCTAATTTTTGTTGACTTCTTTGTAGTATTTGAACATATTCCCTGAGTTGCAGCTTTAGAATCCAAAAGAATTACTGCCTTGTTGAATTTATTTAAGGGAAGATTTAATAATTGTTGGAGAGCAATGTCTATTGCCTCTATTTCTCCATCATAATTTGTTGTGTCTCTGACAACAGAATGATAAAAGGAAAAATGTGAACACGTAACTCTAGCTCCAGTAAGGTTTTCCTTGGAGGATCCATCAGTATATATGTGCAGCCAAAAAAGTCTAAGGGCATTTTGTTCTCTGATCAGTCGATTTCAAAAAAATAAATGGTTTTTGTTCCAAATTGGATACGTAATTCCACAACAACATACAAAGATAATAGTTTGTTACTTGTAAGATGCATAGAGTAACGTATTTCGGACATAACTTAGGTAGTAATTATGGAACACCACACAAGGTTTCAAAATAATTAATCACTTAAAAGAATTAAAGGAATATTCTGCACAGCTTTTTCAGGCTGAAGTAACTTGTCAACGTTGCGTGAGGTTGGTCAGGGAATTGAACCAGCTTCTTGATGTCAGCAGGTCGGTCGCTTACAGGGTGGTGTAATGTTTTTTGAGATGATACTGATTGGCCTACATTTGCACAGCAAACATGGAAGGACACGGCATGGTGTTTATGTTCGTGAGACACCATGCTGCAGTGTTTATGTACTGATCTAGTGAAAGTGGCACCCACACAATTTGCAGTGTTGCCAGCTTGTTTTCAACAAAACTAAAATATCTCTGTAGAAAATGGTCAGAGACAAAAACATAAGATACAAAATGTGTTCCAAATACAGAGATCTATCACTGGTTTAAATTAATGAAGTGATTTCCCTTCCACCATGTATAAAAACCTTAAAGCCAGGGACTTAAGATTGCAAGTCGCCATTGTGGTATGTGGTCTAGAATTAAGATCTCCTTGTGGTCTACCAGGAAAATGCAAATCAGTTAGGGTATTTAAGGCTGTACTGGGATGTTGACTTGGTAGCTCAGTGGTTAAGAGCACCTGTGAATAGAGCGGAAGATCTGTATTTCAAATCCTGACTGTGGCATTGCATTTTTAGTTTTGATTCTGCCTTTCAAAACGTAAAATTAAACAGGACTAGATTTTATTGATATGCTCCACTGTTTTAAGCACTTCATTTTCATAATCAGTTTTTCATTTTTGTTTTACTCATATGGAATCTCAAACTTTTGTTGGTAGGCTCTACCTATTGTTAGGGACACTGATAGGTTATTTTACCCCAGGAGACTATGAGGCTAAATTATTCCAATTAAAAAAAAATATAACAAAAGGCAGTAACTAATGCTTACAATGAACTGAAGTTTGGGGTGAGTATAGTCTAATTATTTTTGTGTTGAACTGTAACATAATAAAATAAAATTTCACATTTGTGCAAAATGGGCTTTGTTTTAATGAATGGGGTAATTTCACCCTGCCACATTGTTTGAATTTTATTTGATTATCTTCTTGATTGTACCGGTTGTGAGTGGTTTATTTCCCATGTGAACTGTAGTACCTTTTTTTTGCTAGAGTATCTGCTATTTCATTGCCTTCTACTCCAACAGGGGCAGGGATCCTTTGTAATGATAGTTTTCTTTAAGTTTTTTAGTTTATTCAATATATGTTTGATGTCTTGAATTCGAAGTGAGTAATCTTGGTATTCAAACATACAGCTTGTATAGCAGCCAAAGAATCTATAAGTAGGACTGCTTTTTCAAACAGTTTAATTTGAAAAGTTACTCGTGTCCATAGCACTCCTCAAGCCACATGTGTCCCCTGGGTGGTGCAAAATGAGTAACAGTGTGGCAAAGGTGTCTCAATATTTAAATTAATTAGCAATATATGAGACCTCTCTGAAAGAACACTTGGAAAAATCAACTGTTTTTCGTGCAACTTCACCTGATATTCAGAATGACTCATTTCAAGTGTGGGTGCCGTCATGACACCTGGAATTAAGAAAGAAATTTCTGATGCCTTCTTTGTTTAATTAACATTAGACAAAACTGACATTAATGGTGAAGAATAACTCTGTGCCATTGTTGCATAAATATTGACGGAAATGTTGAAGACTGGTTTATTTGATTTATAGATGTAAGTTCTGACAGAAAAGCAGGGTTTGCAGGAATAGTACAAGAGGAGAAAAGTTATGTGAGTGTAACACATGAGATTTTTTTCTTGAATAGCATAAGGTATAACTTGAGATATAATACTAAATAGGAAATCCCATATTATTTGTATTTTGCACAAAAAAAATTACTGTATTGTACGTCAAAATATGTGATATAATTTTTAAGCATTTTAACTTGTTTGTGTCCATATCACAACTTATATTCATTAAAGAAGCTTATTAATAGGATTCAAGTTGCATTAACAAATATGCAGAACATTTTTCATGTCAATATCTTTAATGTGAGGTGGATCAAATTTAGACAGGCTTTTACGGCTGACTTGTAGAGTGCTGAGGCTGGAGAATTTTACAGCACATGTAAGGGGGGGGGGGGGGCAGCAGAGGCCTTGAACTCATTTAGTTATGGTCAGTTGCTGTTGAGCTGAGCATCCAGCGGTTGCACAATGAGTGAAAAGATGAATGTGGAAGTGTTGAAAACATGGCCCACCCATGTACCAGCATCACTCCAGAGAATATTCAAGTTGTTCAAGACATCATTGAAGGGTATTGCCACATCATAGTGCTTGACATTTCTTAAGATCTTCTGATAAGCCATGGGAGGCCCAATCAATTATTCAGAGGGAGCTCAAATTTCAAAAAGTGTCAGTTCATTGGGTTCCATGGTTGCTTACTGCAGAGCAGAAGGCTTGCACACTTCGAAGAAGAAGGTGTTTCTTTTTTATGCAGAATCCTCAAGTGTGATAGACTTGGGTGCACATTATGTACCCAAATCATAAGGTCCAGAATAGAGTGGAGAACTACCACCAATAAAAGCCAAGTCATGGCTATCTGCAGAGAAGGTTTTGGCTATAAAGTTCTGGGACTCAAAAGGTGTCCTCATTAATTTCCTCCACGAATGACAGAACATTATTGCTACTTACTACCCTGACCTCAGTCAAGTTCAGGTTACCTTTTGTCAAAATGGTGTATAGCTCAATCAGAAATGTGTTGGTTTTGCAGGACAGTGACAAAACACACACACCACAGCAGAACACAGTAAAAATTGACTGATATATATTGGACTGCCTTTTCACGTCCATCCATCTCTTGCCTTGCAACTTCTACATGTTTGGTCCACAGAAAGAAGCTCTTGGTGAGCATCGCTTTACAACCATGGTGGAGATGACAGACTTGGTGCACCACTGGCTCCATACCCATCCTCATACTTTCTTTCAAACTGGCATTAAAAATTGCCTATCCGTTGGAACAATTGCATAGATAAGCTGGGTGAATATGTAAAGAAAGTAGGAAAAATGTTAATTTTAATTAATCTTCATGAATAAAACTCGGAACGAAAGGCCTGTTTATATTTCATTCCCGCTTGTAGTTTTGGAGAAAAGTGCAGCTGAAATATGAAAATTCAATGTTGTGGGAAATTGATATTAAAGATAAGCTGCCAATTTTTTCAAACTACACATTGTACATCAAGAACATGCCTGTTCCATATTCATGCACATTTAGGTTTTCCTCAGCTAGTTTTTGTCTTTTCTTGGTTCTACCTTTACTTTCAATTAACTGTGCTACTTTTTTTGCCATCTGAGAATCAACATTCATGTTTTTTTTTTTAAATAGAAATGCTACCTGTTTTTGCCTTTACATGCATGTGATGATGTCCTGTCCTGTGCAGCACTTTTAAATAGTCAATTTAACCAACTGTATAGTAGTAACAATGCCTATGCTATGTGGCTTTGACTTCAGGATTTATGGCCATGCTCTCTGAGGTACGATAGAAGTGGCTAACCTATAAACCAAGGATTGAAGGATTGAATCCCAGTAATATGTATGTTCTGTATTTAATAGTTGTTGTTAGCTAATGCTGGATTTCTGACAATGAAGTCATTAATCCTCTTGCTCTCCAATATTTTTCACTGATGGATGGGGCACTGGAAGTGGACGGGCATATTTGAAGGTGGTCTCGGTCCATTTCCTCTTGCAGATCACTCAGAGGACAGAGTGGTGAAGAATATATCCCAATTCTCTGTATTTAATAGAAACTGCGATAAAATATGGGGAGGGCCCAACCAAGGCAATCTGTGAGACAGCATGGTTGGATGCTGACCGGTTTCATGCAGTTAATGTGGTAAGATAATGCAACTATATGTATTCAGAACGCTTTAAGACATGGAGTCATGATATGGCCATGTGATGTGGTCAGAGGTTTGTGCCTCCAAGTTACAAATTATTTCATACTTTATTCTCATCATGTCACCTCAGCCCAATGATATATATAATTATAAAGCTGAAGAATTGTATGATTTTTGCATTATATGCTTCATTTTTCCACAAATAATGCTTATGAGAGTTTGATGATAGGTCTTCGGTTTCAAACAATGCTGATGGAAAAAAACCTGATGTGTTGTACTCGCACTCAATCTTGTACAAAGTGTTCTTTCTTACAAATTCTTATTTTAACTACTTCACATTAATTGATATATACATTTGCAAAACTTGTCTTACTGTATATTCCCTTATAAATACAGGGGGAATAAAGGAATACTGTAGGCTTTAAGCAAAGTCAAATCTTTTAAGAGCTGGTTACTGTGTGATAGCTTCAAAATATTCTATTTTCATGACCAGAAGGAAAATGAATAATGACTTTCCATTTGAGAAAAGTTTAAATATTGGAAAGTTCAAACAAATAACAAGGGATATTTCAACTGCACAGAAGAAAAGATTAACAAATTATGTATTGTAACGGAATCTATGTTCGTGTAGTAAGATTTTGTCTATCTCTTACAGTTCACCAGTCATACAAAAATCATACAGAATGAAGAGGCCATAAGAGACTATTCCCAGAAAATTCAAGATATGCATTTTATTTGTCATGGCTATATCTTAATTAACAAGCCTTGTTTGAGCCACTTTTGAGAAAAAGTTTTCCATCTAAAGGATAGTTTAGGGCTGAGGAATTTTCTTCTAAAATCTTAGTATTCCATCCTTGGAATATGCTAAACTGAAGTACCACACGTGGGCACACGCTCGCGCACACGCACGCATGCACGTGCACGCAAGCACATTCTAAAAATGCTTTTTTCGCTTCAGGGGGCTTCAAAACATTTCTGGTAAAATTTTGACATCAAGTTTTTGGGTGCAATACAATAATTAACAGAAAAAGTAAAAATTATTACTAACCTTAAGATGTAACCACATCTTTGAGAAATAATTTTCTGTAATTCAGAAAAATATCTGTAAGTTCATATTCTAAATTTCAGACCTGTACTGAAAAATGAACTGGGGTTTGGAAATGATAATTTATGCAGTTTTGGAAAGTAATCTGTTTGGTTGATTTGGTTAAGTTATGAATATAATACCAAATGCCAAAGACTACTACATACTTATATACCTACATAGCTATTTAGAACAGTTTTTAGTTTGATGGGTACAGAAAACAGATACATTGTGCACATACATATTGTGACAAAATGACAAAAATCCAGTCGTTACTTTTCTGTCACTGTATTTTTCTTCTAAACCTTTGCACAAAAACAGTTCTGTTCTACCAACGTTAACACAGTCTACAGTCTTTCGTGATATTACAACTCAACTGTTTTCTTGTTGTAGCCTTGACTCGGTCTTTTCACTGTCTTTCTTCACTTTCTCTGTCTCTCATACACTAACTCCAGTCATGCAATCACATTCATTAAAACTTCTGCACTTGAATGAAAAACTTCACTTAAACGTGACATATCTTTAATGATAGTAGTACACGCATGCACACAGACACACGCACGTCTGCATCCACTGACCAACTCATGTCTGTAACCGTAACTCCTGTCTTTGCCTTGTCTCCTTATATACTGGGGATGATGTCACATGGTCCTTTCTGGAACTTCTACAACACGCCAGCTGCTGGATGCCTCTCAAAGCTTCCACCAATCCTTTAAGCGCCTTACTCATTGTTAGTCATGTATACACAAAAAGTCGCACAGGCACACATCTTGAGCACCTTTGTTTGCTCGCCGGCCTATTATGTACTGTAAAGTAGCTTAGCCCCAACTGTCCTTTATTGTATGCCTTACCTGCATTACAATATCAATACATTATGAACTGTGTTACTGACAAGGTATGTAAATAGTGCCCTGCAAGTATGATGGCAATTGGTTTATGTTTATGTGCACATTAGATTGTGAATATTAAGGCTAATGTTTGAATAGTATGAATGAATGAATATTTATTTCTCCTCTCTCACAGTAACATAGTTATTACCTGGCAAAGTCATAAAGTGTATCAGAAAGAATGTGAAACTACCCAGTTGTTTATGCAAGTTTATCACATAAACATGGCTAAACGGTGTGCATACACTCTGTTCAGATGCAATCATTTCTCCAGGACAGCAACGTCTCATATATCGGCAGGAGCGAGAGATCATCTATTTGTGTTTTATCACTGACTATACTCCAAGTTACTGATATTTCACTCTTCTAATAAACAAGATAAGCAATCGTAGCACTCAACCACCAAGGTCAATACGCCTCTACGCTTTGCCAGGTAATATACACATAACCTTTGAATAACAAACTAGCTTGCTTTATAACACTATCTGTTCCCTTACTGTGTTGCTCGCCTATATTAATTTACAGTTTAAAGTTGTTTTCGTGCATTGGTGATCCTCTGTGCTGCTCGCTACATTATTCTTTGTTTTATTTAGCTATCCTTATGTTCTTCTAACTCTGATTTTAGTGCCATTTACATCACTCCTATCCATTTCTCTTTGACCCTACCAAAATAGTTTCCTACAGATTTGATATATATTTTTTTATCCTTTTACAGTCAGAATATTTCTGGTTAGTATTTCCCCATCCAAGTTTTTCATTTTTGTTGCCATGTTTGTTCCCTCTATAGCTTTGTTTACTGTACAATAGGCTGTGAAAATCTGTACCATTTCACCTTAGACATTTTCCTATATCTTCATGTCTATGCCCATCAAGCTTCTGACTCCTGTTCTTGCCCATTTGAATACTTTCTCTAGGTACTTATCTATACCTCACTGTTTTTATTTCCCTATAGTATAGCCTCAGGGAACTTTCCCTCTTTTACTGCCAAAATATCTTTTTTACAATTTCTTCTAGTCTTAATTCTACTTCTTTCCTAAAACCTCTGTCATGTTCTACATTTATCCATAAACCTCTGATACCTATATGTTCCATAACTTGTTACATTTTTTAAGACCATGGCCCTTTTCACTTACTTTTCAAAGTAAATATTGAGTAGTCGGAAGCTTTCACAGCTGGGGTCAGAATTAAACTCTTCTAAACTCCAGCAGACCACGACTTTTAAACCCGGAAGTAATTTCTAGCTATAAAGTAAATATTATTAGTGAACTTGCCTCTGAGTTGATCAGAACACCAGCTAAACAATCTTCTTAGATCAGTCACCCAAACATGTGTAATTTTCACTAAATTCTGTAAAATCTGCAATGACCTCTGCATACATAACCTGCATATACAGCCATTTTGTTATCCATAAAAGCAGTGCTCGGGCTGTTTCAGGTGGTGTTGGATCAACACAGCTAATGTATTGAGATTGGTGCAAGTTAAAATACATCTGAACATAGGAAGACATTGTTGGTATGGAAGACAAATAATTTGCATGTTTTCTATTTCCTTGATTATGCAAAAATACAAAAACGAATTACAAACTTATATTAGGAAAGCTCTAGAACATTTTCATGATTGTGGGATGAATTTGTAGCAAGTACTGTTGCCTTAGACCTGACAGGTACCAATGAGAGTAGTAACAGGGAATATGAACTTTCTGTTAATAAGAAATGTGAAGTCACAAGTACACTCTTACAGTTTGCTGACAAAACACTACAGAAAATCGTTTATGATTATCATATGCTAGGTTTTGGTGCGGGATTTTTGGATGGGTGTATGTTTCTGGTCTACTTGGGAAGAGGTAGGTCGGGAAAGCGTGGGTGCTCTTGATTGCTCCGGCTTTTTACAGTGTGGTTTTTGAGCACGAGATCTTTATCTCAGGGTTGTCCAGCTGAGGAATGTCCAGGTAATAAATTGAAGTCTTCTATTTCTTTTAGTGTTTACTTCACTTTACTCATGCCCCCTTCCGACACACAAGACCATGAAGTATTGCGATCCGCGTAACGCACACGTCTGTCTATCCCCCTGAAGATCTGCCAAGCAAGTGTCTTTCTCTCCCGAAGAACTGTATTTCTCAACTCGGCCCTTCCGCTTGGCTAGCTTCACCTTGCAATTAGGCACGTACGTATTCACGCGTTGGGTTTTTCAACCCTATTGTTCCCTTTCTTTCAGGGGTTGTTGCCTTCTCGAGGCACCGTTACTTTCCCTGCCTGTACCCTCGGCCCACCAGTCGAGTTGTCAGGTAAAGCCTATATTCCATTTTCAATGATATACACATTATTACATGGGTACGCGGGTTTTAATCGGCGGGCGCGGGTTTCCGCCTCATATGCCCTTCCGAGGAATTTTCCGTTTTTTTTTTTGTTTTTTTTTTTAAAGGAAAAATCGAAAATTTCTTCGACAGTCCCACTAGCAATCTGCGTACTCAGACGATAAACGTTCCCTATATATATTTTTTTTTTCTTGTTCCGTCTTGTGTGTCAGGTGAGGTATTCTAATTATGACATGTTATATTACAAAAATTGACCCTTGATACATTTTAGGAATTCTCAAAATATACAAAACATCTTATCCTATTAACTAGTACATCAAATTGCACATGTAATTGAAGTTACACAATATTTCAATGCCTTAACGCTAAAATTGTTACAGTTTGGTAATGTACGTATATACAGATATTACTGCCATATGTTTTTGGGGTACTGTTTTCTCTGATTCAATGACAGTTTACGTGCACCAGGAAACTGCTGAGTGCACTTTTCTGTGGTACACTCGTGGTATTTCACTTCTAATCACACGAATATGGCATGTCCACTATTTCGCGCACTTCATGCCTATTCACACGTCTTAACTTACACTATGTGTGGATTTAGCATACATTATATTGTATATACATTTTCCTCTATAGTACTATTATCCTATCCAATCTTATTTGGACATGTTTACTAGTAAAATCGGCAGCACGGCCATTTTGTCAACTGTGGCTACTATACACACGGCCTTGTTCTCCTAACATCCACTTGAGTGTTTTCTGACATTAGTATAAATATATACAATTTCACTGTCTCCCTTGTATTTACAGAATGTACTACTGCTTTTATATATCTTCTTCCTTTATCTTAATACTACTCGGGAGAGTGAGTTTATTATTATTGTCCCTCAGAAATTCTATTTCTACTATATACAGGTACTTATACCCTATTCAACACAATCGTTAACAATACTAATGGTTTGACCCACTCATGACATCAGGTTTTATTATTACGGTTAAGAAAAAAAAAAGAGGATAATGCTAAACTTGAGGTGTCGTCAGTGACATCCTACGATAGTGAAGTTTATTACGTAAAAAAACTTTTATGAAGCAAGATCATCGCTGCGTCATATAATGGATTCGTTTGTTGCATTATCTATTTGTTTGAATGGTCGCAGGAGCGCTAGATTATATCTGCCTATAACTTTTTGTGTTCTAATATCTGCTACCTCGAACGATCGATCACTCAGTTCGTTAACTATCACTACGGGACCTTGCCACAATAGGTGTAATTTCTGCGACGTTTTATTCAATAATGATGACTTGTGGTGTGCCCGCACTAGTACTTTTTCTCCCACTTTTGGTTTCCACTGGTGCTTGTGACGCCGTTTCTTCTTGTGGCGTATTTCCGCGTGTTTTACCAATCGTTCGTATGCTTTCTTAATTTTCTGCATTTCGGTTTCTTGCTGTGTGCTGATTGACGTCGGCAAGCCTGGCATTATTGCTTCCGACTACTGTCCCGTATGGAGTACTATAGGTGCGTAGCCGGTGTTCGGGTTTATGGTACCTATTGTTTAGTATGCGTTCGATCATGGGTATTTTTGGTACCCATGAAGTTTGTTTTCGATGAGACACCACGCGAAGAAAAATCGATAAATCTCTCATTGTTCGTTCACATGGGTTTGCCTGAGGGTGGTATGCCGTAGAGTGGTAAATTTTAATCCCCGCTGCCTTGATTTTGTTGACGAAGTGTTTACCTTTATGAACAGATGCATTATCTGCCAAGATGGCGTCCATTTTACCATATTTGGGGACGAAGTCCTCCATGATTTTGGCCGCGCATGCAGCGCTTGTCAATTTTTTCATGGGATACAGTTTTAAGAGTTTGGTGAAAACGTCGACTAACACAAAGATGTATTTCAAGCCTGCGGTTCCCGCAGGTAATGGACCATGTGCGTCCACTGTCACTAAAGCGAGCGGTTTGTCGCGTAGAATAGATATTGGGGGCGTGTCGTATTTAACGTTCAGTGGTTTTGCTTTCTGACAGTTCGCACGCTGAGATGCGTTGTCGGACCTTGTGATGAAGGCGAGGTATATAGAAATGTTCACCTATGGTGAGACATGTTTTTTTCTGATCCAGCGTGGATAAGGGCTACATGAAAAGCATCGATAATTAAGTTCTCTAGCGAGCGAGGTATATGTCCGCCATGTTGGCTGGTCTCTGCCTTGCAGTTTGTATAAGGTGCCGTTCCGTTTGCCTATAGTTCCCTGTGTTTCCGCTTGGATTTCGGGTGCTTTCATGAGTAACTCGGCGAGTTTGTCATCCTCGTGTTGTAATTTCGTAATGTTTTTGACCTGTTTTAATAGTACTTTGTTAAGGTCGATGTCCAGTTTCAGAACGTGGACTTCACGCTGTGTGTTACCCTGTCTTTCTGGTAGTTCGCCCTTGGTGCTTATTCTTGACAGCGTATCGGCGAAAATGTTCTGGTTCCCCGGAATGTGGGTGATGGTGACGTCATACGACATGATTTCATGGACGTACCGGGATATCTTTGAACTGGTCAATTTGCAGTTCTTAATAAAGGATAGGCTTACGTGATCGGTGAAGATGACGATTTTGCAATTGAAAAGGTAGTGCCTAAATTTTTGTAACGCGAAGAATATGGCTGCTATCTCTTGTTCTGTGACGCAAGCGACCTTCTCAGTGTTGGTCAGGTTCCTTGACGCAGTACTGATAACGTATTGTTGACCCTGGTCATCGTATTGGCATAGAATTGCTCCGAAACCAGAAATGGCGGCGTCTGTGTAGATATAAAATGGTCTATCCGTTTGAGGGCATGCAAGCAAGATAGCTTGACCGAATAGCTCTTTAACTCTATCGAAAGCTAGTTGTTGGGTGCTGGACCATTGCCACCGTATATTCTTCTTAAGTAGTTCTCTCAAGGGCGCTACTTCTTTAGCGTAATTCGCCAGGAATCGGGCTTCATATTGGAAAATACCTAATATCCGGCGAAGCTGTTTAACGTTCTTAGGCGCTGGAATTTCTTTAATTATTCTAATTCTCTCTTGGTCTGGTGATACGCCCTCTCTAGAAATGACGTAGCCCAAAAATTTCACTTTCTCCTGAAAAAATGTTGTTTTTTGCAAATTTAGTGTTAGGCCATTTTCGCGTAATTTTGTAATCACGAAGTCCAAGTGTTGTATGTGTTCCTCTATGCTTTCGTCGTGGACGAGGAAGTCATCTACGTATTGTGTTAGAAACTTTTGGGTGGCATCGCCAAAAATTGCATACATAGCTCTAAGAAAGCCGCTACCACTGACTGATAAACCAAAGGCCAATCGTGTATATTCAAATACACGTCCTTGATATAAGAATCCTGTGTATTTTCTCAAGTTTTCCTGCAGTGGAATCTGTAGATAGGAATTGGTAAGGTCGATTGAGGAAAACCATTTTTTTCGGCCTATGCTGGCAAGCACTTGGTCTATGGCTATAGTTCGGAAATTGTCCGGTACGATGTATTGGTTTAGGTGTCTCGCGTCAATTGTAATACGGACTTTACCATTTGCTTTTCTCACTATGCAGAGTGGGTTCAGGAAGGGTGTGTTCGAAATTTGTATGATATTCTGCTCCAGCATTTCATTAATGGTTGCATCTACAGCAGGTCTAAGGTCTAGCGGAATGTTTCGGCATTTATATCGCCATGGTGTTGCTTGTTTAATCTGGAATTCGTATTGGAATGAGGTGAATAAACCCGTTCTCTCAGTAAATGCCGAGCGGTTTTTCCACAAGGCGTCAAAAAGTTTCTGTCTATTTTTGTTATTTAAGTGTGGGATTTCATTCACCCTTCTCTCAATATTTCTGCGAATATGGTCACAGCTTTCAGGTATCATTTGGGTCGGTGCAAGGGATTGTATTTCTGACGCTTCATTCAGTCTGTGCGTTTGCACATTAAGTGAACCGGTTTTTACCGTGAGGGGTGTATAACTCGTTTTTACTTCCGTACGCGCTTCCACATACCTAACATTTTCGCAGTTAAAAACGTCGCTTTCATCGTCTGTCTCCATCATCTCCCTAACTTGGAGGTGTGCCAAAAATATTCCCTCGTTTACCTGAACCATTTGAACGAAGAATTGTTCCCTTTCCAACAGAAGTTCGCCTTCAGTCAGCTGTGGCCCTTCCCCAGTCAGCTGAGCGAAAGGTACAATGACCTCCCTATTTTCACACGTTACTGTGAATATTTTGCTGTCGTAATTGATACGGGCTTGCCAAGAGTCAAAGAAATCACTACCAAAGAGTATCTGTACAGCGAGGTGTGGAATTATTAGGAAGATAAATTCCATGTGCTCTCCGCCCATTGTAAATGTAATCATGACCTGTTTTTGAATCCTTTGTCTTTTTCTTCCTATGGCTAGCAACGCATATACGTTTTTCGTCGGAAGTGTCTGTAATTTTAGCCCTTTCGTGGTTAAATGGTTAAAGAATTGCTGGCTACACACTGATGCTGTTGCCCCCGTGTCTAGGGTGGCGAGAAAAGTTTCATTTTGGATTAGGATTTCTACTTGTGGTGTTTCCGCGATTTCCTGAATTTTTTTCATTTCGACCTTGCCTCTTGCATTGTTGTGGCTGGTTGCTTCCGTGTTTTGTACATTCAGCATTGACACTGTGTTATTGTTCCCTTCGTTGAAGATATGCCTCGTTGTTGGACTCGGGAACCTCATCCAACCCGGTTCTAGTTTCCCGAATTGTTAAAAACCCGATTACCATTTTGCGCCGTGGCTCCGTCACCTGATGTAGCACTCTCGGACGTCACGAATGGTGAACCGCCAAACCATTTTTGTCGGCTTACGGCGCCTTGGCTGTGTGCATGTGTTGCGGGTTGCGGTCTATCGGTGGTGTTGTGCCATTGGGTGGCGTTATAGTTCTCATGGTTGTTGCCTCCGTACATATTGAAATCCGCCATGTTGTGCCTGTCTTCAGCGTTTTCCGCGCCGATGTACACATTATTCTGCCACTGGCTCCCTGAGGGGTTTTCTCGGGGCGGGCTACTCGTGTACTGCCTTCGGTGTGTGGTATGTCTGTTCTGGTATCTGTCGGTGTCGTTTGTTCGTCGTCGTTGTCCCCGAATTTGCACATAATTAATCTGATGGTGCCGTTGTCACTGGTATCCGTGCTGGGGTCTTTCTCGGGGTGGGCGCTGTTGGTAGTGTCTGTGGTCATTCCGGGAATCGGATGAGGGTGCCTGTTCTCGATAGCGTTCCCGGGTGTGACCCTGGTCATATCGGCGCTCATTGTAGTTGGTTCTTGCCCTCGTCCCACTAAAAATGTGTTCATTGTGTGGGACCTCATTTCGCGGGACTGGGTTCGATTCAGACATATGTGGCGCTAATGCTGTTAATAAATCCAGCGTTCCGGCTATGCTGTTGGGTCGGGCAACAATGAGATGGTTCTTTATCTGTTCCGGAAAGTGCCTTATGACAAGAGAAATGAATTCTTGTTCTTCCATTGGAGGGTCCAGTAGTTGGCTCTGTTGGGCGAGGTCTAGGAAATAATCCACCATGGATTTTGCGCGTACATCGAATTTTCCGTTGTTGATTTTTGTACGTACCGCGTACTGAGTTGCACTATTCCAGTATTTGGCGAGGAAATGATGTTTAAAATCTGAGTATGTGGCATGGTCGCCTACCGCTAACCTAAACCAAGTGACTGATCGTCCTTGTAGGCCTTTCTTCACTATTAGCGTTTTAAACGATTCTGGGATAGCTTTAAGGTGGAAGTATGACTCGAGATCCATTACATACCGCTTAGCGTTGTCTCTCGCGTCATTAAAAGTGGGTACTGCAATTTCGTTTAATAGATGGTAGTGGTTGGGGAAACCATGTGTCATGCAATGGGTCTGTGTGCTCTCCGGACTTATACTACTACACGATTCTGCAGGCGATGTTGAAGACGCCGCAGAACGCGCGTTCAACATCCCCTGGCTCTCTGACGCACTAGAAGTGGCAGTGTACGTTTGTTGAGGTTGGTTGCTCTTTGTTATGGTGAGCCCATTTATGGCTTCTTTGAGCACTGCCATTTCTTGCGCGTGGTGTTTTACAGATGTAAGTGTTGAGCGATGAGCCGCTGCTGCCTGTGTTATTATATCTTGCATTATCGTGAGTTCATGTCTCTGTTCATTTTGTTGCGTCTGTATAACTTTTCTTACTTCAGAAAATTCGGCTTGCGTTCTCGCTTCGGCACTTTGCTGCCGCTTTTCCAATGTCTCACAGGTGCAGTGCAGCTCCTCGCTCAATTGTGCATGCAACTTATTGCTAGTAGTCGAAACACGATTAACTTGGTCTTTAATAGTTTCTAATTCCTTTTGCGTGTCATGCACTTCTGTGCGCAAATTTAGGAATTCTGCTTCAATTCTGCTTTGGCCTAGGCAAATGCTATCCAGGGCTTGTTTTTGTTGTTCTATATGTTTACTCTGTTCTGTTAAGCTACTTTGAAGTTGCGCTCCTTGTGTGGTTATTTTGTTGTCTAACTGTGTACTCTGTTCTGCTAATCTACTTTCCAAATTCTGGAACTGCTGAAGCATCTGTTGCATCATAGTTGTGAGGCTGGGTGCAGTTTCAGGAGAAATTTCCTCTACGGTAATGTGTGTTTGTTGTTCTTGGGCCTGTTGTTCCGCCATGTCAACGCTTATTATTTTTCCGTTTCTCAATTTCATACGACTGTATAATTAGTTTTGTACTGGCTGCCTATCCTGAGTCGGGATGTGTCACTGGAGTATAAAAGTGTACTTACTCGTTGTTGTGATGAACAGTTTACCTCGTTTACGTGTTGGGTGTTGAGGATGGTCACTAATGATGTGTGTGGTGTCCTTCGGTGTGATGCTTCCTAGGCGGTATCGTTCTCTGCGCGGCGGTCTGTGTAGCGGTGAAATCCAGCTCGGACCAGGTCGCTGCTGAAGTTGATGAGGTCTTCGTGGACGTAGTTTGGTGCTGGTGTGGGTAGTTTATGACACGTTGGGTGCCATTTTGGTGCGGGATTTTTGGATGGGTGTATGTTTCTGGTCTACTTGGGAAGGGGTAGGTCGGGAAAGCGTGGGTGCTCTTGATTGCTCCGGCTTTTTACAGTGTGGTTTTTGAGCACGAGATCTTTATCTCAGGGTTGTCCAGCTGAGGAATGTCCAGGTAATAAATTGAAGTCTTCTATTTCTTTTAGTGTTTACTTCACTTTACTCATGCCCCCTTCCGACACACAAGACCATGAAGTATTGCGATCCGCGTAACGCACACGTCTGTCTATCCCCCTGAAGATCTGCCAAGCAAGTGTCTTTCTCTCCCGAAGAACTGTATTTCTCAACTCGGCCCTTCCGCTTGGCTAGCTTCACCTTGCAATTAGGCACGTACGTATTCACGCGTTGGGTTTTTCAACCCTATTGTTCCCTTTCTTTCAGGGGTTGTTGCCTTCTCGAGGCACCGTTACTTTCCCTGCCTGTACCCTCGGCCCACCAGTCGAGTTGTCAGGTAAAGCCTATATTCCATTTTCAATGATATACACATTATTACATGGGTACGCGGGTTTTAATCGGCGGGCGCGGGTTTCCGCCTCAGTTTCAACACTTATGTAAAACTGAAGAAAAGAAATCCCAAACTGTACGGAAAAGGCAATATTAAAATTGTTCTAGACATAGAACGATGTCATGTGAATGGGAAACTTTAAAAAGCGAGGTTAAATGCCAGTAGCAATGCAAAATAGCAAAGTTTCACAAGGCAAGAGAAATGGCATCTAGCATTCATTATTGATATTTGCAACTTTGGAATGAAAGTAGCTTGAAATATCAGATGTGTGCACTTCATTGGTCTTATTACTAACTTTAAAATAGATTTTGGAATGACATCTCACCACGTTTACAATCACAGAATATAAGAAGCAGATTTTATAAAAGCAGCTGAAACATTCATTACTGAAGTTAATATATCATGAATGAATATATCTGCACCTCAAGTTCTTGGGCCTTCACCTTGACAGTAAACTCACATGGGAACACATCTTCGCCAACTTCGTGCTTCCTGTAATCGTTCGCTTCGTGTGCTCCAAGTTTTATCTGGAGTATCCTGGGGCAGCGATCGGACTATCATGTTGAGGTTGTATCGCTCCCTGGTGTGGTCCACACTAGAGTGTGGCAGTTTTATCTACGGCGCAGTGTCTGCCGGTAAATTTTGCATTTTAGGCACTGTCCATCACACTGGTATCCATCTTGTTACTGGGGCTTTCCGCAACAGTAGAGTCGATTGTTTGTAAGCTGAATCTGGTGAACCTCTTGAACTGTCTCACATTCGTACTTGTTTGCTCTTATGTGGCACATTTGGCCACTTATCCAGGCCATCTTTCTTTTCCGTCTGTTTTGTGTCCAGACCTCACCCACTGTTATCTGCGGAACTTAACTACATCTTGTCCGAGTGGTATCCAATTTTGCAAACTGCTTACCATACATGCCCTCAGCCTGCCTGCTGTAGAGCGATACTCTTTTGGCTGCTGTCCTCCCTGGCAACTCCAGTGTGCATGCTTCGACCTGGAACTATCAGTGACTATACCCCTCCCTCGGTGTTACGCCAGCTCTTCACTGCACTTATGGACCGTTACCAAAATTACTCTCCGGTAGGTGAGGGGTATTGCGACATGTAATTTCATGTAAAACGGTGAGGCTCAAAAGTACCGACTTCTGAACAGCAGTTCAGTTTTTACTGCCGTGTTGTTTGCCATCTTTTATTTTTTACTTTTTATCTCCAGTTCAGTTCTTAGACATTTTAGTATCTGTTGCGACTCTGAGCGCCAATCAGGCGATGAAATAGTTTATTGGCAACTCGGCCTTAATTCTTAGAATACAGATTCTCGCATCTCAGTTATCTTGCGGATACCAGTTCAGTTTTACCGGATACACAGGTCATGTAGGTATTCCTGGAAACAAGGGGGCGGATACAGGTGCAAAGTCTGCCTGCTGTCTCTCTGAGTTTTCCACGCACACGCTGCCGCATGTAGATGTGCAGCATTACTTCCAACACCATCTTTTTGCTGTCTGGCAGCAGTCCTGGGAAGTGTTAAGTGGCACTCAGTTGCAGGCAATCAAAGACACTGTTCAACCCTGGCAGACCTCTTGCAGGGATTCCAGGCGGGAAGAGGTGATCCTAACCTGCCTGAGGATAGGCCACACAAGAGCAACTCATGGGCACCTTCTCCGTGGTGACTTGGCACCTATCTGTGCTACATGCTCTATTCAACTTTGTGTATCACATGTCCTTGTTGATTGTCCACGTTACGCTTGTGAGTGCCAGTCCCTTGGCCTGGTTCTTACACTGTGCACCGTTTTAGGCAATGACCCAGTAGCTGTAGGTACATTACTGCAGTTTGTTGCCAATATTGATTTTGGGAAGCAGGTGCAAGGTGTGTTTTATTTTGTTAGTTTTGGATTTTAAAATTTTTTACTTGTTTTGCCTTACCTTTTAACCAGTTTTATCAGCTTATGTTTTTACCAGGTTTTAACTTTTAGCTGTTTTAACTCTTGTTTTTAGTTCTTTTAGCAGCCTTTTTTGGAGTGAGGTTTTAGTAGTTGTTTCCTGGTTTTATTTTTGGACTTCGGGCCGTAATGACCTAGTTGTCGACAGGTCCTTAAACACCACTGCTCACTCACCACTCACTAAATTCTGTTCCGAGACATAAATATAGCAATAAACGAATAAGTTAATATAGCATTTTACATTAACTTTAGTATAAATAAGTATAAAACAAATTCAAATAATTTTCCAACCATTTTAGCAAATACATAATTCTCTTCGTTTGAGGCCACCTTAATATTCAGTCACAAATGCCTCTTATTATGACCAGCTTTGGATTATAACTTGCGTATTAAAAAGTTAAAGAAACCAAAAATCACCACAGTAAATCTCCTTGTTGGTTAATTTTCAAATTTCATGTTAATTAGAATTTCTCATATTACCAACTGTGCAATATCTATGAAATTTGAGAGGTAGAACTGGAACTTAAAAATTCAATGCCACAGCTGGGATTTGAACCACAGACCCTCTGCTTACAAGGCGGGTGCTCTAACCATTAAGCTAATGTGACAACTTGCCAGAATGACATTGAATTCTCATACCAGTTCGTATTTCTCCTGGTAAACCACAAAGGCAGTCTCACATCAGAGACAATTACCCCAATGGTGACTTACTATTGTAAGTACTTTATGTCCCAGGATTAAATAACCTTCAGATGGTAATTATTATTTATGTCAACACACTTACTGTTGGTGTTTTTAAACACACAAGCTGTGTGTGGGCAATGTTTGAGAGGTAGATTTGAAACTTAAAAATTCAATGCCACAGCTGGGAAATTGTTTGAGCTTTCCACCATACTGAATTCCATTGCCATATCAGGAAAGGAATAATTAATCAATGGTCTTCTCAAACTCTTGGCCTTCATCGGCATTAGAAATAAACAGCCATCTCAAAATCATGGGCTTCTTTTAAGCGTTCCTGTCCAACCTGTGCCCAGTCATAGGCCATAGTTCCTATTAGAATTATCTTGTTCTAATTTAATATCAATTGCCTCTTTTATGAGTTTGGCATAATGTTGGTTATTTCTGTGTAAAACTACGACCTCATCTAATAAAATTCTGTGATCATTGTTGAGTTTGTGCTGTGCTATTGCTGATTTTTCTGGTTGTAGTAGTTGTAGATTGTGTTTGCGTTCCTTGTGTCTCTTGACCTGTCTGCCCTATATATGTCGTTCCACATTGGCAAGGAAGTTTTGTAGATGCCAGGTGTTTCAAAACAAAGATTGTCCTTAACTGGTCACATATACTGTCTCAGCTTTTTTGGTGGCAGGAATATCATTTTAATATTACATTTCTTGAGTATCCGCACAGTCTTATTTGAGACTGTACTGTAGAAGCAGATAAACACCTTTCCTTTAGATTTTACATCTTCCTCTGTGTTGTGGTTGTCTGTGGAATGGTTTCTTTATTCTAACTCTGGTGTGCTTAATGAATGTCTTTGTTTGTGTAACCATTCTTTTTAAAGGTGTTTATCAAATAATTTATTTTGTGGGATAAGTGGTCTTTGCAGTTTCATAAGCTCAGTGAAAAAAGGTAGTGAGGATGGTTTTCTTCTGGATCGGATGGTGATGACAAAGCATTTTACCAGATGTGGATGACCCATTTATGATTTGGCAGCATGGGAAAGCAGCTCTACAAGCTTTTCTCTTGCACATCAATAGTAGTCAAAACATAAAGTTCACCATGGAAATTGAAAATCTAGGTTCTCTTCCATTTTTGGACATCCAAATTTATACAAAAAAGCAAGATGGTGCACTGTGTTTACAGGAAAGTTACACATACAGATCGTTATCTTGATTGCATTGTTTTTATAATTTTTTTCGGATTTTCTTTGGTCAAATTTCGTTGATACTTGTTAATAATGATTATTTTCTTTCCTTTATCTTCCATACATAATTTTTTTTTATTTATTTATTTATTTATTTTATGCTAAGCTATATACATGTGAATATGACCAGCGTTTAGCCCTGGCTCATTGCCAGTCATATTCATATTCTACAATAATTCCTTAATTCTAACTTATTCCAGCACTTATATCTTATTATTCAACTCTATTTACTGTCCAAATCCATTTATTTTTCACATCATATAAAAATCTTCCTACCCTCTTACTGTCTTTATAAAGCACTTCAACTATAGATCTATTTCTATTCATATTCAGCCATTTCTTATTAATATATTCTTTTCTCCAACCTTCAGTCCCAATACATTTAATATTATATGTTCTATGTCTTCATTTCCACCACATATAGGACATTGGTTTTGTGGAATGCCCTTCCTTAGACCCTTTAATCTCCATACTTCTGCTTTCATCCATGCAATGCCTTCTCGCTCCTCTTTATCTGTCACGTCTATATACTTTTCCCTACCCCATGAATTTTTCATTTGTACATAAAAAGTTAAGGATCTCTTTTCAGCTATCTCACTATATATGTTTTGTATTTCTATATCGTCAAATCTTTTTCTTGCCAGTTTCCAAAAATTGTGTGTATTATTTTCTCTTTTCCTCCATACTTCCCCTAAACCACTACTTTCCAAGTTATTTCTGAGACAGTCTGCCCAACCCTTATTCTTTAAGCTTTTTTCTTGATATAGTAGGCACTGTTTCAACAGGTTCCTTTCTTCCAAATTCAAAATTCTAAACCAGTATTTCAATGCCCTCTCCATAATCTTTCCCTTACTTGTTACCCTACCCAGTTCTATTTGTGCTACCTGCCTAACAGTTGCATTTGGTAATCCAAGAATTTCTTTGCTGAAAGTTCTATGCACCTCATCTATGACTTCCCAACCTCCTCCTAATCCCCATACTTCTATCCCATATAACATCTTTGCTTCAACTACCATATTGTATACATTTTCTAGCCATTTAACATTTATATTAGGTACTTTGTATTTGCAGTTTCTGGTTGCTGATAAAGCCCCTTTTCCTTTTGCCAAAGCAAATTTCTTTTGTTTTTCCCAATTACCAGTACTATCTAACTTCACTCCTAGATAAATGCATTCTCTCACTACTCTATACTCTTTTTTATTTTCATTCTTCGATTTTTCATATTTCTCAATTTCCCTCCTTTTTTAAAAACTATGATCTGTGTCTTGTCCTGGTTCACTTTTAGGCTCCATTCTTTACAGTAATTATTTAATGCTTGTAAGGACTGATTTAAACCATTCACTGTAATTGAACCTACAACTAGATCTGCAAAAAGTAGTCCCGGAGTCTGTATGTTATTAATCACAGGCATAAAGTTATTATTTCTCCCAATATCCTTTAATACATCATCAATATATAAATTAAGAAGAACCGGACTTAACTTACATCCTTGCCTAAGGCCTTTCTCTTGTTGGATTTCTCTTGTTACAACTCCTTCCTCCACTCTTATACAAAAGGTATTCTCTTTGTATAATGCTTTGAGAGTTTTCACCATTTGTTCATTCACTCCTTTACTCAACAATTTGTGCCATAACAAATGAAGCTCAATTTGATCATATGCTTTTTCTAAATCAACAAAAGCCATGCACAACTTTCCTCTTTTGACCTTCAAATATTTATCTACCAAAGTCTTCATAATAAATAGATTATCAACTGTTCTCCCTCTTCTAAACCCCATCTGAAATTCCGAGAGAATATTAAATTCCTCAACTCATGTTTGTAACCTACTTGCCATAATGCCAGTAAAAATTTTCCCTTCATTTGATAATAAAGCAATACCTCTATAGTTGTTTGGTTTGTCGACACTACCCTTACCTTTGTATATTGGATGTATGATTGCTTTCCCCCACTTTTTCGGTATATAACCCTTCACTTTCATTTGATTAAATAAGTCTACAAGAACCTTGACTCTTTTTTTCAATACACCATTGCTTAAGGAACTCTGTTGGGACCCCATCTATCCCAGCTGCTTTATTTCTCTTCATTAATTTAACTTGCTGTATTATTTCTTCCCCTCTTATTTCATCATCCAGCAAATCTACATAATTGTTACCTATTTCCCATCTTCCTATTTCTATTTTGCTCTTTTCTCCCCCATACAATTCTTTAAAATATTCCATCCATTCTCCTGGATGTACAGCTGGTTTTATTACATAATTATTATACATTGATTTTATAACCTTCCATACTGCATTTACATTATTTTCATTTAGAACCCTTATCAGTTTACTTTCTTGTTTTTTCCTGCAGTTTAATTTCTTTTGTTCTAATAATGAATTATGTTGTTGTTAGCTAATGCTGGATTTCTGACAATGAAGTCATTAATCCTCTTGCTCGCCAATATTTTTCACTGATGGATGGGGCACTAGAAGTGGCCGGGCATATTTGAAGGTAGATGCTTAGCCATCTAACAGCACTTCAAAAACACCTAGTCTTCCAATGGATACCGGCTCACTGTGGACTGAGTGGTAATGAGAAAGCTGATTTTCTTGCAAAAAAGGGTACCAGCAGTGTACAAAAATCTATAGTTAATTTACCATTTTATGCAGCTAAAAGATTAGTCAACTCTGAATTGAAAAAAATTATTGCAAAATATTACTATGAAAAATCAAAGAATAAAAGATGGGAACTACCAAACATTCAAACATTGATTCCTGAGTATCCTCGAAAAACAGCAGTTGCAACCTTCAGGTTGATTACAGGACATGATTGTCTGGCAAAACATTTAAACAGAATTGGGATATATTCTTCACCACTCTGTCCTCTATGTGATCTGCAAGAGGAAATGGATCGAGACCACCTTCAAATAATGAATTATATAAATCCCTACTTTACACATACTCTCCCCTTAATTCTTTACCACCTATTTCCCTCCATTTTATGAGCATCTGTTTAACTAGTCTAAATATTACTCTGCATTCTTCATCAAACCAACCCTCGTCTCTTTTGTAGACCCTCTTATTTACTTTCATTTCTTTCCCAGCTCTTACCATCATATTATTTAGAATATCCATAACATTTTCAATTTTTTGTTCTTTTATCATATAATTTATTCCACACTAACATATCTGGTCATAGTTAGAGCTTAACACCCGCTTAAATTTAATGCCATACTGTGCCTTCCATTTGTATCTGCTGTACTTTCCTACCACACATGCATCCTCTCTTAAATTGTCAGTTATTTGTTCAGAGTGTATTTTTATATCCACTATCAGTGGAAAATGACCACTACTAGAGCTTAAATTTAATACCTTGAAATTACTTAAAATGTACCCCATGTTATTTGGCCACAGAACATAATCGATCACACTTTGCCCATTACTGCTTACAAAAGTATATTCCCCATTCACATCATCTCCGAATTTCCAATTCAAAATGTCAAAAGAATTCAATTCACAAAATTCTATACATTTTTCATATCCTTTATCTACTATCTTATCTTAACTGTGTCTAATTCTTTCTGATTTCTCTAATACATCATAACTCATGCAACCATTCCCTCCATTAACCTAATTTTCTCCAATCCTAGTATTAAAGTCTCCCAATAGTATAGCCTCCAAATTTACATATTTCTCCTTTAAAGTTTGTGTATCTAGCTCTAGATCCTTAAGGAGTTCCGGATTATGAAATCGCGAGGGAAGAGGAGGATTGTATATTATTCCTATACAAATCACTTTTTCGTGTATTTGTTCATCCTCTAGTACCACCCACAATATCTCTTTCCTCCTTGACCATGATTTTTTAAATCCTTTAATGACTTTCTTACAAAAAACCCAATGCCTCCTGAAACCCTTTCCTTCCTTGCAAGGGTATGACCTTTTAATCCTACGTACTCAAAACCCTTTACATAAATTTGTTCTTCTTTTAACCATGTTTCGACTACTGCAAGGTAATCGAGTTGTGTCAATAACTGATTTAAACTCCCTTTATTTTATTCTTTATTCCCTCTCAATTCCAGAATCCAAGCCTCCTTATATCCCCTGTTCCCTATTGCGATTCTGATCTACATCTGAAAGTTTCTAGTGTTTTTTTACTCCTTAATTGTATCCCTTGTTTTGAGGTGGATGGTTTATTTTTGTCCAAAACTAAAATACTTCCATGTTCGGATGATTCGATGCTGTCGTCTTCTCCTTCCCCTTCTGTATTTTCCCCACTACTCGGTTGCCACACCTTTTTACCTTCTACCACCTGTTTGCGTGCAGCTATTACTTTCCTTCTACTCGGTGACACTACTCTCCTGTGTGACGTCTCCCCACTCGCTCCTTCTCCTGCCGGCTCTGCCACTGATCCCTCGGCTGACGTCATTACACTCTGTTCTGACGTACTCGCTACGTCATCTCTTCTTGCTTCTGACGCAATCATCTTCTGTCCGCCAGCCCCACGTGCCGGTGATGTAAGTTCTTTATAACTTTCCTTTCCCTGTGATCTCCGATCGCCCATTGAACTTCCTTTCGATCTGCTTTCCAACACTCTAGTTGCGGATGTATTCAGCTGAGTCATTTCCTGCTCACGAGTTCTGTAGCTTCTTATGACCGTTTTGTACCCATCCACTATGTGTCCGTCGACCCACAGTTGTAAATTCTTTATGAAAGCCAATTTTACTTCCAATCTTACCATCTTCATTTGTTGTATTAAGTTTCTCTTTAAGGCTTGTTGTTCCACCGTTAAATCCCTATGTATAAAAATATCTGACCCTTTTAGTTGCTTTGTTTTCTTTAGCACTTCATAAACAAACTGCACTGACGTAAATCTTGCAATAATCATTCTAGCTCCTCTTGATCTGCCCACTCTGAAAGCCTCCCTTATCTCCCAGCCCTGTAGTATCATTCCAAGCTTCCCTTCTATGATCTCTCTGACCTCTTCCATAGGCCATACTCCATTCCTTTCCTTCACTCCTGCTATAACTAGATTATATCTTCGGTGCCTCTCTTCCATCAGCTCCACTCTTCTTTTGACGTGCTGAACCTCCTTGCTTATATCTTGCATTTCCTTTCTAATCTCTCCCTTAATATCTATTAGTTCCTTTCCCACTCCATTAAGTTTGTTTCCTAGTTTCTCATCCATGTTCTTTATTTTCTCCAGAATTTCTTCCATGACATTTTGATTTCCGTTTGGCCCCGGGTTGATTTCACCACCACCAATCACCAATAGTATACCTAAAGCACATGTAAGAAGGACCATTTCTTCTGCATTACTGCTTGTTTTAAATTCCTTCCATTTTAACTTGTTAAATGTTCCAATTCTTCCTCTGTACACTTGAGTGCTAACTCCCATTGTTTCTTGAGCCCTTTTTCCTTTCACTCCAGGAGCTACCTCCACACACGTCCTCTCTCTACCACTGCTAGCTTAGCACTCCATACATAATTTATATCAAAGCACTTTTTTTCTATAGCAAAGAATTCCTCCACCTTCCATTTAACTTAGCATATATAAATCTTCTCTCATGAAAGTTGTAAATTATCATTAATACTTTCCATTGATAATATTAACAAAATATGCTTAATACATGTACAGACTAGATGTCTTACAGACTAAGAGAGCCTTAACATATATTTTTTAATTTCTCTACTTCGTGTAGTAGAGGAAGTATTGTATTCCACCCAAAAATTTTATGCAAAGAGTTAACCGGAAATATGTTTTGAGACCCCCTGAATAAAAAAAAGCATTTTTAGGAAAAGGTCTGTGTGTCCTGTCAGTCAGTGGACAGCATAACTCAAAAACAAAAAGTCGGTTAGAAACCAAAGTTATTTTAAGTTTGTCTTTCAAGGATGTGACATGAAGATTTTGAAGAAAATTGCTCCAACCTAAACTACCCTTTACATGGAAAATTTTTTGAAAATTTTGATTTTCTTGAAAATGGCTAACAAATGAAATGTACACTATCTACCAAAAAGTAATTGGGCACTGGCCTGAAATATTTGTGTGGCTATTTTCGCCCCTTCAGAACCTAATGCATCCACCTCTTGCTGCTGTAACAGTAGCCAACCTGTCAGGCATGCTCTCCATTAGTTTGTGCAAGACTTCCACTGCGATGCATCGCCATTCCTCTTGCAACAATGGCAGTCAGTTGGCTGCATCTCCCGAGACCTCACTCTCCAGTTCACTTCGTCCCAATGGTGCTCAATGGGATGAGGTCAGGACTCTGTGCAGGCCAGTCCAACCGTTGAACATTATTGTCTACATATCAATGCACAGTAGCCGCTGAAACATGACACATAGCATTGTCACCCTGGAAGTAACAAGTGTCCATTCCATAAAAACCCCACAGTGTAGGGAGCATTTTGTTATCTAGAATTGTACAATATGCCTCCGAGTTTAGAGTGCCATGAACAACCACCAGTGGTCCCACATTGTAGTACGAGAAACACTCCCATACTATCACTCCACCACCACCAAATTTCTTGGTAGGCACTATACACTCTGGCAAAAGCCATTCCCTGGGTAGCTACCACACCCATACACGTCCATGAGACCGAAATAATGTGAATCTAGACTCATTGCTCCATAGAAGTGATTTTCACTGCTCCAGTGTCCAGTTGCGATGGTCCAAACACCACCTGAGTCTCTGAGCTTTATTTGTCTTCATGATATGCGGCTTGTGTGCTGCTGCTCTTCCAGAATATCCAAGTTGATGGGCCTCTGTTCGCAATGTTCCACTGGAAACAGACTCATTTGTCGTTACTTGAAACTCCTGTTAGATGGTAGTAATCGGTTGTGCCGTTCTTTACAATTTCACGTTTTAGGGTTTTGCGATCTCTGTAGGTCAGAATTTTCGGTTGCCTGAAACATTCACCATCGTCACAATGTCCATTGACCTTCCACTTACGTAGGACGAATGCTACTGTTGATTTGGGCTTGTTTAACTTAGCGGATATTGCACTTCTGGACTGCCCACTATCAAAGTCGGATAGCTCTGAACCACACGCCATCTCGTTCTCAGCTGGTTCTGTTGCTCACTGCCTACTACAACACATAGAGGCCACAATAGTCAAGTGACATGCTAAATGAACTACAACCATGGGTGTCCAATTACTTTTTGGTGGATAGTGTATATTTTGAATTTTCTGGCTATGGCTCATGTAGTCCTGTTTACTCTGGGTGACTTTTGAATAACTTGTAAACCATAAGAGATAGATAAAATCGTACTGTGCAAAAAATGTAGATCTCGCTATAATACACAATTTATATCCAAATAAATTTTTAGATATTCCTAGTTATTTGCGCGAGTTTTGGAGAACTTATACTTCTGTCAAATGGAACATTGCTATTCATTTTTTTATATGTTAACCATGCATAGAGAATAGGATTTGAAAGCTTTAAAAGATTTGACTCGCTCAAAGCCTACTGTATTCCCATATTCCCCTTGTACCTACAAGAAAATAAGCAATAAGATAATTTCTACAGATGTTTATCTCAACTAACACGTAGAAGATAGAGGAATAAGAGTTTGTAAGAATAGTTAGTACAGGAGTAGAGAAAGTCTTGTGAGTGCAACACATCAGATTTTTATGAATGTATTCTATACTTCATCAGGAGCATTATGGTTTTGCATTCATCTAACGTTAATTCATAAGTACTGACATACAACAGAGCATGTTGTAGCGGGATAAATCAAATCAATTGCTAAAGCAAATTCTTGAACAAAATGTTCGCCATCCGATCATTCCGTGTAGCAGGTAGACGTGATCAGCTAGAGTTTGCTTCAACTCAGGGTAAAACCATCATTAGTGTGACGACGCAGACAATGCTGAACAAAAGGTGAAAAATCCTTTTGTGCCTTTTGTTAGGCTAATAGGGACGCCATGTGCAGTGAGGCGGAATCCCCTCATGGAACTCCCGCCACAGCAAGGCATGCCTATAGGTGGAAATTCGGGAGCTGTGCGTACAATATGAATTTCCACCAATCACTGCAAACTTGTGGTCAGAAAGTAAGGTTATAGTCAGGGGAAATGGGAAAGTTATAAAACCGGCGAACACGCATTTTAAAACCCCAGTCATGTAGTACACCCCGAGCCGAGTCACGTAATACACCCAGTCATGCAATACACCCAGTCAGTCATGTAATACACCCAGAGGAGTCCTGTAATACACCCCGCGAGTCCTACAACACACACAGAGAGCTCTACAACACACTCCAACATTATTACAACACCCCTGCAACATTAGTATCAGCGCCGGCCAGTACCGCGAGGAAAAGTCAGTGACGAAGTCGATAACAAAGGGTATATGGTAGGAAGAGTAGCATTTACTGTGGACTGGAATAAAGAAGGTTTCACAATAATAACTGTGGTTATTATTTCTTCAACACTCACGAGATAAGATCTCAGCCGAGGCATCTGTATGAGACCTTTAGGATGACCAGCCGCAACGTAGGTTTTCGTCTGTCAAGTCTGATCTACTTTTAGATTTTACAATCTTCAGTTTAGAACATATATGCTCACACATAGCACTATTATGTGCAGCAAATGAACAGAGAGGCGGAAATGTCATATCAAGTTCTCTACATAAAAGTAAACCAGCCTTGTTTTGTAATTGTGATTTCAAAATTGTTTGTTTGTAAATTTGCAAATATGCATTTTTGGTCTTCCTGTTTCGTATTTCATTTTCTGTCTTTTCCTGAAGTTATTTCGGACTTCTGAGAATTTGCGTAAGTATTTGTGTGCCTGTCTTCTCCTGTTTTTATGCCTGTGCTTTCTGAAATTCTTTGTGTGTATTTCCTTTCACTATAGGGTGCATCTTTATTGGTGTCATATATTTGAGGGATGTGTTCCTGATATCAAAACATCAAAGAAAAAAGTTGATATGTAATGGGTCTGAAAATCATTTATTTCAGAGTCACAACACAAAATTGTAGGTTACAAAATTGCTCAAAGTGGCTTCCTCTTGCTTCGGTGCATGCAGTAAGCTTGCGTTCCATGCTCTGGTGTACTCTGTTGATAATTCCTGGTGTGTTTCCTATTTGGTTAAATCCAGTTTGGATACATTCTCTCAAAATGTCAACATCAGGTGCAGGAGTTGCATAAACTAAGGACTTAGAATATCCCCAGATGAAGGAAATCCATTGGATTCAAATCAGATGATAGAGCAGCCCATGCAACGGGTCCCCCTCGACCAATTCATCTTTGCAGAAATCGATCATTAAAAAATTAATGAACTGTCATACTGAAATGAGCCAGTGCACCATTGTGTAAAAACCACATTCGTTGGATGATGATGATGTTGTTTTCTAGTGCCTTGCATCTGGCAATGAAGCCATTAGCATTCGTGCTTTCCAATACTTTTGAACTGTAGTTTCTTCTGATCTTAATGCTTCACAGGTCTTCAAGTGGTCTTCATTCATTTCTACTGGATCGTTACACAGGACACACATGTGGCTTTCATGTAACTGTTTTCTTAACGGGCACCATCGTTGGATGATGTCCAGAGGCACATTATCAGTTAAGTGATGCAACTCATTTCTGAGAACTGGAGATAGGTTTGTCCATTCAGACACAGAGGGAAGAAGTAGGGACCAATAAGGTGATCATGAATGATTCCACCCCAAACGCATCCACAGCACGAAGAACTCGTTCTTCAATCTCAATGCCTCATACTGCTCTTGGCCTCCCAAATCCCTAGCACTCCTCTCAAATATGCCACTCTCTCTCAAGTGTGGGTGAATTCGTGCAAATGTTCTTGCACACATTAACTGCCTGTTAGGGTACCTTTCTGCATAAAGTTCACATGCTCATGCTGCATTGCCATCTGCATGGCCATACGTAGTGCATATCCATCTGTTCACTCATGGAATACATCTTCTTTGGCCTAGAACAAAGCAACGGTTGATTTTCAGACCCATGTATATATTAACTTTTTTTTTACTATTTTGATGTCTGAAACACGTCCCCTAAATATGACACCAATAAAGATACATTCTGTATTTGTGCTTGAGCTTGAATGACCTTGAATTTTCCTTTCATATTCCACAATGTGTACAAGATGGCCATTACCTTGATTCTTATTGTGTCTATACTGCGTGATCTTGCATTTAAATTTGTTTGTGAGACAAGTGTTATGTTTTTCAAGTGTGTGCATCTTTATTGGTCCTTATTCTTATTTCTATTATTATAAAATGACTTTTTCCATTTCATTACTTTGTTTTATTATCGTAAGGCATCTGCAACTTTTATGCTGTTTGTTTTCTTTGTTAACTCTGCACTCAGTGTTTTCTAGGATACTTCTGCATTTTACACTTTTGTCTCTGAAATTTCCTAATTTTTCTTTGGCTTTCCCTACTTTCCATTATTTCAGTCTGTACTACATTCATTTTTCTCTCCTAATGTACATTTTATTTCTCTTGTTTCAGTTTGTACATTTTTCTTTTATATTCCTCCATATCTTTTTCTGTTTCTTTACTTAAATCTGGTTCTAATTCATTTCTACCTTGTTCTGTTTTTCTTATACTACCTACACCTGTTTACATTCAAAATCCTGTATACTTCCGCTATTGCTCTACTCATACTAGTTTCAAATGCATTCCTATTTTTCTCTATTCTCTGCACTAGCTCATTATTGCTTTGTTCTATTTTATTTTCTCTGCTAGCCAAGTTTTTTTCTCCTATCCAGTTCTATTACAGCTAACATTTCCATAATTTTCTCCATTGTTTCTAACGTTGGGTTTCCCTCCCTTTGTTCAATTTTTTTGTGTTAAATTATTTGTATGTTCTTCTATTTCTTGTTCTAAGCTTTGTTCCACTTTCTGCCCTGATTGTACCATTTCTTTCTTCTTACTTTCCTCTCCTGTGTCATTCTTTTCCATCTCTTTAAATGGGTCTTCCTCCTTTACATCCCCCATCTGTATTCTTTGTTCTACCACTCCTATTTCTTTTTCTGCTTCTATTGCATGAGACATCACACCGTCTTTTCTACTAATCCTGCTTTTATTTGTATTTCTGTCTCATTTCATAGTTCTCTACATCTCAGCCTCACCGATATGTGTCCTGTGTAACGATCCAGCAGAAATGAATGAAGAACACTTGAAGACCTGTGAAGCATTAAGATCAGAAGAAACTACAGTTCAAAAGTATTGGAAAGCACGAATGCTAATGGCTTCATTGCCAGATGCAAGGCACTAGAAAACAACAACAACAACATTCACGTTATCCCTATTCATTTTCATTTTCTTCACAATTTTGCTACTTCTAAGGATCATAAATTAATAAAGTTTTTGTTCCTACTATTCGTTGTCCTCTGTCCTCTATTCTTGCACTCCTCTTTGTCATTTAGATGTTTTGAAGTTATTTGGAGTCCGGTAATTCTTCAGTAACCTCTCACCTAGCAGTACACTGTTATTCAATTGCCGTGGTATTTTCTGCTTCTCAGTATTTATTTGGACGTTGCTGAGATGTCTTCCTCTTTTGTCCTAATGTTGGATTTTTCAAAAATGTGACTCAAAAAAAAAATTGTATTTTTATGTTGCCTCCCCTTTTTTCTTATTTGCACCCTACGTTGGTGCCAAATGTGGCAGATTTTATCAAAGTATGGGCACTCAAATCTTCAGGATTTTGTAGTTTGCAAAAATGAACAGTTTTTTTTTTTTGTAAATTAATAAGTTCAAATTTAAAAAAAGAAATATGATTTATTCATAATCTTTGTAGAACATTATAATACACGGATTTAAATCACAGTTTTGACATTCTGTATTTTTAGTAGAATGGATGCTGATTCTTCTTTTATCTGAAGGGTTTTGCCGTTTTTAAAAAGGATACAACTTTTTTTTTTTTTTTTTTTAAATGAACAAATTCAATTTCAGTAATATGTGATTTATTCACATTAATCCTTGAATATAAAAACACGACTTTGATTACTAGCGCTCGTTAGTTCATTCCTTAAAAAGCACTGAAATATGCATGCAAATATGCACTTAAAAAATTGAAAATATGCCAAGAAATATGCACTATTTAGTTAAAACAATTAATGTCCCTTTGCAGTAGACAAGATGAGTTAGTATAAATAATAAATAAGGTTACCTTATTTCTTAGAGGTTGAACCAGAAGTAGTCACACTGCTAGTATTAACTACTAAATTGCAGTTCACAATCAACACTTTGCACAAATTTTCAACCGTAAAACATTGTTTGTTGTCTCACAAAACACTTTTGTAATGTGAAAAACTCTTCACGTCACAAGATGCTATCGGGGTATAGTTAAATAATGTTAATTGCTTCACAGAGAGAGTCAAGTCTCTTGGTGTGACAGATGATTTTCTTTCGATAATGTCTCGAATATTGCACATCTGTTTATAACCTGAATTATTTGAAATTACATAATTCACCTTCCCTTTCACTTTTTGTCCTAGGGTACCAGGAACCGAACTTAGATCACATATTGTTTTTTCAAAGACGGTAAGTGATTCATGCAAAGGATATCCTGCAGCTTCCAATGCCGTTATGGCTGTTGGTAAGAAAGAAAATGGGCAGATATGAAACTAAGATCCTCTTTTAACCCAGTGCCTGACAGAATATTTTGATGAATCTTTAGAGTCCAATGAATTAACAACCTCTTCGACTATTTCTATGTGCTCAGCATAATATAAAACTGCATTGACCCATGTTTCCCATCGAGTTAACACTGGTGCAGGAGGAAGTCGGATATTAGGTACTGTTAATCTAAACAACTTAACTATTTTAGGAGATTTAACAAAAATTCTCTTTGTACTGGACACAAATCTATCTACCAATGGGAAAGAATCACATATTGTCTCAGAAATGCGATGAAGAGCATGTGCCAAACAAGTTACATGAATTAAGTTAGGAAAAATACCTTTCAGAGTTTGTCCTGATTTTACCATATAAGGACCTGCATCAGTAGCAAATAAAAGTAACCGGTCGTATTTGATTCCATATGTCCATAGTAATTTCAAAGAGTCCAACACAAACTGGGTCACAGTTACATTGTCAGTGGCCGACAATTCGCACACATTAAGAAGATAAGGTGTAGTCTTTTGCTCATTATTTAAAGCACCCACGATTATATTAGCAATAGAACGGCACTCAGAATCAGGGGCTTCATCAACAGACAACCACCAACTAATCCGCTAATACATTTTGTATATTTGACAATACGTTATTGTAACAATGTCCTACATAAGTCTTACACAGTGTACTTTCTTCAGGCACATTTTGTTGAGTGTACTTGGAAAGAAAGTTTTCAAATGTCACATTAATTTTGAACAAGGGAATATCAGCAGCTAAAAATGCTTGGCACAAGTCATAGGAAAATTCAGTAGCCCTACTTCTTAAACACTTGTTCAAAAACAGCTGTTTTTGAACAGGTTCTTTGTTTGCCAGTTTTCTGATTAAATTCTCCTTATGTTTTACTGTGTTTATGTGCTGAACTATTTGAAATCTTTTCTCACTCCCTACATTTTTCTCACACGCTCCACAAAACAGTACCCTCTTATCTACAGATATTAAATCACCCGAAAACTCTTTCTGTAAATTAATTAATCTAGCACTCGAAGTTGGTTTTTTGACATTTGAAGAGCTTTTTAACATAATATACACCTAATTTAATTTGGTGGAAACCAGTTCACAACACTTATGTTTGAAGATGACACAACTACTGGTGGGCATGCAAGCGTTGCTATAATCGTGCTGCTCGAAATGTTGACCTGCACTTTATCTTTGTAAATATAAACCTCTGAGATAACACACTGATTATTCTCTACCTACATCTAGCTACATATAATGAAAGGATGGAAACAGGGGATTCACTGCATGACAACGTGACTCTGCATTAGTTCTTGCCACCTAACGAGTTGCATCATTATTTGCAATACTACCAATATGAAAAAATTATCCAGATGGAAAAAATTAATAAAAAGCTATAAAAATCATTAGCATATGCAATATAGGGGCTATAATATTGAAATATTTTGCATTTATCAAAATCAAGAAAATATGCAGTTATATGCACCATAAAATCATGTCCAAATAACTGAAAATTCCATAATTCGTGCACATAATGTTGTTAGCTAATGCTGGATTTCTGACAATGAAGTCATTAATCCTCTTGCTCTCTAATATTTTTCACTGATGGATGGGGCACTAGAAGTGGCCGGGCATATTTGAAGGTGGTCTTGATCCATTTCCCCTTGCAGATCACATAGGGGACAGAGTGGTGAAGAATATATCCCAATTCTGTTTAAAAGTTTTGCCAGACAATCATGTCCCGTAATCAACCTGAAGGTTGCAACTGCTGTTTTTCAAGGATACTCAGGAATTACTCTTTGTTTGGTAGTTCCCATCTTTTATTCTTTGATTTTTCATAGTAATATTTTGCAATAATTTTTCTGAATTCAGAGTTGACTAATCTTTCAGCTGCACAAAATGGTAGATTAACTATAGATTTTTGTACACGGCTGGTTCCCTTTTTTGCAAGAAAATCAGCTTTCTCATTACCACTCAGTCCACACCTGCTCCATCTTGGTTTGATATCAATGATCCATCAGTATAAATATGGAGCCATTCATGTTCGGGAAATCTAGTATGGATTGTCTCTAATGCCAATAATTTTAGAACACTAGTAGGAGTATCACTTTTCTTATCTTCTTCTGTCAGGTGTAAATAATATGTGATGTCTAATGTTTGTATCGGATTGACTTTAATATAAGTGCTGAGATATGAAGTTTTCCTTTGAATTAGGAAGGTATATATTCTTCTTGATGTCTTGAATTTTGGAAAGAAAGCTCTCCTGAGTCTTTAGAGTATGTGTAAAATTTCTCTTGTTCCATGTATTGAATGGGAGTCTGATCAACTTTTCGTGTTGTGTAAGAGCCGCTTTTTCTATTTCATATTCAGTGGGGCATTGGTTCGTTAGTATTTCCATAGCTGGTATTGGTGTGGTTTTGATAGCACCTGTAATTAGTCTCAGACTTTGGTTTTGAAAGATTTGAATTTTTTTTGTATTTGCTGTTATAAGAACTTCACTGCAGTAAGTAAATAATGGCTTTATATACACATTGTATGTTGTGTTAAGAGTTGCTCTGGAACATCCCCACTTCATTCCTGTTAGACGTTTTAACAGTGAAAGGCGCCTTTCTGCTCTTTGTATTACATTTTCTATTTGTTTGGTCCATGTAAGTTTGGCATCAAATGTAACTCCTAAATACTTTGCTTCCTTTGTTTCTGGTAATTGGTGACCCTCAAAATTTAGTTTTATTTTTAGTGGTTTTTTCTTAGTGAAAAGATTTGATAGTTTGATTTTGTTGCATTAACAGTCATTAAATTTTCTTTGGTCCACTTTTGTAGGTTCTTTAAGGATTGTTGCTTGGTTTTTTCTAGTTCTGTGTTTTTGCTTTTTGGTTTTGAAGTCCACATTACTAAGTCATCAGCAAATAGTGCACACTTCACACCTGATTCTTGTATTTGTTGTGGCAGATCATTAATAAATATATTAAAAAGTGTAGTGCTTAGCACTGCACCTTGTGGTAAGCCACGGTGTACTTGTTTATATTGTGAGAGAACGATGTGTCCGCCAAAACATAAAAATATGGTGCTCTCTAAAAAGCGGTTACTATTACTGCTATTGCTCTCTTCAATATCAGTGAAAAATATTGGAGAGCAAGAGGGTTAATGACTTCATTGTCAGAAATCCAGCATTAGCTAACAACAACATATTTAGATATATTTCTTCCATATCTGGTAGCAATAAAGCATTGTGTTAGGAAATGACATAGCCATGAAAACATTGGACCTTGTATCCCATTTTTTTTTTACTTTCTTTAGTAGTTTTGTTCTGCGTATAGAATCATATGCACTTTGGAAATCAATACAAACTGATACATTATCTTTTTTTCTACTGAAGGAGTCTTTGATTTCTTGACTGAGAAGTAAGACTTGTTCATTTGTAGAGTGGAACGCTCTGAATGCAGCTTGGCATGGGGATATTAAATTTTGTGATTCTAGAAACCAATTTAACCTGTTTGACACCATTCTTTCCATCACTTCTGCTATTATGCTAGTAAGAGCTATTGGTCTATAATTTTTTATTTCTGATGCTGTTTTATCTTTCTTCAAGAGTGGGACCATTATTGCTTTTTGCCATTCAGCAGGTACAGTGGTTTTCCAGGATAGATAGTACAGTTTTAGTAGTTGTTGTTTTGCTGCTTTTCCAAGTTTTTTATGAACTCTGGATGTATGTGATCTGGTCCAGGAGACTTTTTGTTTTTTAGATTATTTATTGCAATGTTCAGTTCTTGCATATTAAAATTTTGAAAAAAGATATTGCATTGAGTGTTGGGATCACATTCTCTTTCTTGTTTCAAATCTTTCTTAAACTCTTTACGTTCCTTTTTTTTATTTCTTGTTACTTTATGTGAATTAGCATAATATTTATTGAATGTTGAGGCGATATTTTTTGCATAAGCCCTCTGAAGTGATTGAATGCAACATTATAGGGGCAGCGGAAAGGCCTCCTAAAGTTGTAAATAGCTATTATAGACGGCTAAGACTGATATTCAATTGTCTGTTTTTTCAACTGCTTGGATTGGCGTCACGTGCAAATGGCGAAGTCCTTGTTCGAGTTGTGTGAACTCCGCAGGTCTTGAGATGGAAGACACCAATCCAGAATATTTGTGTTATTATTTGTGATATAAAGGAGCAATAAATAAGTTTTTTTAAAAAGGAAACGGAATTTAATCATCCTTGCAAGGTGTTGACCCGTACTGCGCCCTGAGGTACATCGATAATGTTGGTAAAAATTACTTTGAGTCTCATAGCTACAAAATGGTGCTTACGCGGGGCGAATGAAACAATATTTAACCCTTTGCGGCGCATAGCGTACTAAAGCGTAGTGAAATGAAAAATGGCCTGCCGCGCATAGCGTAGCAGAACGTAGTAAAGCTTGTTCATCGTTTCATATGGGTTCTGCTTATGCTGATCCCAGCTTTTAGGAGCTGTGTCAATGTAGACGTTCTCCTATTACACTGTTACAGCAATAGCAACGTGAAAGAAACTAATACCAAGCTATAAATAACACTTCTTAGAGCTGAGTGCAGTCGTGTAAGTAAGCAGTTTCCTGACGCATTTACAGCTAATTCAGTACCATGGAGGCCGTTCCAAGTACATCACGGGCTAGTAAGTGCGGTAGTGATAAGATTTTGGTAACAGATGAGGAAATACTTGCAGCAGTTTATGAGGAATTAGATCGCGAAAGTAGCTCCGACGAATCTTGGTTTGGCGAGTTAGAGGAAGACAGTGATAAGGAACAAAGTGACAGTGAAGGTGCTGAGGAACAGGTAGCAGAACAGGTGACTAAAACTAATGCAAAGCAAACTAAAACTAAATTAGTACCTGCACAGTGGACCTCCAATTTGTCTTTCAATGAGTTAGAAGTATTCTCTTCCCCTGTAGGTGTAAATCATTCTATTCCTCCAGGAAGTCCAGAAATAGATTATTTTGAACTTTTTATAGATTCCAGCTTTTGCGGCAAAATTGCGGAGGAAACCAATACGTATGCAGCTCAGATTCAAGCTAAAAATGCAGATCCAAAATGGGAAGAAACAAATTCAAGGGAGATACAGGCCTATTTAGGTATTTTGATATATATGGGGATGGTGGATTTACCTGAAATTAGGGATTACTTTTTGGGGGATTTTTGCGTTTGTCCAATTGTAAGACAAGCAATGACCTTGCTCCGCTTTAAAAAGATATCACAATATCTTCACCTGAATGACGAATCTGCAAAACCACAATTTGGGGTAGATTCTTATGATTACCTGTATAGGGCACGACCTGCGTTAGATATAATTAAAAAGTTTTCAAATGTCTACAAACCAAATCGTGATCTCTCTGTTGATGAAGCAATGATCGGTTTCAAAGGGCGCTTCTTTTTGAAACAATACATGCCCGCTAAACCTACAAAGTGGGGGATAAAGGCATGGGGTATTGCAGACAGTAAAAGTGGATATTTACTGACCTGTAAAATCTATCTGGGGAAAAAAGAGGCGAGAAA
Source organism: Tenodera sinensis (assembly GCA_030765045.1). Taxonomy (NCBI): domain Eukaryota; kingdom Metazoa; phylum Arthropoda; class Insecta; order Mantodea; family Mantidae; genus Tenodera; species Tenodera sinensis. The sequence continues at coordinate 298,339,035 of CM060964.1, read as the reverse complement.
CAGCGATCTTCTGCTTGGAGAACAGGTGGTGTTAGACATGTGTGAGAAATACATGGGATTGTGGCACCACGTCTACTTTGATAATTTTTTTACTTCCACGCGGTTAATGAAATTACTTTTAGAGAATAAGACATATGCGTGTGGTACAACGCGTGCCGGAAGGAAAGACTGGCCAAAACAGTTTTCTAAGCCAAAACAATTAAAACTGAAAAGGGGTGAATCTTGCAAACTGCAACATGAAGGTGTAACTGCAGTAGTTTGGCATGATAACAGGGACGTTCTTTTATTATCCACCAATTCCGATCCTAGAACAGATGGAGAGGTACACAGGAAGAGTGGCAGGGGGAGAGAACAAATAAAAATACCTTGTCCTAATGCAGTGATAAATTACACACGTAATATGGCAGGGATTGATCTCGCGGACCAAAGGAGGGAGTGTTACGGTGTCGGCCGGCCTTCAAAAAAATGGTGGAAATACTTGTTCCATTTCGTAGTGAATGTTGCCATTGTTAATAGTTTTATAATATACGACATTTCAAACAGACCTGCTTCTACAGCTCATGGCAACAGGCTTCTTCACTACAGGCAGAATTTGGTGCGACAGCTAATCGGAAACTTCACGTCCCGCAAGCGAGTGGGATTTCAGCGTAGCCTACCTTCTGCTACCCCTGTGCCCAGTTCTCTTCACACCCTTGTAAAAATTCTAGGCCGGGTGAAATCGTGTGTACAGTGTATCATAAAGAAAAGAAAAACACAATCAGGTCGTGGCATACAGTCACAGTACAAGTGCAAACAGTGTGACATTGCCTTGTGTAGAACTGGGTGTTTCCTCAGTTATCATCAAGCGAGCGGGGTGGAAATTCAAAACTAACATGGGGTGCACATACCAAAACATTAATAAGCATAAGTGTATATAGAATATTTTTATTGTGCAACAGAATAGTGTGAATAACATTTTATGGACCAGCTTCAATATCTTCAATATAATAATGGCAGGGATGTAAACTTTTTAAGGGTGAGTACCATAAAATTTCGCAGAAATTATTTTAATTTATCTTAGCTAACTTTAGGATATTTTTATGTGGTGTTAATATTCTAAAGTAGCAAAATTTAATTTCTTTAATATTGTGGAATATTAAAAATGTGTTACAAAGGGGTGCATATCTTTCCCTTCAACGGGGTTGATTTTTTCCGTTATAAACAGTTGAAATAAAACTTATATCGTATTTACTGCCAACCAATATCAAATAAGTTATTAATTAAACACATTATTTCAGACAGTAAAAGATACTATAATTATGCAAGTACATAGGTCACTTTTAGTATAATATCTGTGGTAGCAGTTCAGAATTTAAAGGGACACAAGTCTGCTGGGAGAACAACTAGTTAATACTGTATGCGCAGCAAAGGGTTAAGGACTCATCATGTTAGGATATTGTGGAACTCTCTCCCACAAGCCCCTGCTCCCGGATATAAATAATACAAAATATCCATTCCAATATTTCGGCTATGACTGCATCATTTACTAATATTTTATTGTTGTGTGTGATAGGTGTGCTGTTGTTTCCTTTCCTGTCCTTGACTTTTTTATGGGCTTTGTTACCATCTGTCCTATAATCCATTTTTTCTAAGAAACTATTAAAGTGATTTTTTTTTAGCTGTATTAATTTCTTTTTTTAGTGAGGCACATTTCTTCCGCCATATTTGTGTATCTGATATGTTTTTTGTTTGTTCAGCTGTATTTCTAGCTATATCCCTTTGCTTTTTCAGTTCTTCTAACTGGGGGTTTCAAAAGAGTTTGAAATTTTTAATTCTTCCACAAGGAATATGTTTTTTTGCAGTTTCTAGGATGGCTTTACAGAAATTTTTGTTCATATGATCTGGTTGGTCATGCAGCTGTGAGTTTGTTTGTTCTTTAAATTTATGTTCCAGTTCAGTTTTATATTTGTTCCAATCTGCTTTTTTGAAGTTCCAATACAGATTTGTGTGACTTTGATTGTTATTTGTATTATCTAGTTTTATATCAGCAATTACTGCTCTGTGACCAGAACTTGGGTCTTCTGTAACTTGGTTTTTAATTTTTGAAACAATATCTGTTGTAGCTAACAGGAGGTCTGGGTTACTGCCTGCTCCAGAGTAATGTATGAAGGTTGTGGGATCTTCTTTACTATAAATCAGTTCAAAAGTTGTGGTATTCAAAAATTCTTCCATTATCTTCCCCTTAGAATCTACTTTTTCATAACCCCATCTTTTGGAATGGGCATTGAAATCCCCAATTATGATTGTTTTGTTTAATTGGTCAATAAGTGAGAGATCTGGTTCATTCCTGGGGGGATTGTAAATACTGTAGACATATAGATGTGTTTTATCCCAAAATTTTAGCTTTATTAATTCACTTTTATCTATGTTATCTATTTCTTTAAGAATTTCAAAGGAGGATTTAATATCGTTTTTGACTCCAACTAATATTCCACTACTTATCTGTCTATTTTTGGGTAGCAGGTGTAGTAGAAAACCATTAAAATTGAAATATTTAAGATCATTTGTTAGATTTGCTTCTTCTATGAAAAATATATCTATAACAGTCAAATACAATTTTATTGAGTTCTATTATTTTTGTTTGGGTGAGACCACCTGCGTTCCATTGTAGAAGTCGATGTTAGATCTTCTATTAATATAATGTTTTTGTTCTCGAGAAGTAGTCCCCGCCCGGAGATCCGAATGGGGGACTATTTTAACTCCGGAACATTTTACCCCTCGAGTCATATTTCATAATTTGATGTTGACGAGAGCAATAGCAGTAATATTAAATGCTTTTTAGAGAGCACCATATTTTTATGTTTTGGCGATCACATCACTCTCTCACAACCCCCAGAATGTCTGGAGGACCACGGCTGTCGTTGGTTTACGAGTCTCACCAACCTGACCGGGAGAATTATTAAAATAAATTCACCGACCATATCCTCTGATTACCAATCAGAGGACGTATTACATGCCATGACAGTTCAGCATGTTCTTTGATGTTGGCGGTATCCTTGTAGGATAATGTTTTCCTTGAAGTCTGAGGGGTGCAGGGGTTTTGTATTTTCTATCCCTAGTATGAAGAGGCCTCTCAACGTCGAATTGTTCAATTAGGCTGCGAGCTATTGATCGTCGGAAGTCCAGTAGGTCATTGTCTTGTGTGGTTTTAGATCTCTCCAAATTACCAAACAATTTTATACGGTTATATCCAGCTGGTACAAAAATACCTTTTTATACCACTTCTCACTTCAGCTACAAGCAGGAAAGTAAATGTATGTATTTCAACAAAGAAAGAAATGGAGCCTGCTACCTAACTTACAAAACATGCATAAGGAAAAGTTGCAAACATGCTTTATTCTGATGACTCACAGACCACACATACTCTATGCTTTATTTCACACTATGCTTTGTTTTGCTGATGCACAGGCTACATATACAGTGGGTCGACTACCTGTTTCTTTCAGAGAATTTATATTAGATGCGTTCGACAGAGCAAAGTTAACTTTTCACCACAGTGAAACAAAATAGTGCCATTTAAATTATTTGTTAATGCAGCTCTACTTTGCTGATGATGTACGTGTATATTGCATATAATGAGTTTTATACTGGTTTTTGTTTCATTAGAATAACTTAATATTTACGCAAAATATAGCTGTATATTTACGAAGCACTTTTAGCGCACTTAACAATTTAAATGCCCTGCGCTGGATATTGGGTAGCAGTTCTCGACCCGCAGAGGTTTTAAATGGCCAGCGCTCAAGAGGTTAACATTGTCACAGTATTATCATCAACTGTATGAAAAGTAAAAAATGGTGGCCTCATATCTTAAGATATCTGTAGCTGGTCCCAGCAAACTAATAATTCTCCACTGCCAAAACATAAGAGGTCAAAAAACAGGACATAGGTGTACTTCATTGGCTTTTATACACAAATATTTCTCCAACTTTAGTGGGGAGATTATTGATGCCATAATGTGAAACTGTAAGATATCACTTAACAAAACGTGGTTCCTCTCTCCCTCTCTTTCCCTCTCCCGCCCTCTCTCTCTGTAATGTAAGTGGTCTTTGTGTGTATAGTAGATGAAGCCAAGAAATTGGCTTTATTAAATTCCATTGAAGTTCAGGTCATTCACTGTTGATCTTAAACATCTAATTCATATTGCATTACTTCTTAATGTTTTATACTTGTTTATTTGTATATAATGTACTACAGCATTTTATTTTTTAAACTTAATTATTCATTATTAGGAAATTATGATGGATGAAACCAATTTGATGTTGCTTTTTTCTGCCTGGATATAATTGTAACAAAACTCTCATACTTTTTTTGTTAAAGGGTTCTTCAAAGTTTTCTTATACATCGCATTTGTGGCCATCATGGTTCGGATTTACACATTACCACTGTTTGCTTTTAGACCTATGTATTATACAATGAGGTAAGTTGAAACAGTAGTATTTAAGTATAACATACTCAGAATATTATAATATTACAATAAATATTCATGTTGCTTCACTGTCAGTAGCTTTAATTTTTGCGTATTATTACATATTCAAAATGTTTATGGCAAGAAGAATTTCAAGGCATATATGCATTAATAAAATTAAGTTCAGTGTAGGTTTATTAATAAAGAGAAGTATTTTATATAGTAGAGTGACGTAATGATAAATGTTGGGTTTAGTTGACAAATCATTTAAGCACTTTTCTCTCCACTTAATGTCTTATTTATGCAAGACTAGTTTCAGGGGATCTCATCCTCATTATTGTGAGGTCGACTGGCATTTCCGGTGAAGTTTGCTTGGTGTAGTGCTGTTCTTTGTACTTCTGGTTAAACAGATAGTTATCTACAGCAGGGATTTCAAAATTCATGACTTTCTTTGCTCTCGATGATAGATGTGTTTCAACAACTTTATTTCCTGTTTTGTGTTGTGATTTCAAGACCAAAAATGAAGACTTGTCCATATACTTGAATTTTATGTTTCTCCAATGTTCTTTCATTCTGACTTCCAGATTTCTTTTCGTTTTCCTAATGTATATTTTCCCCACAATTTTGGCATTCCATTTGGTAGATTCCAAATAAAATAACATTGAAAAATATTGGAGAGCAAGAGGATTAATGACTTCATTGTCAGAAATCCAGCATTAGCTAACAACAACAACAAATAAAATAACATGGTTCTTGCTTGGCATTTTTGACAGGGTTGTTCCATAGGTTTCTAATGTTACATCTATTTTGTGGTGCTAATTTAATGCTGGTTCCCCTCCCCCCCCCCCCCCCCCCTTTACTTAAGTTAACTCATCACAACATTAGTCACTGTAGTTTTGAAAGACAGAACTAGAACTGAAAAATTCAATGCCATAGCCAGGATTTGAATCATAGATCTGCTCTAAACCATTGTGTTAACATGGCAATATGGTGGCACAGCCGTAAATTCTCCAACCACGCAGTTTTTTTAACTATAAATGTAATTTCAGAGAATCTTGTAGAAGCTTCAGTTTAATATCAGTATTTTATAGCATTTTTTGTTAAAATACCGTCTTTCTTTTTTTTTCAATCTGTTTCATTTTGTTTTCCCTCCCGTGCCTCTGTGCAATGCTTTTGCTATCCAGCCCAATTTTGAAATAATATAAGAAACAAAAGTTCACTAAACAGGAGTTCAATTTAGTTTTTCTTCTTTGTCCTTTCAAATATTAAGCCCTATGGTCTGTGACAACCTCACAATATTTTCAACTGTGAAAATTACAATAATTTTTGTATTAACAATACACAAATTGATATACATAACTCACAATAGTATAAGACACTAAATATTATAAATATAAACATTAAATGAATTCTAAGAAAATAAAACAGTTTAACTTATTGAAATGTATGAAGGTCAATGTTCCTTATGTAGATGCTGTTGATAACACAGTGTGAAAATGAAATTTGCCACAGAACAAAAATATGTGATTCCTATGTAGCTCAGTGTGCTTATTACGATAATGAAAATGTTTTTTGCTGTTACCTAAACTTTCCTTTGGAGATACAATCTTATCTGTGCAAGACTGCATCATTTTTGCTGTTGCAGCCCTTATGACATTCTGTTTATTTTATTGCCTCTGCATAAATAAGTGGGTAGAGAAGGTAGGTGCAGGTTAAGTAGAGTTGCCATTGTGTCAATTAGTAGCTAGTGAATTCAATGTCTATTTCTGTAGTGTGTGTGAGTATCCTAATGTGAATAATGTTGTTAATGTGTGTTTGAGTAGTTTTCCTGCTCAGCAATATCTGGGGAGTGTATTAATTTACCAAACCTTTTCTGTGTGGTGAGTTTACAACAAAGTACCAAAGGTACCCCATTTCTCTGCGTGCCAAAAAGGCATGCAAGTTGTATTTTCAATCAAAGATAGAAGAGGGAAGAAGGAGACGGCAGAAACCTCAGTCTATGTGAGTTACGAAATAGCACTAGAAATTACCATATCTTTTTGTAGTTTTTCTTATAGTCCACTTATTAAACCATGTATGCTTATAGCTGCAAGTAAATTCACCCCTATCAGTGTTCACTAGTTCGAGAGCGTCAGTCTGTCACCTCGTACTATTTCACGCAGAATTCAAGATCTGGCGGACATTTACGCACAACTTATTGAAAGAGCAAGTATGGCTCAAGTATGTATTTTTATTCGTGAAGTAAATGAAGATTTTGAAGTTGTGGAAGAAATGCTAGATCTGGTGCCAATAAAAGGCACAACAGGATCAGACATTCTGAATTGTGTAGTAGAAGTTGTGGAGAATGCAGGGATTCCATGGGATGCACTCATATCGGTAGCCACCGATGGTGCCCCAGCTATGGTTGGTTCGCACGACGGATTTGTGACCCTCCTGAAAAATAAACTAACAAAAGAAATAACAGCAGTTCATGGCATAGTTCATCAGGAAAACTTATGTGCCAAAACACTGAATGTAAACAATGTAATGAGTCTGGTTGTGAAGTTTGCAAACAAACTGAGGTCCCACGGTCTAAAACACCGACAATTTAAAAGCTTCTTAGAAGATTTGGAGCATGAGTATGGTGATATACTGTATCATACAGCAGTTAGGCGGCTCAGTCGAGGCAAGGTTTTAAGCAGATTCTTTGATTTATTGGATGAGATACGTTTGTTCATGGAAATGTGCAGAGAACCTATTGAAAAGCTCACGAATGTTAAGTGGAAATGTGATCTTGCATTTATGGCCAATATAAGTGAACATTTGAATACTTTGAATGCTTCACTTCAAGGGAAAAACAAGTTAATCACAGATATGTTTCGTAGCATTGAAGCTTTTAAAAATATGCTCTCATTATGGGAATGTCAACTGTTAAATGGTGATCCTTGTCATTTTCCCAGGTTGGAAAGTGTGATCTGTGATTGTGATTCCCTAGAAGTGGGATATTATGTTGAAAATCTGCACATGCTTTCCCGTGCATTTGGCGAAAGATTTCACGATCTCATGGGCTTAAAAATGGATTTTGATTTATTCGCTACACCATTTAGCATGAATATTGATGATACTCCCAAAGATGTTCAACTGGAGCTTATCACCTTGAAATGTGACTTTGAGTTAGCTGATAGTCACAGAAGCAGAGGAAGTTTGCTAGATTTTGTACAGGAGATTTCCTAAATCAAGATTCCTTCGATTACACAGGCATGCGGCGTCTTGGATTGCAATGTGTGGTTCGACCTATGTATGTGAATCCTTACTTTCAGCTATGAAATGCATTAAAAACCCTCAAAGAGCCAACATCAGTGATCATAACTTGAAGTGTGTATTAAGGGTTCAGAGTTGTGTTTCATTGTCTCCAAATGTGGCGAATATTGTGAAAACCAAAAGATGTCAGAAGGCAAGAGTGTCTACCGAAAACTGAATGTATAAAATTCTTAATTGAAACATGTATATTCATTTAATATAAAGTATTCTGTGTAATATTAGCACTGTATAGTAAATATTATTTTATTTTATATTTTTCAATTGTTTCAAAATTGTGCTAATTTCCACAAAGTACTGTTTCGTTCTTACAGTTAAAAATATTGCTTTTATATGCCATCATTTGGTTGTATAGGATTGAAGGCTATAATAATCTTACTGGTATTGGGTTGTGTTATCTATAATTTAATAACAAGTACCAGAGAGATATTAAACCACATATTATACAGTTTCTGAATTGTTCCTTCACTACTACCCTGTCCTTAATTATTTAATGGTAACGCAAGTGCAGATTACGGAACGTCACTGGTATATCTCCCTGGCACTCGCCAGCAACGACCGGGCATGCCGTCACCGTGCAAACTGTATAGACACACTGTGCATGTCAGTTGGCTGTCCCTGAGTTAAAGGAAACCTACGATAATACTAAACTGCTTCTGAAATATACTGGCTATTCAAATCACAAATGGAAAATCTGCAGTGATTTCAAAATTCTGGGACTACTTTTAGGAATGCAAGTGTTACACAAAATATTGCTGATTTTTGTGTTACTGGGATAGTAGGGGAAGGAAAGACCATTGCAGGCCTTTGAGAGAAAGCTTCAGTCTTGATGAAAGAAATGTCACATGAACCCCTTGTTAACAAAGACAGCATGCTGTTACCACCACTGCATCTGAAATTGGGTTTTATGAAACAATGTACAAAGGTGGTCGGGGTTTTGAATATTTAATATCTAAATTTCCTGCCATCAGTAATGCAAAAATTAAAGACAAGTGTTTTCATTGGACCTCAAATTTGTGAGTTGATGAAAGATATTACCTTTGAACTACTGTTGACAGATACTGAATAACCAGCTTGGCATGCATTCAAAAATGTATGCAACAGTTTGCTGGGAAATGTTAGGTCTGGGAATCACAGGGAACTGACAGAACACATGTTGGACTGTTAAAAGGCTATGGGGTGCAACATGTCCTTGAAATTACATTTTCTTCATTCCCATTTGGATTTTTTCTGTCTAATCATAGAGGTGTGAATGACGAACATGATGAGAGATTTCATCAAGATATAGCTGCCATGGAAAGACAACATAAGGGAAGATCGTCACCAAACATGCTGACAGAGTATTGCTGGACACTCCTACAAGAAGTTTCATTATCCACCCACAAATGAAAAGTTTCTAAATTGCGAGTACTTGTATGCTTTATTCAGCATTATCACCTTTTGGGGGGAGAGTTTCATAACACAAAAAATAATTTCATTGTATGATCTGCATTTTATTCAGCAACAGGCTCCTCGTCTATTGTAATAGTCATTTCCAAGTGTCTTTAATGTTGCCAGTTTGTTTTTTATGGACTGAACATATATTGCTACTTATATGAAATATAGGCCAAGTGGTTCATGTGTTCTTGTCCACAAAAATCAGTATATAATGGAACTTTTGTGATTTAGTTTTCATAATCAGCATATGTGAAACGGTAAATAACATCTGCTTTCATCTTGCGGCAAAACAAAGTTAAAATTTGTTGCACCGTGTAATTACTTCTCTAACCAAATGCACCTTTTTTCATACAGGGCCTTTAAGAAAGCGTTTAATGATGTGATCCTCTCCCGCCGTGCCATTCGTAATATGAATACTCTTTATCCTGATGCAACGTCAGAAGAGCTGGCTGCCTCTGATAATGTGTGTATTATATGCAGAGAGGAAATGGTATCAGGTAAGTTCAGACTCTATTATTTGTTGACATTTGTTATGCTGTAGAGCACTGTTTAATTTCATAAACAAATAATGGAAATTGGTAAAATATGTTAGAAATATATAAGGCGTAAGGATCATGCTGGTTCAGATTGGTTAGCCCCTAGAGTTTTGCTCCACATTAGGAAATTCATTGCCACTATTACGTTTATGAAATATTTTGTATTATCAGGTCATCCAATACTATTGGTTATGTTTGAACAGGAATGTTTTCATAAACTTATTTTTACTACAGGTAATTGGTTATTAATAAAAGGGCATTGTGAAAAGCCTAAAGGGTGTATTGTTGAAATTTAGGATGATCACTAAAGTTTTGTTCCACATTAGGAAATTTGTTGCCACTATTATAGTTATAAAATACAAACTTCCATCTATTGTATTTTTCCATCTATTATTTTCTGAGGGATCAGGTAAACAAACCAATGAACGCAGAAAAACAGTGGGTATGGGAAGTACACAAATCATGTACATAAAATAGCCGGTATATAAGCAAACAGTATATTTTGCATTAATTTTTACATGTTACATGTTTGTCGTTTACTTTAAAAAAGCTTTTAAGTGACATTTGCTCTTAGCTGTTTTTCTTTTCTGTAAAACAACAAATTTTCTACATTCAACAGGTTCTGATGCTTGTTTCATCACTGTCATGAGAATAAGCACTCCTGCAGTTTCATACACACTCACCGCTTCAGCAAAAGTTGGCATATCTTTGGCTGTTGTATCCTCTCCCTCACTCCCCTCACCTTTATCACAAGCATATGCTGCTTCTCTCACCTCATCACACACTTCCTCTACATTTCCACATGTGACAACATTTTCATCCACTGCCATGTAGTGTCAGAACTGAATGCACCTAAAATTTTGACCCATCTACCCATGTCCACAACCCCCTGCCTTAATCAAAAGGGTGTGGCATTTATTTGAATTTCTCATTCCAGCTAGTACTGGCTGCTTCAAAAGTTGTTAGCTAATGCTGGATTTCTGACAATGAAGTCATTAATCCTCTTGCTCTCCAATATTTTTTACTAATGGATGGGGCCCTAGAAGTAGCCGGGTATATTTGAAGTTGGTCTTGGTCCATTTCCTCTTGTAGATCACATAGAGGACATAGTGGTGAAGAATATATCCCAATTCTGTTCAAATGTTTTGCCAGTGAAAGTGAAAGTGATGAAAATGAAAGTCCTGCAATTGCGCGCAACAGTGACCTATGTAGCAGCAGGGACGAGTCCAAATGCGTGGATGCGCTGCCACCGCTGGTGACAGCTGGTTCAACAATATGGACTTCCGTGACAAATCACGATGTGGGACCGCCAAAGGACATTCCCGTTTATAATGTGAAAAAAGAACCAGTGCTCCCTTCCACCTTTGATGCTGCAACTCCACTGGTGGAATATTTTTATTTATTTTTCGATGACGAACTTCTGGAAAGAATTCATGCTAAAACTTGCACTCACAAGGATCAAAGAAAATTGCAACATACTCCACCACAAAAAAGATCCCATTTTTCTGCTTGGTCCCATCCTTCAATAGCAGACATAAAAGCACTTTTAGGGGTAATTATCAATATGGGGTTGCATCCAAAGCTTGATATAAAAAGCTACTTTTCTAAGCTTTGGATAGAAAAAATGCCGTTCTTCGGTGATGTGTTTTCCAGGGATGGCTTTTTGCTCCTATTCTGGAATTTGTATTTAAGTGACGAAGATCCCCAAGCAAGAAAAAAGGAAAAGGTGTACCCCATCAAACCTGTGCTTGACAAGATCAACTCCAAGTATCAGTTGCACTATTCACCTGATAAGCATATATCTGTGGATGAAAGTACCATATCCTTCAAGGGTAAGGTATCTTTCAAAGTTTACAAACCCGTGAAGCCTGTGAATTTTGGATTGAAGGTGTATGTATTATCCGACAGCACAAATGGTTACATATACTCCTTCAAGCCTTATTTGGGTAAGGAGGAAAATTCACAAGAACTGGCTCTGCTGAAGACTGCGCAGGTGGTCAAGAACTTTTGTGCTACTTTGATAAAGGACAAGATCCCACCACCTATGGCAGGGGAAGACAGGTATCGTTTCTGTGACGTCAGCTCACTCAGCTCACATGCTCTCACCGAAGGCCAGTTGAACGTGGGACATCACAGCGGGGAAGAGGAAATGGTCTGCGGGACATCGTAATTTTAATGCTGACTGTTTCAATTACGGAATAGTCACTGATTATAAAGAATTAAATTTCGGCTTTATGCTATATATATAAATTCTAGTTTATGTGAACAGTCATGTTATAATGCAAATAGAACAGAAATTATAACTATTTTGCCTGAGCTAGAGGAGAGCTATACAGAAAAATGAGGTGGACATTTTCCGACATTTGCCCTTTCGCTTTTCTTTAACTAGTTTGTCAATGTTAGGGCGTAATGTACAGGACATTTGTAATCGAAGACTGCATGTTAGATTGTGATCTGACAATATGCTTCGGGATTTTGACTTAGAAAGGTTCATATCAGAAAAGAATTATTCGCAAACATACGTAGAACCAAACATATATAATATCCGTGCAACAAGGGCATATAACCTCAGAAATTGGGTTTGAGGAACATTCTCATAAATACAGCCAAGTCTTCCTTGTGTTTATATTTGTCCTTCAGCAAATTGTCGCACTGTAAATTTATCAATTCAATTTGCTACCTGCTAGAAACATAGTTAACATCCAATGAATACGGGGTTGTAAAGATCTGAAACGTAGTTAATGTTTCTACATCTTGAAGCCTGGTCTCAAACTGGTGTGAAACACGGGGAACTGAACACAAACACAAAACCACTACATGTCAACAAAAACACAAAATGAAAACAAAATTTGCACTAACAACATTAACATCCTCACACAACAAATAAAAACCCTCAGACTAGGCTGAAGAGGGTTCTCCCTAAACAGCCCGGGCATGTTGTAAACATGCCCAAATAACATTTTTCATATTAATTCAGTTTCGTGCAAGTAGCGCCGCTGATCTAGGCAGCATAGCAATACACCACTCTCACCTGACGTCACACAAACGTACGAGCTGGCTCTTCGTTTAAATACGTCACACGGCTTGAAGTTGTCTTCCCCTGACCTATGGGATATCATATTTGTACTGATAGGTATTACACGTCACCACAGCTGGCAGATGAACTCCTGAAGATAGGAATGGTGACTACAGGAACTGGCATGCCTAATGAAATGAAAAAGCCAAAGTCATCAAAATTGAAGAAAGGTGAAATAATGTCTTTCCGTCAGCAAGAAAAGATGACAATCACTTGGAAAGATAAAATAACTGTGGTTATGCTCTCCACTTTCCACAAAGGAAGCAAAGCTGACATGATACCAGTTCAGTCAGTTTCCAAATCAGCCTCCTACCTTGAAGCCAGTGTGTGTAGAAGATTACACAAAACATATGGGAGGAGTTGACAGAAGCGACCATTTCATTTCTTCATATCGGTTTATGAGGAGAACAATGAAATGGTACAGGAAAATGTTTTTCTGGCTTCTGGGGGTATCGATTGTAAATTCGTACATTTTGTACAACATGGTCCAGAAACAAAATGGAAAAAAACCCATACAACAATGAAGTTCAGAAAGTGCCTGGTAGAAGCCCTGGTTTATGGGACAATGCTGTCACAAGGAAAAGTGTGTTCTCCTGGGTGAGGAAGACCATCATTTGGACCTCCAGAGCAAAGACTGAGTGGACTTTTCCATTCCATGAATAGAAAAGGGGTCCAAAGGAAGATGTGTTATGTGTCTTGCAAAAGGTGTTAGGAAAGAAACATATTTTTGTGAAACATGTGATCTGAAACCTATAACTGCTTTGGAGCATACCATACACAAAAAGACTTCAGTGTCACCTAATAAGATGTCTAGGAACTGATGATGCACTCTGCCCTGCAGATATGGCAAAATTTCAGTTGTTTTGGTACATATGCCACTTTTCATTTAAATAAGTGTAGCCTCAAAAGAAAATACCTCTAATAAAAAGTAATGTTATGACTTAATGAACATTTATGTGCTTGGTTATACGTTTTCAACGATTTAGTACACAAAATAATTTCATATGTGCCTTATTTTGAATAATATTTGTTTTAAAATACTTGAGAAAACTAGGAAAATAATTACGCCCAGGAAGGGTTAATCTATTGCTTTTTCCTGTTGTTACATCCACAGAACAAACAACACATTTGACTTCTTCCATGGTGTTAGATGCTGCTAAATGTCCTAACTGTTCAAGTGCACAAGTCGATACCATTAGGATGAATGGACAATCTGCATGTTGTAGTGGTTGTTACTGGCTGCATGCTATATGACAGCCTGTGTAAAAGCACTTTGGTACTGTTTTTAGAAATGGGTCTTTACCTAGCAGCGGGAATATAGCAGCAGGAATAATGTTTTTACTGAATGTAGTAATAGTTTGATATCGGACGCAGTTATCTACAGGGTCGAGGTCACAGAATGGAATGCATAAATCAACGTTCCTTTATCACAATATATTTATTCGTTAATTTACACTTTTAGCACCATATTAATTAATCAACAATCTTCACAGTTAGGTAGAATCTACACTGTATAAAAGTTTGGGTGAAAGTTACATGTTCACGCACTACCAAAAAAATACATCCTTCCAACTTGAGCTCACAGACGCTAATGAATAAAGAGTCCCTGGCGTCGGTATGACGCAACACCGCCATTCTTATGTATTCATCCGCGCAACAGTTCTCATTGGTTGAACTCAAAGTGACGAGAAAACATTGGCTATCTTGAATATTAAAAAAAATAAGTCCCTGATACACTCAAATTAAAAGAATTAGAAATTTACACACTCTTACAAAAATATTTACATGAACGATTTTCTATTGGTCAATATTCTGTCTCAACTTCAAGAGCTAATTGAAAACATAAACCATGTTCAGTGTTGGACCCACAAAATAAACCTTGTGGTTAAAATATTTGAGCAACTGAAATAAGCAAATGTAACTGTATTGAAGGCAAAGAATGTCTTTTTAAATAAGTGGAAAAATGGATGCTTTCTTGAGGCAGAAATAATAAGACACTGATGAGAATAAAATTTCTGGTTCTCCTGTGTCTGTGTGTACAAGGTGGAATTCATGGTTCAAGTCTACAATGTAGTTTGCAACTCATGTAGAAGATCTTGCAGAGTATTTCAACATCATTGAGGATGGAAATTTGGGGACACTGTTCTTTAAAGAAGTCAGTGCTATAATAATTCCAACTATTAAGCTTCAAGCTGTTTTTGTCTGCTGTATGCCACCAACTACTGGAACTCAACACTTTCTTGGAAGGATCATCTCATCCTACCATACATGTACTCCATGGGGAACTTAACATTGAGGTAACATTCAAACTTTTCAGCAAAGGAGTTTTTAACCAGATTGTGCTGAGAGAATTTAATCAGTTTCCCACTAAAGTTAAAATGGAATTAGAAGTATTTCTTGTGCATCTCAGATGGCTTCAGTCAGTACAAAGTTGTTGATGACACATCCATGTCATAAAATCATATAAGGAACAGGATGCCTCGAAATGTAGGAGGGTGAGTCAAATGAAAACTGGAAAACTGCTATAGAAAACCTAAAACTTCTATTATTATGTTCAGACCTGGTAAGCATGCACGTGGATTCGCCTCCCATCAATTGTCATTGCTCCTGTGACCCCATGTGACTCAGCAGCATGATACAGGAGTTTCCAATATGGTGGCCCTTCTGTTGGAGTGCACCAAAGAAGAGCAACGCAGAGTGATATATTTCCTACACAGTTAAGGTGCGAAACCATCAACACATGTTGGCACAGTATGGCGTTGCATGTTTATGGCAGACTCAGGTGTCACACACGCACTCACACTTTTTTTAAATAAAATTCAGGGCATGTCAAAACATCTCTGGAGAAATCTTGATATAAAATTTTTGGGTGGAATACAATACTTACACTATTAACTGTGAGGTTATTTTCGTTTTAATTTAAAATTTAAAATGTGAATGAATCAATGCGCACACCATTAAATTATTAAATCATGGAATGTTTTCAGACATATTTGTCTCTATCCTCAGTATGCTAGCAACTAAAAGCTCTTTCCTTCTGCCAGTTAGCAATTTTATTAAGTTTGCCAACTGACAGCAGTTGGATGCTCAGGCTGAGGAAAGAGAAGGAAGAGATACCTTTAGTTGCCATGTTGTGAATGGAGAATGTCTCTAAAAAGGTTCCAGAACTTAATAACTTAACATAAGTGAAGTTTTAAGTGGTACATCAACTCAATTCATGTTTTAAAATTAAAAAGCCTGATGATTTATTTAGGTATTTGTGATTTTGTATTTCAGCTTCAAAGAAGCTTCCTTGTAATCATATTTTCCATACATCTTGTCTGCGATCATGGTTCCAACGTCAGCAGACATGTCCCACATGTAGACTTAACATTCTTCGTACACCCACTACTACACCAGTCCAACAGCAAAACAATGTGGGGCCTGTACCTCAACCTGCTCAACCACAAGGCCAGCAAGCACCAGGAATGCCATGGATTCCTCCACCAGTGCCAGGTACAGTTACCTCCAAGTATATATTTGTATTAAATGAAAAATATGAGCATAATTTGGGAGGTAAACTTACGTAGCAGAGTATGCTTAGAGGTCATGGTATGAAATTGTAGCTTTATTAAAATTAACTTGATTATAATATATTTGCAGTTTAGTGGAGGCAGTCCAAAGGTTCGTCATGTTTTATTACAAAACATTGAATAACACTGCAATTAATTGCAGAATTTCAGGCTAAACACCTTATTGAAAGCTGCTGCACTGATGTGCTAATAGGAATGAAGTTGTTTAAAACACCCAAATGATAATGTTCGTGGTTTTTTTTCCCCTGATATTCTTCAGTGAACTTACATTCTTTAGAAGCTTAAGACCAACAAAGGTAGCCAAGGTTCTTGAGACAGGGACTCTTGAACAGGAGGGCACCTGGTTCAGATTGTGCTAGGAGTATTTTCCTTGAATGAGCCTTTTTCTTCTTCTTCAGGTTTTCCTCATTCCTCATAAATGGTAAATGCTAGGAGAGTATCCTAAACTTAGATTTCGAATGTTTTCTTCTGAATTTCCTTTTCCAATAATTTCATTTTATGTATCCTCATTGTCCACTGCCACACTCACTAAGAACAGGCATTAAACACTACTAGAAGCCAAAAGAGCTCTAAACATAGGGAAGCATCAAAGCTTGCTTAAAGGATACATAATACCTCAGCCAAGTACAAAACTAACAAATTGCTAAGTTATTAGAACTGATTCTGAATAGTGAAACTTTTTAACATAGTTGAAATAGTGAGCGGACTAGTGACACTTCAAGTACACTTAAATTCACCTCTATTAGGGTTAATTGCTGCTTTGATAATTGTTCTTCCACACTAGCCATGAATAGGGACCAGGTTGGAAAGCCAAAGCATACAAACATTTCAGTGCCACAGCTGGGACTTGAGCCACAGATCTTTGACTCTCCATCAGTGCTCTTACCACTTGAGCTATCATGGTAAGATACCTGAATGCTCATTAACTCCTCTTGTCTGATTCAAGTATCTCAGTAGATCTTCAAGGTGATTTACAACAAGTACTTTACGTTTCTGAGCTTGATACAGTGTGGGTGGGAAGTAACTAGGTATTGAAATTGATGTGTAACTTTTATGTTTGCAGAGTATTTATTTGAAATTAATACAGTAGGTACACTTACAGAAGGCAACATGGCCGAATGATTAGACTGTTCACCTATCACCAAGGTGCCCGGGTTCGATCCCAGGGACCTGCATGTGGTATTTGTGGTGGACGAAGAGGCATCTGGGCGGGTTTTCTCTGGGTTCTCCTGTTTCCCCCACCATTCATTACACCAACTGCTCCATCATCACCTTTCTAATCCATTTCATCTACATTTCATAGTATCCTCTTCCTCACTCTCATACCTGGTGTTGGGCTGACCAACTGCTTCCAGATCTTCACTCTATACGGTCTATAGGTTCCTCTTCCCCCTGACAGGCATCTGATCCTAGGCACAGGCTTGTGAGTCTTAGGGGTGTATAAGTCCTCTATATCGTGGGGACAATCAGATGAAGAAGGTACTCTGTTATATGGGAATAAGATTCCATACCTTAAAACTCGATGTAGGCACGTGTGCTGTCGACCTATCTCCTCAAATAGCCTGGAATGAAATCAACAGCTTTCTGGAGGAAGTATTTTGGATGTTGATCAGAACTTCCCGAATCCATGCTTCCAATTCATCCAATGTGCGAGGTTTCATCCAGTACACCTTTTTTACCCAGCCCCATAAAAGAAAAAGTCACAGGATGAACAATCGAATTCCACATCTCCTAGCATCAAGCAATCTGTGCTTATTTTCTTATTGTAAGGTGATCAATCATCTTCATTATTATTGAATGTACCGCCTCTTACGGCCATCGTCGGTACTATGCTGCATGAAAAGTCACTATCCTGTTTAATGTTCTGTATTTTTGCGCTATTTCCAATATTATTCCATCAATATTAAAAACGTAACAGCCTTTTAATAATACCCAGTTACTTCCCGCCCGCCTTATAGTTATCCACGATTAGGCCAGCTTTACAATAAAAATAAGATAAGCTTATAATCAATTTAAAAACTAGTTGAAGTGTATTGTAATGAAACCATTTACAGCGAATCATGTTTTTCTATTCAAATAAAATTCTTGTTACAATTATCTTCTTGCCAGTCATTTTTGAAACATAAAAATAAACATTGAATTAAACATAAACTAAAAGCTTGTAAGGTCCAAACTTTCAAGCTTATCTCTGTCAAACTTAAGAAACTAGCCATTCAGAGAGCAATTTTCATTACATGATTACTCTAACATCTCATATCAGGTTTTCCATTGCCATGTGTTGAGTTGTTAACTGCCTTTCTGTATGTAGCATCATGATTCAGGAAGCAGTAGGATATCTGGAAAAATTGCACCAAGACAAATTGTGATGGTATAGCATGGCAGTTTTTAACTAGGAGCATATCTGTAGGGTCTTAATGGCTTGCGAAAAGGTGTGTAGTCCAGCAAATGGGAACTAAATAATTTTGATTTAATTATCAAAACTCATAACTATGTAACACCCAAACTTTTACAATAATTTCCAATTTTCAAGTTATATAAACCACTGTTTAAATTCTCTTGATGTAAGTTTTATTTATACAAGTTTGTATCTCTTCTACAACTTGAGAAAAATTTGGTCTTGCATTGTTGAAACTATAAATAGTTACCAAGAACAAATTCACCTATCTCTACCTCTCCAAGGTAGCTTGTTCAATTTTTGACTTTTGAATCCTTTTTTGTATCCTTACCTTAAGTCACAAACATAAATATTACTATCAACAGATAAGCAAATACAACATTTTGTATTCATTCCAATTGAAAGGCAACTATAAAACATACTTTAAACATTTCCTAACCATTTTAATGAATATGCCAATTCTCCAAACATAAACTCCTTCAAACATACTGTTACAGTAGGTAGTGCATTTTTGTGAGTTTGTCTTACAAACAATTGGGTAGCTAGCTCTTGTCCATTTTGATGCATTTGCGTAACCTCTTTTGTTGTGTGTAATGCAAGTGGTTGTGTCGCAGACCACCATATTAGCTTAGCTATTTCATGCTCCTATAAATGGCTGCTGTTTGTTTCCTTTTGTCATTGTGAATGACAACATACACATTAAGTTTTACATTCTTAATGCTTAGGTGTTGTTA
>CM060964.1:298307044-298314544 GCA_030765045.1 Tenodera sinensis | reverse complement strand
CAGGGAGACACACAGAGAGAAACACAGAGAGAAACACACAGAGAGAGACAAACAGAGGGAGACACACAGAGGGAGACACACAAAGAGAGACACACAGAGGGAGACACACAGGGAGACACACAGAGAGAGACACACAGAGAGAGACACACAGAGGGAGACACACAGAGAGAGACACACAGAGGGAGACACGCAGAGAGAAACACACAGGGAGACACACAGAGAGAGACACACAGAGAGAGACACACAGGGAGACACACAGAGACACACAGGGAGAGACACACAGAGAGACACACAGGGAGACACAGAGAGAGAGAGACACACAGAGAGACACACAGAGAGACACACAGAGAGACACACAGAGAGACACACAGGGAGACACACAGAGAGAGACACAGGAAGAGACACACAGAGAGACACACAGGAAGAGACACACAGAGAGACACACAGAGAGAGAGACACACAGGGAGAGACACACAGGAAGAGACACACAGAGAGACACACAGAGAGAGAGACACAGACAGACACACAGGAAGAGACACACAGAGAGAGACACACAGAGAGACACACAGGGAGAGACAGAGAGAGACACACAGGGAGACACACAGAGAGACACTCAGGAAGAGACACACAGAGAGACACACAGAGGAAGAGACACAGACAGAGAGACACACAGAGAGAGACACACAGAGAGACACTCAGGAAGAGACACACAGAGAGACACACACAGGAAGAGACACAGACAGAGAGACACACAGGGAGAGACACACAGAGAGACACTCAGGAAGAGACACAGACAGAGAGACACACAGGGAGAGACACACAGAGAGACACTCAGGAAGAGACACACAGAGAGACACACACAGGAAGAGACACACACAGAGAGACACACAGAGAGACACACAGAGAGAGACACACAGAGAGACACACAGGAAGAGACACAGAGAGAGAGACACACTGAGAGATACACAGGAAGAGACACACAGGGAGACACAGAGAGAGACACACAGGGAGAGACACACAGAGAGACACTCAGGAAGAGACACACAGAGAGACACACACAGGAAGAGACACAGACAGAGACACACAGACAGAGACACACAGAGAGAGACACACAGAGAGAGACACACAGAGAGAGACACACAGAGAGAGACACACAGAGAGAGACACACAGGGAGACACACAGAGAGAGACACACAGTGAGAGACACACAGTGAGAGACACACAGTGAGAGACACACAGAGAGAGACACACAGAGAGAGAGACACAGAGAGAGACACACAGGGAGACACACAGAGAGAGACACACAGTGAGAGACACACAGTGAGAGACACACAGTGAGAGACACACAGAGAGAGACACACAGAGAGAGACACACAGAGAGAGACACACAGAGAGAGACACACAGAGAGACACACAGAGAGGGACACACACAGAGACACACAGAGAGAGACACACAGGGAGAGACACACAGAGAGAGACACACAGAGAGGGACACACACAGAGACACACAGAGAGAGACACACAGGGAGACACACAGAGAGAGACACACACAGAGAGACACAGAGGGAGACACACAGTGAGAGACACACAGTGACACACAGAGAGAGACACACAGTGAGACACACAGTGAGAGACACACAGAGAGACACACAGGGAGACACACAGTGAGAGACACACAGTGAGAGACACACAGAGAGACACACAGTGAGAGACACACAGAGAGAGACACACAGTGAGAGACACACACTGAGAGACACACACTGAGAGACACACAGATAGAGAGACACACAGAGAGAGACACACAGTGAGAGACACACAGAGAGAGACACACAGAGAGAGACACACAGAGAGACACACAGGGAGAGACACACAGGGAGAGACACACAGGGAGAGACACACAGAGAGAGACACACAGAGAGAGACACACACAGAGACACACAGAGAGAGACACACAGGGAGACACAGAGAGAGAGAGACACACAGGGAGACACACAGAGAGAGACACACAGAGAGAGACACACAGGGAGACACACAGAGAGAGACACACAGAGAAACACACAGGGAGACACACAGAGGGAGACACACAGAGGGAGACACACAGAGAGAGACACACAGGGAGACACACAGAGAGAGACACACAGAGAGAGACACACAGGGAGACACACAGAGACACACGGAGGGAGACACACAGAGAGAGACACACAG
This sequence comes from Tenodera sinensis, assembly GCA_030765045.1. NCBI lineage: Eukaryota > Metazoa > Arthropoda > Insecta > Mantodea > Mantidae > Tenodera > Tenodera sinensis. The sequence goes on along the minus strand of CM060964.1, from coordinate 298,312,339 downwards.
GGAGACACACAGAGGGATACACACAGAGAGAGACACACAGAGAGACACACAGGGAGACACACAGGGAGACACACAGAGAGAGACACACAGGGAGACACACAGAGGGAGACACACAGAGGGAGACACACAGAGGGAGACACACAGAGAGACACACAGAGAGACACACAGAGAGAGACACACAGAGGGAGACACACAGAGAGAGACACACAGAGAGAGAGACACACAGAGAGAGAGACACACAGGGAGACACACAGAGGGAGACACACAGAGGGAGACACACAGAGGGAGACACACAGGGAGACACACAGAGAGAGACACACAGGGAGACACACAGAGGGAGACACACAGAGGGAGACACACAGAGAGAGACACACAGAGAGAGACACACAGAGGGAGACACACAGAGAGAGACACACAGGGAGACACACAGAGACACACAGGGAGACACACAGAGGGAGACACACAGAGGGAGACACACAGAGAGAAACACACAGGGAGACACACAGAGAGAGACACACAGAGAGAGACACACAGAGAGAGACACACAGGGAGACACACAGACACACAGAGAGACACACAGGGAGAGACACACAGAGAGAGAGACACAGAGAGAGACACACACAGAGACACACAGAGAGAGACACACAAGGAGACACACAGAGAGAGACACACAGAGAGACACACAGGGAGAGACACACAGAGAGACACACAGGAAGAGACACACAGGAAGAGACACACAGAGACACACAGAGAGACAGACAGGGAGAGACACACAGAGGGAGACACACAGAGGGAGACAGACAGGGAGACACACAGAGAGAGATACACAGAGAGAGACACACAGAGAGAGACACACAGGGAGACACACAGAGAGAGACACACAGAGGGAGACACACAGAGACACACAGAGAGACACACAGAGGGAGACACACAGAGGGAGACACACAGAGAGAGACAGACAGGGAGACACACAGAGAGAGACACACAGAGAGAGACACACAGGGAGACACACAGAGAGAGACACACAGAGAGAGACACACAGAGAGAGACACACAGAAACAGACACAGAGAGAGACACACAGAGAGAGACACAGGGAGAGACACACAGAGGGAGACACACAGAGAGACACAGAGAGACACACAGGGAGAGACACACAGAGGGAGACACACAGAGGGAGACACACAGAGAGAGACAGACAGGGAGACACACAGAGAGAGACACACAGAGAGAGACACACAGAGAGAGACACACAGGGAGACACACAGGGAGACACACAGAGAGAGACACACAGAGAGAGACACACAGAGAGACACACAGAGAGACAGGCACACACAGAGAGAGACACACAGAGAAACAGACACAGAGAGAGACACAGAGAGAGAGACACACAGAGAGACACACAGAGAGAGACACAGAGAGACACACAGTGAGAGACACACAGAGAGAGACACACAGAGAGAGACACACAGAGAGAGACACACAGAGAGAGACACACAGAGAGAGACACACAGAGAGAGACACACAGAGACACACAGAAACAGACACAGAGAGAGACACACAGAGAGAGACACACAGAGAGAGACACACAGAGACAGACACACAGAGAGAGACACACAGAGAGAGACACACAGAGAGAGACACACAGAGAGAGAGACACAGAGAGAGACACACAGAGACAGACACACAGAGACAGACACACAGAGACAGACACACAGAGAGACACACAGAGAGAGACACACAGAGACAGACACACAGAGAGAGACACACAGAGAGAGACACACAGAGAGAGACACACAGAGACAGACACACAGAAACAGACACAGAGAGAGACACACAGAGAGAGACACACAGAGAGAGACACACAGAGAGAGACACACAGAGAGAGAGACACACAGAGAGACACACAGAGAGACACACAGGGAGACACACAGAGAGAGACACACAGAGAGAGACACACAGGGAGACACACAGAGAGAGACACACAGAGAAACACACAGGGAGACACACAGAGGGAGACACACAGAGGGAGACACACAGAGAGAGACACACAGGGAGACACACAGAGAGAGACACACAGAGAGAGACACACAGGGAGACACACAGAGACACACAGAGGGAGACACACAGAGAGAGACACACAGGGAGACACACAGAGACACACAGAGGGAGACACACAGAGAGAGACACACAGAGAGACACACAGGGAGACACACAGGGAGACACACAGAGAGAGACACACAGGGAGACACACAGAGGGAGACACACAGAGGGAGACACACAGGGAGACACACAGAGAGACACACAGAGAGAGACACACAGAGGGAGACACACAGGGAGACACACAGAGAGAGACACACAGAGAGACACACAGGGAGACACACAGAGGGAGACACACAGAGGGAGACACACAGAGAGAGACACACAGAGAGAGACACACAGAGAGAGACACACAGGGAGACACACAGAGGGAGACACACAGAGGGAGACACACAGAGAGAGACACACAGAGAGAGACACACAGAGAGAGACACACAGAGGGAGACACACAGAGGGAGACACACAGAGAGAGACACACAGAGGGAGACACACAGGGAGACACACAGAGAGAGACACACAGAGAGAGACACACAGGGAGACACACAGAGGGAGACACACAGAGGGAGACACACAGAGAGAGACACACAGGGAGACACACAGACACACAGAGAGACACACAGGGAGAGACACACAGAGAGACACACAGGGAGAGACACACAGAGAGAGACACAGAGAGAGACACACACAGAGACACACAGAGAGAGACACACAAGGAGACACACAGAGAGAGACACACAAGGAGACACACAGAGAGAGACACAGAGAGAGACACACAGGGAGAGACACACAGAGAGACACACAGGAAGAGACACACAGAGACACACAGAGAGACAGACAGGGAGAGACACACAGAGGGAGACACACAGAGGGAGACAGACAGGGAGACACACAGAGAGAGATACACAGAGAGAGACACACAGAAACAGACACAGAGAGAGACACACAGAGAGAGACACAGGGAGAGACACACAGAGGGAGACACACAGAGACACACAGAGAGACACACAGGGAGAGACACACAGAGGGAGACACACAGAGAGAGACAGACAGGGAGACACACAGAGAGAGACACACAGAGAGAGACACACAGGGAGACACACAGAGAGAGACACACAGAGAGAGACACACAGAGAGAGACACACAGAAACAGACACAGAGAGAGACACACAGAGAGAGACACAGGGAGAGACACACAGAGGGAGACACACAGAGAGACACAGAGAGACACACAGGGAGAGACACACAGAGGGAGACACACAGAGGGAGACACACAGAGAGAGACAGACAGGGAGACACACAGAGAGACACACAGAGAGAGACACACAGAGAGAGACACACAGGGAGACACACAGAGACACACAGAGAGAGACACACAGAGAGACAGACACACACAGAGAGAGACACACAGAGAAACAGACACAGAGAGAGACACACAGAGAGAGACACACAGAGAGACACACAGAGAGAGACACAGAGACACACAGTGAGAGACACACAGAGAGACACACAGAGAGACACACAGAGAGAGACACAGAGACAGACACACAGAAACAGACACAGAGAGAGACACACAGAGAGAGACACACAGAGACAGACACACAGAGAGAGACACACAGAGACAGACACAGAGAGAGACACACAGAGAGAGACACACAGAGAGAGACACACAGCGAGAGACACACAGAGAGAGACACACAGTGAGAGACACACAGAGACAGACACACAGTGAGGGACACACAGTGAGGGACACAGAGGGAGACACACAGAGAGAGACACACAGAGAGAGACACACAGAGGGAGACACACAGAGAGAGACAGACAGGGAGACACACAGAGAGAGACACACAGGGAGACACACAGAGAGAGACACACAGAGAGAGACACACAGAGAGAGACACACAGAGAGAGACACACAGAGAGAGACACACAGTGAGGGACACACAGTGAGACACACAGAGAGAGACAGACAGGGAGACACACAGAGAGAGACACACAGAGAGAGACACACAGAGAGAGACACACAGGGAGACACACAGAGAGAGACACACAGAGAGAGACACACACAGAGAGAGACACACAGAGAGAGACACACAGTGAGAGACACACAGAGACAGACACACAGTGAGGGACACACAGTGAGACACACAGAGAGAGACACACAGAGAGAGACACACAGAGAGAGACACACAGAGGGAGACACACAGAGAGAGACAGACAGGGAGACACACAGAGAGAGACACACAGAGAGAGACACACAGGGAGACACACAGAGAGAGACACACAGAGACAGACACACAGAGACAGACACACAGAAACAGACACAGAGAGAGACACACAGAGAGAGACACACAGAGAGAGACACACAGCGAGAGACACACAGAGAGAGACACACAGTGAGAGACACACAGACAGACACACAGTGAGGGACACACAGTGAGGGACACAGAGGGAGACACACAGAGAGAGACACACAGAGAGGGACACACAGTGAGGGACACACAGTGAGACACATAGAGAGAGACACACAGAGAGAGCCACACAGAGAGACACACAGAGACAGACACACAGAGAGACACACAGAGAGAGACACACAGTGAGAGACACACAGAGACAGACACACTCAGAGAGAGACACACAGAGACAGACACACAGAGAGACGCACAGAGACAGACACACTCAGAGAGAGACACACAGAGACAGACACACAGAGAGACACACAGAGAGAGACACACAGAGAGAGACACACAGAGAGAGACACACACAGAGACAGACACACTCAGAGAGAGACACACAGAGAGAGACACACAGAGAGAGAGACACACAGAGAGAGACACACACAGAGAGAGACACACAGAGAGAGACACACAGAGAGAGACACACAGAGAGAGACACACAGAGAGAGACACACTCAGAGAGAGACACACAGAGAGAGACACACAGAGAGAGACACACACAGAGAGAGACACACACAGAGAGAGACACACAGAGACAGACACACTCAGAGAGAGACACACAGAGAGAGACACACAGAGAGAGACACACACAGAGAGAGACACACAGAGACAGACACACTCAGAGAGAGACACACAGAGACAGACACACTCAGAGAGAGACACACAGAGACAGACACACAGAGACAGACACACTCAGAGAGAGACACACAGAGAGACACACAGAGAGAGACACACAGATAGAGA